>JAOVVF010000039.1:16867957-16878967 GCA_028565595.1 Duopalatinus emarginatus | reverse complement strand
GGTAATGGCCAGTTTAGGGGTTGAAATCTTTTTAAACCTAAATGTAACTCCACACATTAAACACTGTAACCATTACACATATGTAACATACCAGGGTCGAGGCTCTAAGCATTCTATTCCGTTCTCCACCAGCACTAGGTGTGGGGTCACAAATTGCATGGGCTGTAATCATCATGCTGTATCTAATGAATGAGCAGAGAAGACATTATTGAGTACTTTTGAAGTGTTCACATGCATAACAAACAAATTACATATTTCTTTTGAGAAAAGAAAGATATTCCAACTGATTTTATTTTAATGAGACATTTACATTTAAGGGCTTCTTTCCTTCTACCAGTAGAATATTCCATGTTCACAAAGCACCTGACAATGCTTGCAGGAAGGTTTAGAGGGCCATTTAGAGGGCTAGGTGACTACATCCTGTTGATCCCGAAAAGAAATGGGACACCCTATTCTATATAACAGTGTGCAGGGTTAGGATGGGCTGGAGGCCTAGGGCCTACGTTGGGCAAATGGGATTTGGCCGTAGAGTTTTTGTTTGTTTTTTTACTTTATGAAGATAAACATATAATGACTTTGTTAATAACCATGTAACAATAATGTATTTACCTCCAAATATTTGTGTGTAAGGAATAAAATAGGTTGTGTGATACAGTATGAAGTGAAGGACTTTTATATTACTTTATGGATTAAAAACATCTCTGGTAGTTTTATCTCTTTTATACATGTTTACAATTATTAATTTATTAATGAATAAGACCTCAAGCCTTTTCACCTGTGTATAAACGTTTAACCATTATCACCTTCATTATAGCGGCTACAAGCATTATTTTCTCACCAGACATTCATAGGTACTGTATAATACTGTAAAAACATACTAAACTTTCCCAAAGGTACAAAGTGCACACACTTTACCATGGGGCAGCTGTAGGCTTGTAGTTAAGGATCCTGCCTGGGAACCAGAAGGTACCAGGTTCAAGCCCTACAGCTGACAAGACTAGACTGAAGTGGCCTTGAACAAGGCAACTTACCTCTATCTGCTTCTTGGGTGCTGCAGATAGGGGCTGCCCACTGCATGTTCACTGCCCCCTAGTGTTCACTAGTATATGTTTCACAGCACAGATGTGTCAAATGCGGGGGTCAATTCCACTACATGATGGTCCAAAGAGTAGGTCGCTTTTACAACAATTATGCCTTTTTCTTTGTTAAATAGCAATACATGTTCTTGTTCCATTTATCTAATTATGCTTAATAACATATAGTAAGTATATATACCTACTATTATATATACTTATGAATATACTGTAAACCTGTCCTATAAAATTAAACCTGGCACTACCGTCAGAGCTGCTGTTATAGAAAACACACTCTTATATGTACACACATTTTCAGGTTTAAGATTGTTCTGGGATAAACAAAAACATGACCTCAGTGTGAATTTGGGTGGCTTTAAAAACTGTAACTCAAATATGTTCTTGTATATGTACAGTGCTTCATATGTTTTCTGTTTCTGTACTCCAGGCAGACTGTGCTGTACTGATAGTGGCAGCTGGCGTTGGTGAGTTTGAAGCTGGTATCTCAAAAAATGGTCAAACCAGAGAGCATGCTCTCTTGGCCTATACTCTGGGTGTCAAACAGCTTATAGTGGGTGTTAATAAGATGGATTCCACTGAGCCCAACTACAGCCAGAAGCGCTATGAGGAAATTGTTAAGGAAGTTAGCACTTACATTAAGAAGATTGGCTACAACCCTGAAACCGTGGCATTTGTCCCCATTTCTGGGTGGAATGGTGATAACATGTTGGAGTCCAGCCCCAACGTATGTGTGACATCATAGTTGACAATAAAACTATCCTATTATTTTAAAACTCTGATAATACATTGACAATAAAAGACTAATATTCCTAGGTGTGTCCTTTTTGTAGATGACTTGGTTTAAGGGCTGGAAGGTCACCCGTAAGGATGGCAGTGTATCAGGAACTACTCTTCTGGAGGCTCTGGATGCCATTCAGCCCCCATCTCGTCCCACTGATAAACCACTCCGTCTGCCTCTGCAGGATGTCTACAAGATTGGAGGTGAAGCTAAGTGCAAGACAGCATTGATTACTAGGCAAAAATATCTATACTTTTAGTTACTATATATGATCGTCCAGTTATTACAACATATGGAGCTTTTTTAAATTGTTTAAAATTTTGATTAGGTATTGGAACTGTTCCTGTGGGTCGTGTGGAGACTGGCATTCTAAAGCCTGGAATGGTGGTGACCTTTGCACCTGTAAATGTAACTACTGAGGTAAAGTCTGTGGAGATGCACCATGAGGCTTTGTCTGAAGCCCTGCCAGGGGACAACGTGGGCTTCAATGTCAAAAATGTCTCAGTAAAGGATATCCGCCGTGGGAATGTTGCCGGTGACAGCAAGAATGATCCCCCCCAGGAGGCAGCTGGCTTCACTGCTCAGGTACGTCTGATTTCAGCCACTAATACTCTTTAAAGCTATAGAAAGTTACAATGTAAACATTCAGTATAATAGGTTTAATATAGTTTTTGAGGATGGTGTAAAGTTAAGCGTTACTGAGTTGCAGATGGTCACCGTAACTAATAGAATTCTTTGCATCAGGTGATCATCCTGAACCACCCAGGGCAGATCAGTGCTGGTTATGCTCCAGTTCTGGACTGTCACACTGCACATATCGCCTGCAAGTTTGCTGAGCTCAAGGAGAAGATTGACCGCCGCTCTGGAAAGAAACTTGAGGATAATCCTAAGAACCTCAAGTCTGGGGATGCTGCCATTGTGGACATGATCCCTGGTAAACCCATGTGTGTGGAGAGCTTTTCAGAATATCCGCCTCTTGGTGAGTCTGACCATTTCACTGTTGTTACATATTCTAGTTAAAATTTAGATAATACTGTTTGAAAATTTTCCCGAGCTTTTCCCTTGAATCTTGAACAGTGTAAACTGTTGGAATTTGTTGTGGGGTGCTGATGCTGTTGAGTCTGTGCTGTGTTTACTTTACAGGCCGCTTTGCTGTGCGTGACATGCGTCAGACTGTGGCAGTTGGGGTGATCAAGGGAGTTGAGAAGAAGGCTCCGACTGGTGGAAAGGTCACCAAGTCTGCTCAGAAAGCCCAGAAGGCCAAATGAATTTTGTGTTCGA
Organism: Duopalatinus emarginatus; assembly: GCA_028565595.1. NCBI lineage: Eukaryota > Metazoa > Chordata > Actinopteri > Siluriformes > Pimelodidae > Duopalatinus > Duopalatinus emarginatus. The sequence goes on along the minus strand of JAOVVF010000039.1, from coordinate 16,875,814 downwards.
CTGCCAACTCCAGTGTCGCATACAACAGAACAGAGGTCACCCAGTTATGTTCAAATGGCTGCTTATATTCCATAGCCATAGATTGGTTAATCGTTCCAATGCACCGTAAAAGTATCCGAAGGAAAAAATATATATTTATTTATTATTTGTAATACTAGCTTGTTACTATTGGAAATGTGATGTATTTATTTGGGTTATGACCATTCAACACCATTATTCTCGAGAGGAAATGTTACCTTGACCTCTCCTACTCTGGAGTGCAGTTTTAGTCTGGTTCTTATACTGTTGTCTTGCTTTTAGTGTTTGTTTGTTGATAAGTATGTTTTAGGTTTTGCTGCTGTTAGTAACTTCTTAGTTCTTAAAATAGTCTTTAAAGGCAATTTAAGCTTTAAAGAAATTGGAAAATAATTTCCAAACCAAACCATTGTAGGCACTTTTCCTAGCACTTAAAGCACTTAGCGTGAAGCTGGTTTTGCACAGGCACTGATTAACTTTAATTTTAGCTTTGAGCTTCTGCACCTTACTGTTCAAACTATTCAAATTAGTCAAGCTATATTAAAGATTCTGCAATCATATCCGTTTGAGTCTCCTTTCTTTAAGTTAAACTTTCTGAATTGTTTACTTAAATGAACAGCAGTAAACAGTACTGACTTTTTAAAATAAAATAATAAAATCCAAAAGCAAATTTTTAAACAATCGAAATGTTAAAAATGCCAGTAATGAAAATCAGTTTAAAAGAAAGTTTTTTTTTAAGAGACCACGTTTAATTAATTTGAATATTTTTTTATTTATTTTAAGTTCACACTCATTCTGCATAAAATTTATTTCTATTTGTGCATTTTTCTGATTCATTTTTTTCTTATTCAGATTTCCTGTTCAAACCTAAATGCTCAAGGTCCTACATGTTCAGCCCTGTAGATGGCGCCATGAGGCACATTATCATCAGTTACAGTGTACCACAATTTCCTCATTCTTAAAACGTCCCAAACTTTTGACAGTCTGATTTGAAAATAAGTGTAATGTACTGTAGGAAGCGCTTGAATATTTATGCAAGGGCCTGTCTTTTATTACAACAGTGCTGTATTGCATTTAAAAAAGGCTTTACACTTGAAATACACTAACAACTGCAACAGGACTGGGTGTAAGGAACAAGCCTTTATTAAGCTGTATTTTAGTGTTTTTAATGATATCTTATTGCATAGATTCTGACTTATTGAACTCAAAGATGCATGCAGTATGCTTAATGCACAATAAACTTTAAAATGAGCAGTGGTGTAAGAGTGACCTCGTCTGGGGGACAGTGTGGTGAGCAGGAGCCTGGAGGCTAGAGGAGGTGCTCCACCTGATTAGAGAACTTCCTGAGCATAATCCAGAAGAGATACATTTCTGTACTCCAAACTGCCATTTCAGTTCTTTATCCCATTTCGTAATTTATTGAGAGAAGATTAGCACAGATTATGTTACTGGGCCATAAACTGGAGTTCAACCTGCACTATGACACACTTGTCCTGAGTGGCAATATAAGAAAAGAACGGAGTTTTAAACAGTCTAAACACAACCAAGACTGGAACTATCTTCCTCACCATTTAATCAACACAGCAGGAAAGATTCAGTATATCTGCTCATTGTAGTATCAGGGAAATACATCAGATTATCCTGACTTTATCTTATAGGTAGTTGCCTGATAGAGAGTTATAGAATTGCTTTTACCTGACAGGTCAGAGCAACAGTTTTGATGGCCCTGTTCTGTTCATATTATTATTTATTACACCAGGAAGCACTTTTGTGGAAGCTGTAAAAGGAAACTGAAAATGAGACGCCTGTACAGTGGTGTGTAGGAGGTTTAACCAGAGGAGGCTGATATGTTCTGTCTAGGGAAAAGAACACAAAAGCATAAATTGGGATAAATAATTTGATCATTTTAATCAGTACAAGAGAATGTGTTATGCCAGGGTCAATTCATGTTAGAAGATTTATATGTGGTCGCTTAGGGACTCTAGGCCTCCTGAAGCTCCCCATTGTTTTAAAAAGAGGTATGCAAAAAAACCACTTTAACTATAATTGCCGAAACAAAACTGAAACAGAAAAAACTAAATTACATAACCTTTTGCACAGTTACCCATATATAACTGATGATTCTGGGCCTAAATATGGCCTGGTTTCGACACTTATGGGCTGCTTATGGCAATAGCAAATACACTGTTGGTCAAAACTGGTTAATCTTTAGCAGCTATATGAAAACAGCATGCAGACTTTGGGCTACCAGTCCACCATGTGAAATTATATTACATATTACATTTTGTGCCAAAACCTTCCTAACTGTAGCCAGCCACATTTAATGTTTAAGGCATTCAGATATGGCTGAATAAAGGCTGACTTTGGGTAAATTTGTGGCTGAGGTCTGGTATCCAAATCCAGATAAAGGCATTGCTGTCATTCCACTGCTTTATGGTATCAGACTGCCATCATTCAGTATTATGTACAAGATGGTACTTGCACACAGGCACATGACTTTATAAAACTTTATGACAGATTAATAACACTAAATAACTTAGATAGGTTGTCCTCTGTGATTTTATACCAAGTCACGACCATGTCTGGGTTTTTTGTCTCAGACCTTCTCAGAGAAAATGACAGGCAGATTCACCTCCTGTGTTCCGCTGAACTCATCTGATCATTTTAGTCCGGCCTGGACCACAGCTCTGAGTTTGTACAGACAGACGCAGTTCAGTAAAATAGATTTTTGGCACGTGCCCGTAGTTAGGCACTGAGCGTGCACTTTCATAAAGAAAGCGATATCATGTGACCGAGAAATCAGTAAATAAATTAATAACAGGTGGCGGGGGTGGGGGGTGGTGGGGGAGTAGAGAAATACCTTCATCACTGTAGATCTACATCTGGTTTACACTGAGGAACTCTGTGTGTGTGTGTGTGTGTGTGTGTGTGTGTGTGTGTGTGTGTGTGTGTGTGTTATAGTGTATGGCGGCGGATGGAGAAGTTTATTCTGGAAAATTAAAGATTAAACTAGACTTCCTTTATACTCTCAGTCCTAATTAAAAGAAATGCTATAAGATTAAAGCCATGCTGGTTCTCAGTCTCCGCTTCTCCTCCTCTGACGTCGAGCTGCTTTATAAGCCGCAGTTCCGCCTCACTCATGTCTTTTACTGCACTGCTAGCGACTCTAACGCGCTATGAGTGGCAGAGGAAGACCGCGTAAAGTCCGGGACGAGACTCCAGCAGCATCTGTAGCTAAAAGTCCAGCGGCTACACGACAGAGAAGCGCTCCAAACAAAGACGAGCAGGTAGAGGACAAGAAAACAGCCGACTCTAAACCGACTTCAAAGCTTCAGGAAAGTCAAGAAGTCCGTGTGAGTAAACCGCGCTGCTCGGCGAGGAAGGACACCAGCACAGAGGAGGAGAAACCGAGCAAAAATGTTCAGACTGTCTGTGAAAAGGTCAAGAAAACCCCCAGATCTGAGTCAGTTAAATCACCTGACGCTAAAGTGAGCGGCGCGGTAAGTAAAGTGACCCAGGAAAGTAAAGATGTCCGGGCGAGGAAAAGTGTAAAGGATGTTAACACCACTGAAGAGACAGCAGCCACCAAACCAGCGAGGAGTAATGAGAAGAAAGCAGCAGCCCCTCTCTGTCCTGTGACAAGACGCTGCAGTATCGAGGAGAACCCCAAAAAAGTGCTCCAGAATGCTCTTGAAAAACTAAAGGTCAAGAAAAGTCAGAGATCAGAGTCATCCAAGTGTGTAAACGACATCCAGACCAAAATAACCGAGTATGTGAAACGGCATCTGGACTGGTGTAGAGATATCAGCATCCTGAAGACAGGAAGTTACTATGAAAATGTTAAAGTAAGTGGCACTGAAGGACAGTGGATGTTTGTCTCACAGATCTTTAGAACATAAAAGTAAGTAACAGTTTATTATTATTTATATTACAATATTTTTTATAGATCTGTGAGCCTGATGAGTTTGATGTCATGATGACTGTACGTGTGGAGAGGGTGACCCTCCTGCCCTTCTCATTCGATGGTGCCTTCTACAGTGTAGAAATGAAACGACACCCACAAAAACATCCTTTAGACAAGTTCATCAATGAAGACAAAACCCTCATGGCCAGCGAAATGCTGAAAGAATTCCGAGAGAAAGTGAAGGACGCTATGGCAACACTAAAGTGTAGGAATGCACCTGGGATGGCTGACTGTTGGTGGTATTGATACTGCTGTATAACAAGTTTGTGTGTGTGTGTGTGCGTGTGTGTGTGTTGTAGATGATGTTACACTGGAGAGGAAGAAGATGGGCTGTCCAGCTGTGACTATGCTGGTGAAGGAGAAGGACAAGCTAATTTCTATTGACTTTGTCCTCGGTCTGGAAGTCCACTCATCCTGGCCTGATTTCACTCAGAATGGCTTCAGCATAGAAAACTGGCTCAGCAAAAAAGTCAAGATGGATCAGAGGAGAAAGCCATTTTATCTGGTGCCTAAATATGAAGGAAGAGGCACCATGGAGCAGGATGGAATTATGGCCAAGGGTATGTATGCACACACTAGTGCATCTCAAAACAACAATCGCAAAAAAGTTTAAGTTTAATTTAATTTTAAAAAAGGAAACTGTAATATATGATGGTTAGTAAAATATAATGTACATTCCGGCATTCAGAAAAGACAAATATTATTTTTTGACATAATCGAAAACCTGCACAGCAGTGACTGGGGAGACAGCGACCTAGTACAGAAAATGTTGATAAGACAGTGTGGCCAACAGAGGATTTAGTACACCAGATCATTTCTGCCTCACCCTCATGTTTTATATTCACTACATGTAAAGTGGCATTCCAAACCTCTTTCATTTTTCTTTTGATCAGCATGAATTCCAAAATACAGCATCTCCAATGATTAGAATATTTCATAAGCTCAAACAGAACAAGGATGTACAATCCAGAAATGTCCAACTTCTGACGAACATGTTCATTTATATTGTACACTTGATAATTAGTCAGAGCTCCTTTACCATGAGTCACTGCATCAGTGTGGTGGGGCATGAAGACAATCAGGTTGTGGCACTGCTGAGACGTTACTGAAACTCAGGGTGCTTGAAAATGGCCTTCAGCTCATCTGTATTGTTGTGTCAGCAGTTTCTTGTCTTCCTCTTAACAATCAAGCACTGTCTCCTAGTAGACAACTGTCTCCTGTGTGAACTTGATAAAACATGGTGCTGATAACAAGCCACCCCAAACCATCACAGACGTCACACTGGACTTCAGACACCTTGGATTCTGTGCATCTCCAATCTTTCTCCAGACTCTAGGTCCTTGATTTTCAAATGAAAAGAAAAATTTAGTTTTATCTGAAAAAGAGGACTTACAGTCTGGTAAGAGTAACAGTCTGGTTCTTTCTCCTTAGAACAGGTAAGACCCTTCTGACATGATCTTTGGTTCAGGAGTGGCTTGATATCAGGAATACAGCAGTTGTAGCCGCTTTCCTGTGTGTGGTGGCTCTTGATGTACTGACACCAGCTCCAGTCCACTCCTTGTGAAGTTCTTGAATCAATGTTTTGTTGACAATCCTCTCAAGGCTGTAGTCATGCCTGTTTTTCCTACCACATCTTCCACTTCTATCCAACTTTCGGTTAATACGCTTGGATACAGCACTCAAAGTCAGACATTTCAGCAGTAACCCTCTATAGCTTACCCTTCTTGTGGAGGGTGTCGATGCTCATCCTGCTCAGCAGTTTTGTTTGTATAGTGAAAATGGATTTTTGATTTTAACAAGCCATAAGCCAGCCTGATCAAAAGTAAAACAAAAGGCCTTAGATATGTCACTTTACATATAAAAAAATATGCAACAGTGAATTTCTAATCACAAGGAACACACACAAAACTGAAAGATAAGACAGTTTTGTTAAAAATAAATGTTTAAAGAAATGTTTCCACATACTGTGACATATTAGAACAGTGATGCTTAATAAGATGCCACCTTGCTAACATAAGCACATTTGCATACACAGACAATATAATATTAAATCCATCTAAACAGTACATTAATTTGTTATAATTATGATCATAAATCCACTTACCACTGCCCTGGTGTCATTTGTCTTCCTCTTCTCATTGTTTCTTGATCCTGGTGACCAGAAAGGTGTGCTCATTTCATTGAGCTAATGGGTACACCTTACAGTGTATGTATGACCATTAAAGGTAGCTAGCCAATGGTATGCAGCTGTCATATGGTAGCTTGGCTCCTTGCCTAAAGATCCGTCTCCCCTTAACCCTAGAGACTTGTATGCAAAATTAGCAGATGTGTCAACACCCATATGGCGATGTGTGTTTTCGTAAACTCTTGAAACTTGTGGGCCAATGTAAAATGAAAAGTTGTGGCTTTCAATGGTAAACCAAAAAAAATTAAAATGTAAATTTGCTGTATTGGGGGCAGATGCTTGGCGAATTTCATTCTCACATGTGGAGAAGCACATCCTGAAGAACCACGGCAATAGTAAGACCTGCTGCGAGGGAGGACAAAAATGCTGCAGGTGAGCATGCACACATGAACACAAACTGAAAAATCAGTGTGTGATATTCATGTGATATTTTGTGTACACATTCATGTTGTGTTACTCGAATTGGTGTTCTAAGTAAAAGATTGACTGAATATCAAGCTGTTATGTGCAATCATTTTTAAAAATCCATATTTTACCCCATCACTAGTGCAAGATGACCAAAGACAGAAATACACACATGCACACGCAAAAACAATTCTATAAAAACATCATTAATGTTTGATAAATGGCTAATGTTACTTTCGTGCTCATTATAAAGGTGCAATCTGTGTCTGACATTTTTTATTGCACCACCTTAATGAAACTAGCAGTATGTACATGCATGTTTCACTAGAGTGGACATTCTTTCAATATAAGGTACTCTTTGCCTAATATTGACAAAGCAGTCTGTGCGAAGTGTAACTATGTACAGTAGTTTACATTTTTAGGAGAATTGTGGTTTGAGTTGGTTACTATAAGAGGGCTATGGCATAAAGTTGCCATTCTAATTCATGCCAAAAGTGTTTAGTGGGGTTGAGGTCAGGGCTCTGTGCAGGCCACTCATAATTTTTCATTATAATCTTGGCTTGTCTTTATGGAGATCACTTTATACACAGGGCCATGGTCAGGCTGGAACATTTTGCTGCAGTCTAACAAATGTAACCAGTATAATCTGTGGCATTTTACAGAAAGCAGTGCCTAAAACTTCTGAAATACCTTTTGCAACGGCTGAAGCAGAAGCATCCTGAGGAGGCAGACAAGCTCTGCTCATACCATGCCAAGACGGCACTGCTTCATGCCTGTGCAGTAAGAGGGAATGACAGCGAATGGGCAGAGAGCGAGCTCAGTCACTGCTTCCAGCAACTTCTCAAGGACTTTGAGCTATACCTAAGGAGCCGCAAGCTTCCCAACTTCTTCATCCCCTCACAAAATCTGTTCAACAATCTTGGCAAGAAAAACAGCAATTTCCTAGCAGATTACATCAAAGACCAATGTAATAATGGGTTTCCTATACTGTGTTAGATCAGGATGTCCCTAGAGTCATTAAAATCCTTCAGTTTCTCTCCTTGTGGTAGACAGTGGTGGGCTGAATAAAAATGATTAAAATTACTAAAACTAAAATAAATTTGTCTTTATTTTATTTTGTTAAAAGTATTAAGCCTACTTTACTGAACTTTTTATAAAAAGCAAGTTGGTGTGTGTGAATGTCTAGAACTGATATTTAGTCACATAAAACACAATGATTGTGTTCTTCAAAAGTGTTTATTTGAATGTAATTTAAACCAGAAACAAACACACATGTATACATGTGTAA
>JAOVVF010000039.1:16850563-16862627 GCA_028565595.1 Duopalatinus emarginatus | reverse complement strand
TCCCAGCTTCTTTGTAGATTAACAAAATAAAAGAATGCTATTAACTGGACCATACTTAAACGCAACTATTTTCTCATATGCCACTATTCTGTTGTCTGTTCACGGTTATCTATGTTATCTATGCTAGATCACTGTTATCTATGCTAGATTTAGTATACCATCTTTAAAATCCTGTAGGGCTTCTTCACGGTCACACTGCTCTCTGTCTCCATGAAGGGATTGAACTGCCAGTCCCCGCAGGCACAGATCACTAGACAGGTCATCTGCACTGAATACCACATTGACAGGAGGGACAACAGTCATAACATACGACATAGAAAAGGTTTCAATATTAATTATAAAAAAAAAACTAAATGAAACTAAAATGGACATAAAACATTTGATGAATAACAGTGGAAAAAGTAGCCTATAGTCTTCAAATATTCTTTACACATTATAGGTTCATGGTAGGGCACTTAAAACATAAACTGACGATATCAGATTTAACCCTCCCAAAATATTTTAAACATTAATTCTATAAACAATTACAAACCAAAAAATTAGCACTGCATGTTAAGAGACAATAATACATTCATGCTCAAACACACCCTAGTTTCACATAATAATCATTCAAACAGTATAGTAGTAAATGCAACAAGCATGAGTAAGAGATTCAGAGAAAGAGGGTGGGAATTTACTTAAAAATGAAACTTAATGAGCATTGTTGAGCAGGCTTATTCAAAAACATACATAGGTGTGTTTTTTCACTTCCTTTATAACCGAAAGGACTGAATACCGCTTGAGGGCAATATCAACCGCAGGAATATTTGGGAACACTGGTACTGTTACAGCTTATTCTAACAGAAAACTTACACAATCTTTTTTCCAACAAATATTAACACTTTATCCTCAGGCTCCATATTGTGGATAAAGTCAAAGACATACGCCTTCTTCTCTTCCTCTTGCACAACCAAAACTGTCTGCTGCACTGTGTCCACAGCCTACAAACAACAAACCAAAACAGAGCTGTAATTTGGGGGAATTCACGGGGGATCTTTTAAACTTACCAGGAAATGTTTAGAAACCACAAAAAGCAACAAAGACTTCTGATAATCACACCCCCATGTAGTCCACACCATCAATTTAAGGGAACCATATTCTTTCTAAAACTACCAAACCACCATGTGTTTAACCCCAAATTACATGGAATTATAACTAAGAACATTTTAAGGTTATTAATTCCTTCAATCTTGCTATTTTCCCAACACCTAAATTAACTTCAAATAATAAAGATTAGTGTCCCTGATCCACTAAATGTGACCTACAGATGGGTGAGGAAAAAGAAGGGGGAAAAAAGGGCCCAATAAATGAGGGTAGTAATCGTGCAGATACATGCAGACAGCTGTTATGATACAATTATGCATTTAACTCTAATCTGTAGTCTGCACGAAAATGCTGAACAGATTAAGCTGACCTCGATTTTGGATTTGGAAAAATAAAACTGATGAGTTCTGTCCAGTGGTAAAAAATAAACTCATAAAATTATAATAATTACCAACTACAGTGATTTTATACATCCAGGTTTACCCTTGTAAATTCTTATGACCGCCTGAGTTCAGGTGTAAAACACTTACTGCTAGGTCTAGGGTGCCCACATACACCATCATGGGGTCTTTCAGGTAGGACTTGGACAAACGCCTTACGCCTGTTGGCCAAGTGGCACTAGATTTATGCAACAAAGTTAAACAATTGACATTTAATGCAGTTATGTAAATGGTAATTCATAAATGTGACTACAGAAAAAAATAAAACAAACAAAAATAAATGAAATATTTATGGTTACATAGAATTAGCAGAAAATAATCTACAAGGTGAATTACCCCACTATAGTATCCTTGCTTTTAAGGACCAAAATAAAGACCTGTTATAGCAACACTAGAGACAGATGACTAGCCTCTGACCTGGTCATAACAGTTTGCCGGTCAGGCCGTATGTCCAGAATGATTTTCATGATTTGAGGCTCAAAGCCCATGTCCAACATTCGATCAGCTTCATCCAATACCTGTTATCAAACAAATACACAAAAACAAACAAACCATAGCACAGAGGCTTTGAGCACAGAGGCCTGTTTTCTAAGGGATATAAAAAAAATGAAATATGACTAGACTGCAGCTCCTCCCTTTCCAGCATGGCAGCATACTTGCCATGTGTGCACGACAAGTCAAAGTTGTGCATACATACCAAGTAGGTGATGGAACGTAGGTTTATTAGCTCATTCATTTGCAAGTCATTCAGTCGTCCTGGAGTGGCGATTACTATATCAACACCACTGGTAACTGTCTTTATTTGGGATCGTCTGTCACCTCCACCATAAATACAGATACTGGAGTAAAGAGATGTAAAAATTGTAAAACTGTAAAAAGATTTTTTTCCAGTTGTTTGACAGAATATTGCAACCAGTTTTATAACAGCTTTACATGTGACAATGTTTTGCTTGGTTCTCTTATTGTGTTCACATACCTACATGTTTCTGATTGTCTGAATGCTAAATAATTTGCCTAGTACAACCAGTTCTACCAAAAGCCACATCACACCTTGGACAAAGTGTGCCATGCAGAAGACTTGGAATTTGGAATCATGCACTGTAGTTGTAGCATTGTTATGTTTCCCAAGTGAAGCTTAAACGTACATACTAAATGAAAACTTGTGTTCTGAAAGTAAATAAGCAGTAGCATTTTTTGTCTGGGTTTTAAAAGTAACATTCTTTATTAACTATAACACTGGGGACAGAAAAGTGTTGGTCATACAAAGCAATGAATTATATGTTATTTTGACATCAAATATTACAGTGCATCCCTAAAAGCAACATGTGTTTACCTTTTAAAGCCTTTGTAACTGTACTTGTTGCATTCTGCTTCTATCTGGAGGGCCAACTCACGAGTTGGAGTTAAAACCAGCATTCCAGGGCCATTTCGCTTGTCTCTGGGCCTGAAAAGGCAACAAGGCAAAGATTTTTTATACTATAATACAACCTATTCCTAACGTGCACATGCTACAGAAGAATTATGGGGGAAAAAAAAAACTCAATAAAAGTTCATTATAGGTCACCTGCCATTATATTACACAGGCATTTCATGTGCAGAAAGATGACATACATGTCGTTGATAAACATAAGTGTGAAGGTCAACTAATGTTTTCCCCCTACACAGGCTGCAGGTCCATGTGAATGAATCCAGGAAGAAGATAGGAGAGGGTCTTCCCAGTGCCAGTCTGCGCAATGCCAATCAAATCCAGGCCACTCAGAACTATAGGCCAAGCCTGAGACTGCAGCAGACAAACATCAAAACACAAATAAAGCTAAATAAATAAACTCATGTTATCAATTGAGTGCAAATGCAATCAATTTTCTGTCACACCATTCTAGAGCTCCAGGTCAGCTGATTAACACTCAAAAATACTTAATACTAGCACTCCACATACTGCTTTCCACAGTTCACATAACATTTACACTGCTGTTTACTTGAAGTTTAAAAAAAAAGCACAAAGCAATACATGTGAAACCATTTAGCAGACAGAAATCAAACATTAGATTAAATATTTACATTTTGCATTGTTTGTCTGCTGTTGGAAATCCCTTAACAGAAACAGACTTCAAAACAAACATCTACAACGATTATGGAAGTTAATGGTCCCAAGCCAAAACAACCAGAAAGCAAACTCATCATACACTGCAAACAACATGTGCTAATATGCAAGACTGCTCAACTGTTGCATGTAATCTTACTGCTTTGTAAAATCAAACAGGAGAGCCATGCTGTACTCTTCTGTTTTGCCAACTCTTAGCTGAGCATTTTGCTCATTCAGAAATTACCCAAGGAAGTGGTTTATGTTTAATTACAAGGTACCTGTATGGGAGTTGGCTTTTGAAAGCCCACTCTGACTATGTTCTCCATTATTTCAGGATAGCGAGCAAAAGCCTCCTTGAAAGTGTATACTGGATTAGGGATTGCTCTTTTTCCATCTTCTTTCAGATCATCCACAAAAATATTGTTGTTCTCTTTTCTGTTAAAAAGAGAGAAATTAAATTTTAAAACTTAATTTTAGTTTAAATTTACATAATATCTATTTGATTTAGACTATGAACCAACATGGGTCACAGATGTTCACTTTTATTCTTTTTGTAGTTTTTGAATTCGAATACAAGTCTGAATATTTTTCAAACCATAACACCAACTGAACAACGTACACGATTGGCTCACAATTTCCTGCGCAAGGCCGCCTGACTTGTGAATTTGCATCCATGAACGTCATCTCTGATATATTCAGTTAGAGAGAGCCCTCTACTGGCTGTTCAGCAAATCTACAGTATGCATATTAAATATGATATTTTAGAGAAATTAATCGTAACAAATGTACTGTATTCTTTAACAGTACAAAGATAAGCTGAGATTATCCATCCTCATCGCTGAGCTGAGAAGCATTAGTATATATTTCAAAACATCCCTGGCCTTTTGACTAGCTGAAAATGAACATTTCAAATAAATGACATTTCAAGGAATGTGCACAACTACTAGAAAACATTTACAGTATTCCTTTCATGTCCTGCACTGAATACAGTGAATACACTGTACCTACTAGCACCTAAGAAAAATAAAAAAAATGGCACTTGATCTCAGTAGCTGATGTTGATAGGCTCTTTGCTATATTTATTCTCTCATACAAATAGCTTAATACAGTCCTTTGCTCAAATGCCATTGCAGCAGGCATACACACCTCCAGGCTCTGATCTCCTCTGCACTGCGCTTGGCCACAGAGTCTGCCTCAATGTAGAAATTCTTCTTTAGAGGTGGGAGACCTGAAGGAACAGTATATTCCTTATTAATTTATCAGAGGACCAATATTATACATTTCCTTAAATGCCCATTTGCCTTCAAGAAAACTGCCCTCTATTGAGTAATGTCTAATCAAAACACACAACTGAAATAACCAATATTTACTAAAAAATAAAACAACAAACAAACAAAAATTACAAGCAACAACTTAATGTGGATGTGCTAATTAAACTCACCTTGCCATTTCAAAGCTTCATATTTATCCTTGTTCTCTCTTATGGCCTTCCAGTCTATGGGTGCAGAAGGGGGAGCAGATGAAGTCTGCTCTGCAGATGCTGTCCAGCAGGAGTCACTACTGAACCCTGAACGCTCACTACCTGCAGAAACAGTCGTAGTCATTTCGGGTGTCAGACAGTAATTGTTATTGATTTGGAATTGTGTGTCATCAAAGACATGAAAATGTATTCAACTAATAAAAGACAGCAGCTCCATCAATGTTCAGAGAAGTGTGACCTTATGTCACCTATTCTAAATGTAGTCCCATGAAAAATTCTTCATTGCCACACAAACTTCCAACACTTTGTATAAGAAGAAGAAAAAAAAAAAAAGAAAGAAAAAAAAAAAAGGTATGCTCACTGCTGCTTAGGAAAAAAAGCTGATGAAGCATGTATCACTTCAGTGTCTGTGGTCAGAGTACAGAGGAAGTGTTGATTAAGGCTTACATGTGACTGAATCAAATGGTGTAATACCTGACATTTCTGAAAATCAGACATTATGTAGGGGAGACCAGAGACCGATGTAACACTTTTAGTGATTTTTCCAATAAATCAAAAACAATTTACGCTAGAATAGGATATATATTGCTACATTATAAAATTCAATGTGTCAGCTACTGAAACGATGTATTTACGTGGTTTTATAAAATATGTACAGGTTGTAGAACTGATTTAAATACAGCCACTCTACTGCAACAACCATCCCAGTGTACAGGGACAGTTGTAACACATGCCAGGGAAGGTTGTAAACATGTCTAAAATATACATAATTAATAAATCAAATATTAAAAATGAAAAACATTACTTATTCACATTATTGTGACTATTCATTTATTTTTTTATTTAAACAGGCCTAATGATTACTTTCATTGCAGCCGTGGCCTAGTGGTTAGGGAACTGGTCTCGTGAAGACAGAAATGTGTTGGTTGGTTCAGTTGGGCGTTACAACCGTCCCAATATCACCAGCCATGATTTTACATCATGTACACTAGTCTGACTGCTAATTTGACACGTTAATCATTTCTATTTTTAGCTTACAAAACAGTGATTTTAATAATACTTATTTGGATTTCTAGACATTTGATGTGAGAACAGGATCCAAAAAATGCATCTGATAGAAAAGTTTAATTTTTACCTAAAAAAACTAAACAAAATAAAACTTTAATATAGTTAAGTTTCTCTGGGAGTTTCATGTGGCTCCTTGTTGCACAGTGAGCCTGCTGCAGTGAGTGTAGTCACTCTAGCTTGTTTCTGATTGGAGGAATTCAAGGTGTTACAACCGTCCCATTTTACAACTGTCCCTTGTCTCCCCTACTAGGATGGTAATCTGACATGTGTGGATATGTCTATTGTAGCCTGTTTTGCATGAAACAGTGTGGCAATCATTGGATTTTAACCATATCAAAAGTGTGGCAATGCAATTTAACCATGATATGTACTGCATACTACTGACTAGAGATGCATGAATACCGATACTGGTATTAGCCCGATACCTTATTCATGTACTCGTAAACACAAAAAAGGTTCTGATTCCATGTCTCATTAGTTCCACCAGCTATCCTTATTGTTTTGGGCTACTGGGCTACTTGTTTTTTATGGACTATAAAAAAAAGCCAGAGTGCGCAACTACTGGATTAAATAAATCAGATCCGTCATTCTGGTCCATTTGGATTTGTTGTCTCTTCCACAGATGATGCTAACGTTTCACTGGACTGGCTGATGTTCATATAGATTTCACAGCTTCCCTTTATTTACACACCATATACACATATTTCCTTTATACAAATGCAGGAAAATTTAGTTAAAAGATTTGCTCCCTCTTTTATATGACTGTTTCAAACTAATCAAGGTATGATGATGATGATGGGGCAGTTAAAGTTGCTCATCTGTGGGAAGCAGGTATAAAGATAACTGAATTGCCTAATACGTCTCATAACATTAACATAAATCTGATGATAACGAAAGGAACTGTTTGGAGTTGCCAGTTCACTAGCTCTTGTACAATGTTAGCACTACTGACATGGAATTTCTGCCTTCATGTTGAGATTCGGGGCCATGCATTCAGCCGAAGAAAGATCACTTACTAAACTGGCTTAAGCAGATAGCTAATTAAAAGTGCACTTAGGATGACCCAACAGTACATTTTCCAATATATATCTGCCCATGCAAGTCAAATCATAAAGGAGAAAAGGAAAATAAATGAATTCAGAAATCTTTACACCTAAACACAGAATGTATATCTAACAGAAATAAGTTAACAGTACAATAAAGAGTTTAAATCTACTGCTCATCCTGCCTTTCTCTTACCATAGCGAAGTCCAGGCCCATTGGCTGTACCCATTCCTATCAACTCCTTGATCAGATCGTTGGCTTTCTGCTGGCAATCACTGCTACCAAAGATCAGCACCTCTCCCTCATAATCTCCACGGTTAATCTAGACAAACCATAATGGGCATCAGCTATATCAAATTCTTGCAAAAATCCACTATATTATAAAAATGTTCAGTCACAGATTCATGACATTACTGTGAACTAGCACTCACAGTCACATTGTGAAATGTTGCCTGCTTCATAGTTACACTATTATAATTCTGAGGATGTACTACACAAAATGCATGGGCCATTAGTTTTACTAAACAAGCAAGCTGATTTGGTTAGCAACATTCCAAGTAGGTTGCATTTTACAAACCACCAATTTCTCTCATGGCTATTTCAGCTGTTAGCGTTACCTTTGACAACTGTAAATATACTGTGGAGACGTTTATAAATAAAAAATAAAGTAACTTAATGAAACTAATAATCAAAAAACATCAATAGCTAACTATTAAAGGTATGGGGGCAGATGTAGACTTGTGGTTAGGGAACCAGCACTGGTACCAGAAGGTCCCAAGTTCAAGCCCCATAACTGACAAGACTTGAGTGAAGTGCCCCTGAGCAAGGCATTTAGCCCACAACTGCTCTCCAGCTGCTGCAGATAAGATGCTGCCTGCTGCTCTGGGCACGTGTGCTCACTGGCCCCTAGTGTGGGTTCACTAGTGTATCACTCACTGCATGGATGGGTCAAATGTAGAGGTCAATTCCACTTTACTTCACTTTTCAAGCTTAACTACTGTGACTGAGTTCTCATCCACTTCACAAACATCAGGGAGGCGTCTGGGTGACCGAGCTAACGTGAGTTAAGTACAGGTTAACCGTGTTAGTTAATATTATGCACTAGTTGACCGCTTTACCCAGACCCCAGTGTTTTTGTGTAGATGAACTTGCCTTTATTCTCGCTCCACTACACTCCTCCAGTTCACGGATTTTCGCTCCGCCTCGACCTGTTGATGTCAAATAAACCGACATTGGTGTTGAGCGCGAGCGATGCTAACGATGCTAACCAGCTAGCTATCTTTGTTACAACTTTAACTAAACACATTAACCCATTATCATTATTAAAAAAAAATAAAGCTAGAGTACCTATAACTCTCCCGATTAGAGAGTTATCCACGGTCAGAGTGAAAGGCCGGGCTGAAGCCGCGCTCTCACGTCGCGTGTCTCTGCCGTTACTTGTCTTCACCTCTCGGTCACGCTCTCTCCAATTCCGCCATTGAGAACCTTCCCGGTCCTCTTTCCCGCCACGCCTTCCACCAAAACACACCATGTCTTTGCCGGAGTTTGAGGGATCTTTCCATCGTGCACTCGGACCTGAAGGAACGCGTGAAGGCCTGGAAATGGCGCCACCATCCTCGTCGTATTCAGCCTCCCAGTCAGACATCACAGAACTGCACCTAGCTCACACCGACTCTACCGAGCACCAGAAAGTATTTAGTGCGCGCGCCCACTAACATCCGCTCACGTAGACACGCCCACCCTAACGAACACATCAAGGCAATTAGCGCCTACGCCCACCAACATCCGTTCACGTGGCCACGCCCACCCCATATATAACTGCTGTGGTTCAACGAGCGATTCGCTAATAACCCATAGTACACGTAATCTAGTGGCAGTGTTTGTAGACCAGAAACACATCAACTCCTCTTTAATGTGTTCATTTTCACATTTATCAAATTTTGACATTATCACATTTATTTTATATGAAAGGTACACTCATAGCAGAACTGGCCCAAGGTCTACTCAAATTACGCAGCCGCGTAGGGCCCCAACGCCACCAGGGGGCGCCCAAGAGCACCAAGATATCATGATAAAAACCATATATTTTAAAAATAACATTGAATAATTAAATGAAAGGGTATTACACAGGTAAAAGCGATTTTTATATGAATTTATTTTCATAGCTGGAACACCAATGTTAAGTTAATCAGTGGGCTCTTTGCACAACTACTTCCGCATTCTCCTCAGTTCTGCTCCGGCGTTCCGTTTTGAGTTTCAGGTTTTCCATTGCAGTCGTAATGGCGGTATTTGCAGGCGTAGTACTACTAATAATAACCTCAGTTTATTTATATATATATATATAAATAACAGTGTTGTGCCGTATTATGTACGGTATTATGCCGCTACTGTTAGCCAGGTGACTAACAAGATAAAGGCTAAATCAGCACGTCTATAGGAGCGTTTTTACCGTTTCAGACCAACGGCTCATCAACTCCTGTTAGTAAGAAACAGTGTAGCTAGTACATTCACATTTTGTAAAGTAGCCTATCGAACTCATACTAATTATTAATTAAAGATTAGTATATAACCTACAGTGTGCAGTACACGTCATACTATTAAAATTAGTATATAGTGTATAGTGTGTAGTACACATTTGGGACACAGCCAATTTTATGTTTAACAGACAAAACCTGAAGTATTTCAAGGTATAAAATCCAAGTGGTCCATGAGGTCCTCTGTACTAAACTCTCTGTGTTCATCAGAATTGGGCAGAATATAATATACTACATAGGGATAAATAGAACTTATTACTAAACTGAGAGAACGGATTTTGAGTTCACGCACGCTAGCTAAAAATACTAGGTTTTGCATATCCAGGTGAATGTAAACAATACAACAGGAAATACCCGAGCCGCACTATTTAAAAACAAGTGTAAGTAGAACATTCCTGCTGTTGGCTGCTGCCACTGTGGGGCAAATACAGGTTAACACTATGTGTACCTCCATTCTGGTGAGTTAAACCCACGGGTTTGGCCTCTACCAACAGGATGAAGTACCACCACAAATGTCTAGAGCCACCAAATTATGGTTAGAGGAACACTTATCTAAGCTTAGGATTTTGCCATTCCACCCAAGTCACTAGATCTAGACGTTACTGAACACATGAGACACCATGTAACATGCTGTGGAACACAGACCTACACCTCAAAACACAATGGAATTGTGGACCGTTCTGCAGGAGGTATGGTGTTCACTGTTTACAGAATACTTCCATGAGTTTATGGACTCCATGCCCTGTGGAGGACCTACCAAGGATTAGACTGGTGTACCAGTTTTTCTGGTACTTCTGGTGTATAGTTCTGAAATTAAAATGACTTTAATATGGAATATATGTCATTAATAATAAGTAACACTTATTGAAGTTCTATTGTTTTAGTTCTTTTGAACTCTAGTGCTGTCTAGTTCTATTGTTAGTTTTATTGAAACGGTTCTTAAAGGAGACATAGTGCAGCACCAATATCACATCTTTCATCATTAGCTCAGTGTATGGTCCTGGCTCGGTCGACTGCTTTATTTTGTCCCCTAGTTGTGTCACATAGACTAGCTGTTTTCCCCCAGTGATTCCATTCCAGCTGTGGTCCACAAGATTATTTAATCAATCAAGATGGAATTCATTTAAACATTATTTAATGTTATTTGATTAAAATTAAAGTATTTATTGGGCTGGCTGTGACCTGGGGTAGTATGTTTGCAACCCCCATCATATGAAGTATCTGGGAGTTTAAAGCACACAAACACACCTGCTCTCTGTGAGTTCAAGTCATTTCTTTATTGAAGTATGATAAAGATTATTTTTTTGCATTTTTTTCTTCAAACCCAGAGCTTCAGCTCTGTTATGTGCACATAGTTAAAAATAAATTAATCAGCATTACACGATGGTAACGTTATCAAGCATGTATATTAAGGCCAGTTTTGTGTAATAAATTACTGAATTAGTGTCAAAACAAACAAACAAACAAAAAAAATGACAACGGCTTAGTACACAGACAAAAATATGTATTTATCCCAACCTAAACTCCCAAAGGAAGAGTATAAAGCGATTTAGGACAGATAAACATAAAAGAACTATGCAAAATAGGCACAATGAAGCATTTAGTTACAAATAAAACAAACCTAAAATGTGTTAATTATTAACATTACTCTACATAATTTTTATGCAATGCAAGTATATGTATGCTATAGTGAATCCATGAACGCAAATCAACATCCAGAGTCTTATGTACCATCATATGTCCATTAATCTGGATTACAAATATGAATTATGTAAAAACCTTTCATCACATTTACAGGTTTCATGTAATTCTTTAACAATTGTGCTTCCAGCTGTTGTAAGCTACAGTGCCAAGATCAACTAGATGCTTTAACATGTACCAGAGTCTTTGCACAACTCCAGAAATCCTTCAACACAAGTAAGCTTGTTTCACAATATACAAACAGATATTGACATCATATATGTGTTACATTCTTATTGAAGCTATATTGATAACCAGCCAACAAAAGGATGATAAGCGGCATTTTGGGTTGACTTTAAGACTGTGGTGGGGTAATAACAGAATAAAACTGAATACAAATGTGAGAGAAATTATGTAATATGTGAGGCTAAACGATAAAAACATATAAAAAAAAATCTAAAGAGTCAGTGTTGATGGTATTGATGCAGGTTTCTAGGCAGTCACATGAAAGAAAATAAACCCTGGTTATCTGAATCTGTTAAAACTATTTTTGGACATAGCCATAAATACAAACTGGATTTCAAAAAAGTTGGGACACTAAACAAATTGTGAATAAAAACTGAATGCAATGATGTGGAGATGGCAAATGTCA
>JAOVVF010000039.1:16831241-16850463 GCA_028565595.1 Duopalatinus emarginatus | reverse complement strand
GATCTGTCATCTATGTTCTATTACGAATAAAATATTGACATTTGCCATCTCCACATCATTGCATTCAGTTTTTATTCGCAATTTGTTTAGTGTCCCAACTTTTTTGGAATCCAGTTTGTATGTATGGTGCTTATGCTTGATTTGTTTAACTGGTGAAACAATTGACTTGAGTAAGACATACATATCTGAATAAAGCACAGTATAAAAAAGGAGACTCAAATATGAATTCTAAGACTGAGTAGGCCATTACTAACCATTAATGCATAAATACTCTCAATCCTTTGTGTGGTTGCATTTTAATCATGCAAGTGCACATGCAAGACTGAGATCAGTCTTCAGTACCATAATCCTTCATGTTATCTTTTAATGTTAAATACCTTCTACTTCATTAAAATTCCCATCATGACAAAATTATCCATGCAAGGGCATGTGAAAACAGAAAGTTGTGAGGAACATCACATCTTTTACCAACTAATGCTGAGACTTAGAAAAGGCAAGAAGTGAAGCTGCCACCCTCTTTCCTTTGGAAAAAAGTGAATAAGAGATTACAGGGTGTGTCCAGTCTCCACACTGAGGCTGCTGCGTGTGTTGGTGTTACTTTATAAGGACATGAGGCAGACTAAGAGTCTCTGAGCTGCCCATAGGCCTTGTCTGGCTCTGAGTTGGTCCACCGGCTACCATTTGTACAAGCTCTGTTGAGAAGCTGGCGTCTGTGCTCTGCTGAGAGAGCAGGTTGAAGTTTCCCTTGCTTGTGGACAGCTCTTTGTCATTGACGAAGAGTTCTGTTTCTCCCCAGTCTGTCAGCGTCTCCCGATCATTGGATTCGTTGTTGCTGCTGCCGCTACTTCGAGCAGACAGGTTGGGATGGCACTCTGTGCCTGATGGCAGCATGAGGTTTTGTGCGGAGAATGACTTTCCCAAAGCCCGGTCATCATGCAGTGGGTTGGCGGCTGCCGAAGATGTGAGGCTCAGTGGATTAAATTCGAGACTCAAGTGTCTCCTCCAGGATCCCTCCTCCTTGGGGCTCCGCTCAGGCCGGCTCCTGAGCTGCACTGTGCTCTCTGAACATTTAGCCTCTGTGTCTGAAACGGCTTCAGTCTGGGTGTTAAGTAGGCAAGGATTGGGATTGCTTTCTTGTAGTGTCTCTGAAATCATACTGGAGGGCCTGCTTGGAGGCAAAGTGGCCACAGTGGGCAGCTGGAGTGTGTGTGTGTTGGGGGTGGTTATAGGGAGAGGCCTGGTAAGCTCAGGAAAGTTGGAATGAGCTCTGGAGAGATTGTTAGGAGTGAGAATAGGAGGAGGGGAAGCAGGGTATACACTGTCTGGGCTCGATTGTGGATTCTGAAGCCGTGGAGATGGGGAGAAAGTAGAGGAGGATGCTGGAAAGCTAGTGCCCACATTAAGCTCACTGGGTGCCAGGACGAGCTGAAGGCCGCAGGCAAGATTATCGCTGATTGAGCGGGAAATCCCACTTCTGCTCAGCTGGGAGGAGGAGACATCTTTGCTCTGAATGGAGCTTTGGTAGTCTGAAGTCTGCTCCAGCTCAAACAGAGGGATAGCTGATAGGCCCAGTACTGAGGATGAGCCTTTCTGGAGAACTTGACGGTAGATATCCAACAAGGAGTCTAACTTCGATTCAATGGACTGCACCTGTAACACACAAAACATAATTTTTAAATTTTTTCCAGTTTTTTTACACCTCCCTGTTAAAATGTAAGGTTTTTGTGATGAAAAAAAAACAGATCAAAATATATAATTTCACACACATGTCCATCATTAATGTGACCTGTAATCCTTGCAATCCTTGCATTTCTTTACTTACTAAAAACACTTAAGTTAAATAATCAGTACACACCTGTCATCAGTTAAAGTGACTCTGATTAACCCTATATGAAGTTCAGCAATTCTAGTGGGATTTTTCTGACATTTACTTAGTTCCTTCTTGCAAAAGTCATAGTCCACAGTGATCTAATTGTACAAAATAATTCCAAGACATTATATATACCATAGAAAACAGTAAAGATGGTTAGTAACAAGTGGATAAAATATGACACAATAGTGACATTACTAATAACTGGACATTCATTCAAAATAGATAAAAAGACAATAAGAAAACTTGTTCATTAACAGTGGTCCAGAAAGTACTGGCTCTGTACTACATGTGACAACAATCTCTGTTCTTGATATAACTGGTTTGTGGACTAGGGATGGGAGATGAAAGCCTTTTCTTACAAAGTAAAACAAAAACTTACATCAAGTCTGTCAAAAGCATGTGGACATGTGTTATGGCCTAATGAGAGGTTAAATTTTTAACCATAATCATATATTTGGTCCAAAAACAACACATTATGCTTTGGGGCTGTTTTTTTCAGCTAAAACTGGGGCTTTAGTCAAGGTGAATGGAATTATAAACAGTTTAAAATATCAGCCAATTCTGGCACAAAACCTTCAGACCTTTGCTAAAAAGCTGACGTTGAAGAGAAATTTTACCATTCAATACGACAACGACACCAAAGCCTACCTCCACATCAACAAAAATATGGCTTCACCAGAGGAAGATAAAAGTGGAATGGCTTTGGGTCCAGACCTGAATCCCTTTAAAACTCTGGGGTGACCTGAAGAGAAATGTGCACAGGAGATGCCCTTGCAATCTGACAGATTTGGAGTGATTTTTTTAAAGGAAGAGTGGGCAAAGATTACCAAGTGAAGATGTGCCATGCTGGTAGACTCCTACCCAAAAGGATTGAATGCTGTCATAATATTAAAAGGTGCCTCAACAAAGTATTAGTTGTAAGGGTTGGGTATATTTATGGAAATATGTTATTGTATGTTTAACTGTATTCCCCTTTAAAATATTTTATTTCGTTTTCAGTTTAATTGAAAAGAGGTATGGGTCACATTTAAGGTGGAAAAGGGTCTGAAAGGTCTGATTCATGTTGGTCAAATCTTCATCTTGTGATCTTTTACGTCACAAAAACCTGGCATTTTAATAGGGGTGTGTAGACGTTTTATATTCACTGTATGCTACCATTGTGTGTTGCTCTGAATTAACCTGTAATAAGGTCCTTATCACTCAGTAATAAGGTCATGTTGAACATCACAGCCTGTTGTATGTGTTTATAGTTACATCCACAAAGGGTATTGCATGTATAGCAGCCATAAACAGTCATTCTCTCGTTATTACTGTTAAAAAACAGACAAAATGCAGCTTTTATGTTGCCAGGAAACAGAACAGTGCAAAGACAACTGCCCTGAAGACTCTTCTATTGTGGTAGCACTAAGACTCCTCCCATAAACCCAAAAATCTTAAATAAATGTCTCTTATATAATATGCCATGCATTTAGTTTTTGGTGTGTAATATTATTCTTATGAGCCTTACCTGTCTCTCTACCTTACACACACGGCCCAGCATGCTCATGTCATGTTCCAAAGACTCGCCCTCTGGAAGGATCCTGTCCCTCATCTTCCTGTCCATGGGTATCTGCCCTTTTCCCAAGATCTGGTCCACCCTGTAACACATAAGCACTGCATAAGTACAGAAGGAAGGGATGGAGAATTTTAATCGCTGTATCCGTATCCCCTCTAACCAGAAAAGGGCACAGCACAGAAGGACCTGATTCCAGTTAGTGGAAAAGAAGGGTAGTTAGATTGTCTTGTTGTTAACAAGCAGAAATCACTGTGTTTTAATCTCACTATGTTTTGTGAGTAAATAATGTTAATGCTAATTATTGTGCAATATGTATATGGTACTTGTTTTTAAAAGATTAGTTGATTTTGGGTTTTCTACCATACGAGTTACAGAATTTAACAGAAAACCAAGGAATATCTTATTCTGAGGTTTTAATTAGGCATGCACACCAAACACTAAAAGGAAACAGTAGTTAGTTAAACCAGTACTAACAAAATTCTACACCAATAAACCCCCATTAAGCAAGTGTTATACACAGTTTCGAAAACAACGTAAACAAGTCATTTGGGTGTCCAATGCTGAATGCTTGTGCTCTTAAATACACATACTATTAATTTCACTAGCTTAGCATCAGCCTTAGACCCCTGAGACAGTGTTAAGTTAAATCAGGTGAGTATTTTAAGTAAGTCCAGGACCCCTGTGTTAGGTGGTATAGGCAACAGTGGCTAGTACAACTCTAACCCTGAGCTGGCGTGTTTCTTCTTGCTTTGACTGTAATACAAGTGCAGAGTAGGAGAGGACAGGTTCCTGGCTTTGTTGTTGAGGCTCTGTGGTGGACACAAGCCTGTGACAAGTCTGTGTGTGAAAGACAGGTCTCTGTTTAATATTTAATTAGCAGTCAATGAGAACTAACTAGGGGTTACTCTAAAGCTCTGTCAACACAATTACTACTGCGGACAAACAACATATCTAGACTTCATGCACTAAAGGCAAATCAACACCAAACCAACAGGATGTTGCTTTTAACTTGGTCTGTAGAATAGCCTTAAAAGAAAGGGTGTCAGGAAAGGTTACTTTAGCAATTCCACAGAGGAAGCATTTTTTGGTTTCATAAAGAGGCATTTTCAGTTCCCTAAAAACATTCCATTACTTGATTCTTTAAACAAATTACGTTTTCTGTGCAATAATTACCGCAATGTTTTTGCCACTACAAAAATCCCTAATGTAGTAACATTCTTTATCATTTTTTAAAATTCTTTAGGAAACCAGGTAATGGTTCCTCTCTGTCACCACCCTTCCACCTTTTTAAAGAATGTATACCAACCATACACTGAAGTGCCAGAAAAACTAGTACAGAGTGTTGGTGGCTCCATAATGGTATGGGGTTTGTCTAGCTGGCATTCTGTGGGACCCCTGGTATGTCTACAAATGTCTCTGACAAATGAACACTATGTGTGCCTCCTTTCTGACAAGTTACACATATTCATGTCTTGCATTTGTTCTATTGGATTTGGCCTCTTTTAACAGCACAATGCAGGACACACATCTAGAGGCATCATATTATGGCTAGAGGAACACTCATCTGAGTTTGCCGTTTTAACATTCCCACCTAAGTTGCCAGATCTCAACATTATTGAATACAACTGGGATGCCATGCAACATGCTGTGGGACACAGAAATCCTACACCTCGATATAAAACAGAATTGTGGACAGTTCTGTAGGAAGTATGGCATTAATTGGCTAGTGAATATTTCTGCCAGCTTGTGAAGACCATGCCCCATGGCGGAGCTACCAAGTATTAGACTGGTGAACCATTTTTTTGGCATTTCAGTGTACTATTAATGTAAATATTTAGAAACCTGATAATATGAATATAAGAAATACTACTGATCCAGGAATCGAAAGAAAACATATGCCCCACATTCCCAAGAAAATGAGATATCTTGTATGTTCTGTACCACTTAGCTTAATTATATTTTACCACTTTTAATAACAACAATAAAAAAATAGGATATTTTAGCTCATACAGAACACAAGAGTTCAAATTAGGGTTAAAATAACACCTTCTCAAGCAAGGAAAGAGTACCACACAACCACAAGCCAAAAGAGTCAACAGTTTAGGTCCTGTGTCTGTGATTGGCACATAATGTGAAACATCTATCACTGATATGCCAAACATACTTTAGAATATTAAGAAGTGTTGTGCAAGATTAAACCGGGTCATATACATAACAAATGTATGCCAATTGTCAATGATGAGCCAGACACATGACCTAGGCATGTGACTCATGTCTGCGTTTTATGACAGGTAATGTTGGTGAAGAGGACTGGGTCAGCTGACCCTGGGGCTGAATGCTTCCTCTTGGCTTGGCTGTAATATGACTGCAGGGAGGGAGAGGAAAAAGTCTTGGCTTTGCTGCTCAGGGTCTGTGGTGGACCCACTATTGTATCCAACCTGAATAAAAAAGTGCAAACACACATTCATGTAGTCACAACAATGTAGACATCGCAGACATATAAGTAGACAGTGCTTTATGTAAGCAGTTGGGAACAGAAGCAAGAAATATCAAGCGTGAAATTAAAATAAATCATTGTGGAAATTATTTAAGTATCTTGTTTCGGAGAATGTAAAGATCAGGCTGGGCTAACCTAGTCTGGAGACTCTTGATGCGACAAAGCATATCCAAATGCCCCGCCGAGTACTGTTCAATCACATCTTTCACATCATATGGCCGAAGAGTTTCCTTAAACTTCTTCTTGGCCACGTGGAACTTCATTATTCTGAAATAAACAAAGGGTACAACTCACATCAATGCTCTTCTAGTGTGCCATATAAAAAAATATAAAGTGCTGTCATTCTTAAAATGTTAACAATTATTCTCAATCATTCTGAACACATGCCCAAAACCTTGTGCTAATTTATGTGTCAAACCTTTGTTTTTAATGCCAGAAAAATAGCTTTCCAGTTTATAAAAGCATAAAATTGTACTTAACATGTCCAATAAATCAAGAACATCTTGTACAGATAATTAAGGTAAGTTTTAAGACACCCATCTGGTGTAATTAATCTTCTTTACAGATATTTCTTCACAGCTTGTCTTACATGTCCAAGATGTTCTGACAGTACTTGATGTGTTGTAATGCTTATTCACTGTCACTAGTGGGCATCAATGAACACCATGTTCAAAACTGTCGGGGAATACAAATAAAAAATGTAGCTCTTGGTGTAACACTGATCCAGTCAAGTAATTTTCTCACCAGTATCATCCAAACCTCCAGTGGTGGAAAACATGAGTCTCATTCTACAGGGCTAAGATAGAAGTAAAATATTGACATAGTGCTGCTGTGTTTTTAATCACGCGTATACTCTTATATATATATGTCATATGAGCCAATGTGTCAGCAGTGGCTGCTGTGAATGTGTCAATCTGACACATTGGGAAAGCAGATAAAGAAATCTGAACCACTTTACCCTAGGAGGACCTTGTGATTAGTTATGTCACCATTAATAATACAGCTGCAAGGCATGTGTAAATAAAGCCCAGTTCATTATGTAGATTATTATATGCACATTCTTTTCTACACCACTAGATGTCACTAGAATGCACTGTAATAAAAAGTACTTTCGGTAGTTTGGTATATGAAGTTTGGATCTTTTACTGATTTGAATGTACAGGTGTCCAGTACATGAAATTAGCCCCTATGTGTAATTACATTTCAGTAACTCTTATGTGTAGATTCAGTCTATTTTCTTACCTGACAGCTCTAATGACTGTCTTCAGAGGTGCAGACAGATCCTCCACAGTGACGTCACAGTGACAGCCCTTCTCATCAAAACATTCCTCTCCTCCCAAACTGTCAGCTAAGAGTAAGAGTTGGAAAAAGAAGAAATAGTTGTTAGAATCCAATAGAAAGGTAAGAGTATATGAGTGAAACACTGAATCACCAGTCCTGAAACTATACAGCAAAACATTATTATATATAAAAAATCACATTCGGAGACGGCAAAATGTGAACATCAGTATATTTGAAATAACACAGAGTTAATGCATTTGTATTATTTAATATTCTAAGTAAATGCTATAACATATGCAGTAGTATTCCATTTCAACTGTGATTCAACCCAACTACACATACATGCTGTTATAGGTTGCCATTTGCATCACTGTATTTCTGACTATTAAATACAAGTATAAATTTAAAAAAATGATAAGGCTTTGTTTCCTTAAGATGCTGTGTAGTGTGACAGCTAAACTGTAAAACATCGAAACAAGCTGTAGTACAGGGTGAGTCAAAAGTTAATAGGTCTTGCTCAGCGTGTTCACAACAGAATAGATGTAGATGTGCCTGTGTATGCTCTAAGGGCCAGTTATGTATGTTAAATTATGTTCCTCTAACTAAAAGTACCCCCTGTGTACAATCCCCGTGACTAATGTTTGTACATTAGACTGTAGTGGACATTCAGAGATTGTTCAGTCAGGACACATCGGATGCTCAACAGCTGTGAATCTGTTTTTGCTGAATCACCTTGACCAGTGCCACTGGGGTGATTGCACCTTAGCCTGTGTGCCTGATCTCAGAACAGTGATGTCTAGGTCTTATGAATGTCATCAGCTCTGCTGGATGCCTGCTGAACATTACAGCCATTCTTCCACAGTATAACACATGTACATGTTTTAAACATCCTTCTCTACACTGCACACACAGCTGCTAAAACATTTGAGAAACCTGAATAAATGCAAGTGTTCAATTGTAGGCTTGGAAAATACTAAAAAGGGAGACAGATTTTCAAACCATGATATTTCCTGTCATTTAAGCTTATATTGTTGCCTTGCAGATTCCAATTTTGCCATAAGATTAACTGGCTTGTAAATACTGAAACAGTGTGAAGTTTTCCATCACAAACTGAGCAGAACTGTTTTTTTTAGCAGGACACAGAGTCCAACCTGGCTCTGTCTCATCCTTTTTATCTCTCTCAATTCTCTTCATTTCCACTGAGGGCCACTCTGGGAATTGCTGTAGTGGAACAGAACAATGGGTAATTGTTGAAGCAACCTCATACCTGTCATGAACCTGTGGTGTACAGAGCATACTGCCCCACACCAGAATGCACAATATATAAACTTGAAGACAAGACAAGAAGATACACTGTGGTTGACCTCATTCGGCTTTTATGACCCGTGACTAAATGCTACTAGCAAACAGGTCAGGAAACAAAAATGACTCAGAAAGCATGGGGCGGTTTTTAAGCCTTTCATGTCTTGAATTAGAGGCATTGTAACAACTATTCCACTACTTAATACTCCTCCATGGCATCACTACATATAAACAGATGGGTGAAAAACTAAATGCAAATCCAGTGCTTTGGCTTTGAGGTCATTTTCTGACATGGTTTGGGGAAGGATAATTGCAATTCACTACAAAGTTATTCTGACAAATGAACTTTAATCCTGTGATGAAACATTTCTTTCCTGACAGGAATAGTTTCTTCCAGGATGACAATGAATCCAGTCTAAGGGCAAAAGGGATCAATGAATGCTTTGAGTATAAAAATCACATCACATGCTATGCGACAGTGCAGGCACATGCCCAATGAATGTTTGAATATTTTTTTCTCAATAAGTCCAATGAAAAATTGCATAGGAAGGTCTAATTTTAGCATCGATACTGAGATGCATGTTACATGATTTTAAAACAATGCTCTGTTGTATTCCAAATATTTTTGTGCAGTCAATCAGAGTCATAACAACTTTCGTCTATAAACATTTAAATGGGCAGAGGGTTGTCATTAACTCATGAGTATATGCAATAAATTTAAAGCGTAGCTAGACATACAGAGCTTTTTATCTTACTTACCTTCAGGCATAGTGCGTGATTGGCTCTTAAGTCGGAGTGAGGGTCGAAAACGTGTTCGGTCATTGAAACTCCAGCTCTTTTGTACCTTGGCTGGGCTGCTCCCCTCTGTGGCTACCTCAGTCACAGGAGAGCGTCTGTCATTCAGTGATGTCTGCCTGCTCTTAATGCTCTGACCACGAGGACTGGCCATGCGCACACGTTCCTTAAAGCTCAGTTTCTGACTACATGAGGGATGGAGTTAAGGGAGAGAGGGTATGAAAGGAGGAACATAAAATGAATAATGATGAAGAGAAGGAAAAAAAGAAAGAGAAAGCTTTGTCAAATATAGTTCAGTTTTTGGAAAAAAAAGAAATGACTGATAATAGTAATGATATTATAGCTTACTGATATACAATGACTTGCCTAAGCGTTCAGTCCCAATGAACTTTTCCACATTTTGTAAAAGAAGTGCATTTAAAATCCTGAACTGAAGTTGGCTTATTTGGGACTTCTAATTTTTTTTATACTATGATATTTTTATTGTTAATTATTTAGTTAATTATTTAGTTAGTGTTCTTCCATTTTGCAAGTTAGTTAGTTTGTTTAAAAAGCAGTCTTTCGTTGGTTTCATAAGTACCAACCCTTAAAGTACAACCACCTTCTCAGATATGTCTGTTAGCTGTTTTTAACATCTGGATCATAATATTTGTGGCCTTTCTTTTTGTTAAAATTGCTTAACATTTGCCAGATTGGACAAAGGTAATTGGTGAACAATAAGTCTCGCCACAGATTCTCATTCGGAATAAGGTTTGGGCTTTTTTTGGGCAATTAACATTGTTGGGATCTTGGAATATGAACCACATCAGTTCAAGGATTGTATGATATTTGGGTATATCAAACTTGCCCTCACCCATGAGCAACTTCTCAGTCCCAGTTGATTGCATCCCTTCAACACAATGCTACAACCACCATGCTTCACTGTAAGCATTGTGGTCTTATTGTTTTGGGTTTCTGCCAAACATGGTGATTTAAGCCAAGGCCAAATTTTCATTTTTTGTCTCATCAGACCAGAAAACACTTTCCATATTTGTGTGTAACATACTTTTTGATGTGACAAATGGGATTTTAAATGGCTCACCCCTCTTCTGTAAATTAGCTTGGTGTTGTTAATTAACTGTGATTTTTGCTGGTAATTCATTGACTAAATTCATTTACTCACTTCAGTAACTTGGTCTATTTTGTAATTTATAGATTAATGGGATAATCATGACATGTACGGTAGTCATTTAATTTAGTCCATTTCTGCTACAGGTTACAGTACAAAATATGAAAAGGCTCATGTATGCAAGGCATTGTATTTCAACTTCTTAGGTTTAATGCAAATAATGCTTAGTTACGATCATTCAAGCAACTTCAAGACTTCATCTGACCGAAATTCCCTGTACCAAAAGTATGCCCTTTACTCAGCCTAAACAACATGAATAGGCTGACATGCAATGCATTGAGCATTCTACAACAGGCAATGTTTTCAGGCCAATCACTCATGATCATTGGTGCTGGAGACATTACAAACCAAAACGAAAGACAAGATCAGTAAAAGGGTAAAATAATGAATTGAAGTAAATGCCTCTCTCTTAGAAGGACCCCCTAAAACAGATGCAGATTCTAAACAGTACCAAGAAGTGTGAGACGATAGTATAGGGAATATTAGTGGATTGAGCTTGGCTCAAACACAGGTTAGTGCTTAGTGCTCAGCTGTGTAAACTAGTAAGCAGTCTGAGTGTCTGAGTAAACTAGTCTGAGTGTAAACTCAGAAGTGTACACATGCAACATGCAGATGTGGGCATTAATGCAATTAAAGTTCATTTCACTTTACGAAATATTATTTAAAAACTGGACACAAAAGATGGAAAAAACTTTCTATATAAATTGTAAGACCCTGCTGCCTTCATCAAGTGTTATATTAACACTATGATGGTATTGTAAATTGAGATACTATCAGTGAAACAGATTAAATCATGCATAGTACAGGCATGCATTCACAATGGCAAAATAGGTGTTCATCTTTTGTTCTGAGGATGTTCAGTTATTTTATGTCCAAATGCAATGAAAATCTAATGTGGTGGTCTAATATGAGCCCTTCAGGTAACAGGTAGTAGGCAGAAGAGTGGGAAGCTGTTTTAGCCTCTCTAGGATGATACAGGTAAAGGTAAAGTTGGAATACGAGTCACCACCCATGCACCTGCAGTTAGTCAGCATTCTCATTGGTTGTCATGTATGGGGGATGCTGGGTACCTATAATTCCTTGTGGTATACTTCCTGAAGAGCTTCTGTCTATTACTATGAACCTTACTAGGGAGCGTGAGAGACAGATGGGTATGGATTAGTTAGAGTGTGAAGAGAACGTAGTTTTTTTTCAGTGGAACAAACAAACGTGTGGTTTGGGGGGAAAGACAAACACTTGGTTGTACAATTAAAAGGCAAATATTTGTGACTTTGTTAATCTTTGCTTTTCAGAAAACTGTTAAAGGCACAATGAACGGCAGACGTGCATGGATACAGTACTCACACCCAATCACACATAAAAACACACACATTAAAGCCCACCCAAACATCAGAATATATAAAAGCCACTTTGGGACAATTTGTTATTCAATTAAAGGAGCATTGTACTATACAGAGACATCTGTGTAAAACACATCACACTATAAAAATCTCCAGTTAATTTTTGAAAGCGGTTCCCAGCTTAGTTGTATTTACAGCTCAGCTTTTTGTGTTTTGTGTTTACAGTTCAGAGGTGTCCTTGCAGAAACATATTACGGCCTATTTGCCACCCACCAAGAGGACTATAAATGACTTAAGCCTTAAGTGTCTGGCTATGCTGCTGTTCTTGCTTTGTATATAAATCGTACACCCAAAATCCAATTAAACTGCTAATTAAAAGCAGTGTAGGTTAAATCTAAGCTTTGGGTTTTTACCCTAAAGTACCAGCAATGCACTAATGAGCTAAGCAAGAAACTGCATATAATGCAAATTTAGCTGTTGATAAAAATGTACCTACTTAAATATTCTCTGCCAGTATAAATGTCTCTGCTTTCTGTGTATGTATATTCACTGTCCTAAAAGTGAATAAACCTCTGAGTCTCTGACACTACAACTTCCTACAAAGAGAAACATAAAGACAGAGAACAAAGATACACATGCACTTCGAAGATACACACTGGCCTGTTGCAATCCTCGGCCATTCCTACCTTAAGCAGAAACTCTCTCACCCTCTCTGTTTTTCTCTCTCTTTTTAATAATTCCTGGAGTATGTGTTCTCTGGAGTGATATTTAATTGCTAACATAAATAATCACTGAATGGAAAAAGTGCATCATGGTGCTGTCTGCCATCAGACAAGTGGTACTGTGCTCCATGTTTAACTACTGCCAGGCAGAGCTGTTTATCGTGCGCACATACACTTTATCTCTGTCTACCTCTCTCTTGCGCAAACGTACACACACAACCCGAGGTATATAACGTCACATGCGGACATTATTAAGCTTATATAAGCTTACAGCCTCTTGACCTGCTGTGTGAGTGTGAAAGCTGTTCTTTCTCAATGTAAGTAACTGGAAAATTGTATAACACAAGCTGCATCACCAATTACACGTTAATGAAGTACCTTCATTTATTATTTCCTTATTTAGTGGTAACATTCTAATAGTTTATAGTTTAAACATGAAATAAGATCAAGATTAAAAATATTTTTTCAGTAGTCATAAAGGCACATGTGACATACAGAATAAGAATAACAAACCTGGTGCTGGATTCGCCCTGGTCTTTCCTTCAGGTGTTAGTTAGCAACAGAGAGGAGAAAAGGGGCAGGAAATTAATTATTTACATGAAAAACAGGATCAAAAATAAGAGTCTAACATAATAGACAAATGAAAAAGACACTGAAATATACTGAATCCTTCATACAATGAATGAATCATCAATATATTTCTCTCTGTGTTAACACAATATGATAAACAGTAAGTTGAAGGAGACATACACATAGGGGCATGCACTAAGAATCACTGCAAAAACAAACCACACTGAAAAAAAAAATCGGAAAACAAAAAATAGAAAATAGCATTAACATGCAGCAAGCAGACATGCGAGCAATCGGTAACGCACAATCAAGCTGTCTAGGAAAGCCCCTGCAAGGATAATTTAACTTTATAATGAACAGGAACTGATTACTGGTCAGTGATTACTGGAAAAGTATGATAATGCTTCCCTCTGTCTGATCATACATCTGTGTATGTGTGCATATGCTTCTTCAGATATTTCCATGCTCCTAAAGTCTATACTGTCTTTCAAACTGGCTTATATAACTAGGATAGAAAATCTCCCCTCATACTGTATATTCAGTAGTGTCTATGGCTCTTCAATTTATTTTAAACATAGCCATTTAGGTATTTTGGTGACTACAGGCCTTTTGCAAGCTCGAATTTAAGGGTGAATACAAGGAGAGGGAACACAAAGAAAAAAGAAATTAGGCTTGGTGACACAGACTTGTTGGCAATGATAAAGAGGGAAGAATGAAGGCCACAGGAGCACAGACACCAAAGAGAACACCCAGCTGCCAGAGTTGTACCTACTTTGTAGGGCTGCAGGTATGCAATGCCTTCAAATGAGGCTTCCAGGTAGCAATGGAAACCGAGTTCTCATCAGCCGCATAACTACGCCAAACACACTACGTGCAGAGTATACGAAAAGGAAAACAGGAAGGAAAAATGGAATTGAAAAGAAATGTCACAAGGCCAGGAGAGAGCGGGGGTTGGAAAAAAGAAACAAAAAAAAAAAAAAAAAAGAAAATAAAGAAAAGAAAACAAAAAAGGCAGATTAGTAAAAACCAGTTCAGGTCAGAGTCTTCTCATCAGTTGACTGCATGGATACATGCCTTTGAGGAGGAAGAACACTTTTATAGAATCGCCACGTGCCACTCAGGTACGTTCTGGAGCGGTCTGTGGAATAGAGTCTCCAAGCAGCCTGGTGCAGGACATACATACATAAGGACACACACATAGACATGGGTGCAGAGAGACATCAGCATGGTGAGGGCAAAGCCAGGAAAACAGGCATTCTTATAGAATGGTAAGACATTTGTTCAGTGAATGGTTTTGTTCACTTTTGATTACTGAGCTGTCCTGGATAAATCAATGCATGTCATAATAAATGGTTTTTTTGGAACTGATATTCTATATCAGAGTCTTACTTTCTATTGCACAGTGTAATTCATCAACTGAAAAATTGAAAGACACTGAAAAATGTCTTTGTGCGTTTACAACACAGTAAAACAGCTAGAAGGGGAAAGCACAAGAGGGTGGATGAAAGGTGGCACATTTAATAATGGTAAATGTGTAAAACACAACAAAAACACAACAGAACTGGGATCTAAGGACAAGAGCAATTCAGTGAGCCAGTGCATATAGTTGTAGGTTTTGTAACTGTTTTGTAAATGAGTTATAACATATTAAAATATATTAAATATTATGGAGGAAATAACTGTGACATAAAATAAATGAATCATTCTGGAAATGAGCAAGGTGAAGACACTATACTGAAGCATTTAAAAGACACAGACACTTTAATAGAAAGAGCAGACATGTTAGTGGATGTAGAGGAATCTCAATGTGATGAAGGCAATATAAATCAAAAGGCTTTTTACAGCGCTTTTGCAACATGAAAAGACGCTGAAAGGCACAAGAGAATGATTAAGGGAACGTGATGATTCAAACACCACAGATCATAAATCTTGCATAAAATGCTTTTAATTCAAGCAAATGAGGAAGAGAAATGGGAAAGCTGGGAGAAAAGGGCACCACACAGCAGTTTAAAGACAAAAGACAAACAGATCAAAAGAAGTGTGGCATTATTTCTGAAATCACAGGTTATCCTAAAAACTACTTTAGTGAAAACAGTAGTTCACTGCAGTAAGACTCCATCATAAAAAAGTTCAGAGAAGAAGAAAAAGTAAAGTATACAGTGAGGGAAATAATTCAGACAATATTTTATTGTTATTTAATGTCTACTTCACATCCACTTCAAATTCACACACGCTGTCTTTTGACTTTGTACTTATAAACATGTACAAAATGTATGCATTCATAAACACAAACAAAACAATAAGAAAAAAACTATTTAGAGCCCCATATAAAAAAGAGATAGAAAAATAAATTACATTCTACATTGTGAAAAAATATTGTACAGATTGCACCCAGTGTTATAATAAAAGATGTTACCATCGGTTGAAAGATGCAAAAAGAAAAAAACAAAGGACCTCGCTGAGGTTTTCAGGGACATCATTATTAAACACAGTTTATACACTGTGCATAGCAATTAAACATCACTGTCAGTTCAACTGGCTGGATGACATGCAGCTAGAAACTTTATTAAACCACAAGTAATCTTTCATGGACAGGTGAGGCATGTACCCCTGCAGAAACAAAGTAACTTCTAAACAAATATAGTGACATATTTTGTGGCATTGGGTTAAGCCAGAGATT
Organism: Duopalatinus emarginatus; assembly: GCA_028565595.1. Taxonomy (NCBI): domain Eukaryota; kingdom Metazoa; phylum Chordata; class Actinopteri; order Siluriformes; family Pimelodidae; genus Duopalatinus; species Duopalatinus emarginatus. Next base: position 16,834,680 of record JAOVVF010000039.1, on the reverse strand, counting down.
GTATACTATACAGTTATACCACTCTATTAAAAATGAATGATGAAACCCGTAACGCCAAGATGGTGACAGCTTCATATAAGTCCCACCCGTTAATAGAAAGAACCAATCAGCATATTAGTAAAGGGGGAATATGGGCCTATCGTAGTCTTTTATTAACGCATGTGCAGGTTTCTGACGCATGTTGTTAGGATGGTATTGTACAAGAAGGTTTTACATAATATGACATATTATTATTATTATATTGTTATGTTGTTATATTATTATATTATATTATGTTGTTAGAATGGTATAGTACAAGAAGGTTTTACATAATATGACATTTTATTATTATTATTATTATATTGTTAGTTTAATATTATATATATAAAACGTTGATATTGCATCAAGCATCTGACGTTGTTATGGAAATGGCCGAAGATGTGGTAAAGGCTCCGGTTATGCGCTTGCTTTGTAGCAATATGAACATAAAAAAAAACAACTAATTTTTCTGTTATATTGATTCAAGAGCAAATGTCAGATACACCATTTTCATCAGATTTTACCAGTGATTTTTTTTTCATGTATTTTTTGTAATTACTATTTTAGTTTTGGAGAAACACACATTTCCCCATTTAAAGAGATAAGAGTTTGGTCTTGTATGGCTGAAAATAACTGCCTGGAGGCATTACCAAAAATGGGAGCAAGTGAACAGACTTGTCTTATTCTGACTTGGTTAAGCATAAGCTGTGGATGAAGAGGAGGCAGGTTAAACTGGCAGGTAACGCGTGATGATTCTCACCCGTGTTTTACTACTGCAAGCTTATTTATGTGTATTTTTGGGCTTTCAGGGAGTCCTGTGAGCCAGAGAAAGAGATGGAAATGATAGGATCAAACACACAACACACTTGTTTGTAAGCTTGAACATAGCGAGGTGTGAGTGGCGCATGCTGACAAGCACTCCAAGGTAAAATAACGGAAAGAAAAAGAAACATGATGCTCTGTCAAACATCGCCTTTCTCTATGGATGACATGTCTTGTGATGTGTAGGAGTTTTAAAAGCTTTTTAACCGTGAGATGTTAATAAGCTATTAGGTTTAAAAAAAAGCCTTATTGTGTGGGCCTATACATTATATAAAATAAAATACACTTCAGGTCATAAACACCACACTAAGACATATAGTCAAAGCTGAGTCTTCAAAGGAATTGCACGCTGCATTAAAAATGAGAGTTTTCTCATTGCATGCTTCATAGACCGACTTTTGCTCTGTGTTGGCTATCCAAAATATCATGCAGAATTTGCTATGTAACAACGTCAATAAAGCCATGGTCAAGAGTGACCATATCATATGACTATATATCAACAATTGTCAACAACCATTGTATGTTTTATAGGAACAAATTGCTGCTGTCACGAGTGACTTTCTGATTCATTTTTGCAATGTTATTTAATTAGCTAATTTTTTTGTAAGAATATCCTCTCTTCTTTTGACTGTTGCTGTCACAGCACCCCTGCTTCCTGCAGTTATATGACGCCATGCATGGTTTTACAATGCACTCTCAGACTGATTCATAAGCAAGGTAAGACACAAGGCAGTTTTGTTATGGTCAGACATAACAAAAATACGTATAACTCTCTGAAAATAAGACAGGTGTCTGGCAATAATTAATTTTGGAAAAAGTAGGGTTGTACATATAATCCCAACCATACAAACAGTAAACAAGGGTGATGGGAGCATGACATGGGACTGCTTTTCTGCGAATGGTACTAGGGCATTACACATCATTAATAGAAACATGAATGAAGCAATAACTAAGACATATTAGAATTTTAATCTAATCAGCCTGTTTGGCCTGCTAATTCCACACTTTCTCCTATCCTATTGAGTCCTATTGAACATTTAGGGTGGATTCTGTTCAACATTCTAGGGTGGACCTTTGTGACTTTGAAGAAGATTTGCCAAGAACAATGAGCAAAAATGTTAAATAGTTAAATGTTAATAGTAAACATCTCAAAGTGGCAACAGCCATTAACAGTTCCTAATGTTGTCCATCTGTAATGTACGAGTAGTCTTTCTCTATCAATTTAGTTTTTAGTAATAATTTTGTTTATGCATATTAATACACACTTTTAAGTAAAGAATCAAAAGTTATGTGGATAAACTTGAAGTGGATCTGTGCATTAAAAGAAAAAAAACCCCAATGATTTTCAATATTCATTTCCCTGACTTTAGATTCAACTAATAATCATTTAATAAAGCAAAGGTCTAAAGCATGAGAAATGACCTAGAAAACAGCAAATAGATTGGCCAATTTGAAAGAAATGTAACAAAAAAAGCTGCTTGGTCTTGCTATAGTACAATTTCTCTGTTTCTTGGAGACTGTGTGTGGACAGTGTATGCAACACACATCACATTCATTTTTACTTTTCTAAAGTGGGATAGCTAAGTCCATTAGGAAGAAGTATTATTCTTCAGGAAACCCTCACACAGAATTCCTTCAGTGGAAACACATAATAAATAGTTGCTAGTGTTTTCTTTGGACAGAGATGGTAATGGTATAAAGTGAAATAAATGTCTGTGTCATTGTTCATTTTCTCCTGCCTTAGACAAAATGGTAAATCCCACATACGTTTACTCTGTGAAACTTGTCTGTCATCTCTCCAACCAGTGCTATTAATCGTTATGAGGTTAGAGGTCAGGAAAGAGGGGGGTTATCATTTACTGGTATTGGAGAGTTGGAATATGTAATTATGTTTTTATACATAAGAGAAACAAAAGCCAGCATGTTATACTGAAGCAGTAAAAGACAGACACATGCATATATGTGGTATGTGTCACATACTGTATGTTATATGTATGTTGTATGTATTATATTATATAGTATGGCAGCCAAACGTATGTGGACACCTGACCATCAAACCCATATGTGGTTGTTTCCCAGACTGCTGCCACAAAGTTGAACGAAGCACACAATTGTAGAGAATCCGGATATATCAGGATGCTGTAGCACTACAGATTCCTTTTACTGGAACTAAAAGGCTTAAACATGTCATAGCATGACAGTACCTTTGTTCACAAAGCAAGGTACATGAAGACTCACTAATACTCATGTGGCTGAATAGGCAAATCCCCACAGTCACACTCTAAACTCCAGTAGAAAATCTTCCCAGTAAAGTGGTGGTTATTATAACAACAATAGGCAACTAAATCTGGAATGGGATGTTCAACAAGCACAAATAGGTGTGAATGGTCAGGTGTCCACATACTTTTGGCCATATAGTGTATGTATTTTTTTACAAACCGGATTCCAAAAAAGTTGGGACACTAAACAAATTGTGAATAAAAACTGAATGCAATGATGGCAAATGTCAATATTTTATTCGTAATAGAACACAAATCACAGATCAAAAGTTTAAACTGAGAGAATGTATCAATTTAAGGGAAAAATATGTTGTTTCAAA
>JAOVVF010000039.1:16818701-16831141 GCA_028565595.1 Duopalatinus emarginatus | reverse complement strand
GCCATCTCCACATCATTGCATTCAGTTTTTATTCACAATTTGTTTAGTGTCCCAACTTTTTTGGAATCTGGTTTGTAAATATACTTAGTTTCTCAGTTCTGGTAATGGAGTCCCAGTTCAACCAAGGCTTGTTAATAAGCTGATTAGTTGAATCAGGTTAGCTGGGAGCAGAGAAAACACTGAAATATGCAGTACTACAGTACCAGGACTGAGAAAAATCATAAAACACTACATACATACTGTATATTAGCATTTCGTTGTAAACTCTTATTTGCATTTATGCTTGCTTATATTCCACATGAAATCAAAGCATGTCACTGCACTGTGTCTTCATGAGGGAGGCAGATATGTATTCAGTGCAGTGGGCTTACCTGTATGAGACTGGCAGCTGGGTTTCTTCTCTTCTCAAAGTGTTTCTGTCTGTGCTGCTCTTGCACCTTCAGAGCAAAGCCAGAGCCTAAAATCCCCTACACACAGACAGACACACTTGATTTATTATTTGCCAAGCAATGGCAATGGTTTGTTCTTCAATAAATTCCACAAATGTTTGCCTACTTTTTGTCATTACAAGTAGTCATCCAGTGTGGGATCTAATCTCTACAGCAGAGCAAATGGTAATAGACAGACTGTCATTGGGCTCTTTGACCTAAACTCATGAACACACTACACATGAACATCACCACAGCAAAGATAGTGTTTCAGAGATCACAAAAACCTTATTGGAAGTGAGCTTGGATAGCATATGACACATAACTGACATTAATCTTCTCTTTTGAGAGCTCAGAAAAATATTGCACTCCTGAAATAACACTAGCCACATAGAGCTGGCAGACAGGGATGTGCTGGAATGACGTACATATGGATCTGAACACTAAGATCTAAGACACCTTGGATTAATATCACAGCGTGACCTACCGCACACCCAGATGCCTAAGCAAGGGCCAAAATAGATAAGTACAAAAACAGGGGAGTAGAACTGCTTCATAAAAATCATCTCTGTTTTCAGCATTTATTCGCTAGAAGAGTCAGGGATTAATGAAAAAAACCTTTAGACCTATTACACTACTCCATGTGGGAATCATAAAGACTTCTGTTCACAACTTAACATTGTATTTACTGTTAGGGGCTTCAACTGACCCCATTTTCAAGGCCAATTGTTAGCGTGTACACGTGTGTGTATGTATGTACATGTCAATCTGATGTACATGTGTGAGCAAAAATACAGCTATAGATTTTTGCATATAGCTCCATCTCTTCCACTTGTAGTATTTTTAAACAGGCTGTTTTACATCATTATAACCACTAACAGTATTGCAGTTCAAGGTGCTGGTGGATCAGTGAGGCCTTTCCTAGGCATGGCTTTGCAAGGCTGTATTTACTTACCGCCGGCAGGGCGAAGAAAGAGATCCCCAGCAAAGCAAAACCTGCTGACAGGAGCCGACCTGGCCAGGTCTGTGGTGTCTTATCTCCATAGCCAATAGTAGTAAGAGTGATCTGAGTAAACAGTCATCAATGGGCAAAGGGTCAGAGGTTACGCATATCGGGTCTTTGCAGACAAGAGTTAAATTACTCTAGTATATACAAGCTTAGAAACAGCAATGCTCCTTCAATCAGCCTAAGAAGAGAAGGAACAGGCCAAACATACTCTAATTTTGCCTACACAATGGAAAGCTGACCACAATAGGGAGCACAATTTCCAAGTGTCTTGAGTGATCATATTCCTATGAAAGGGCACCGCACAGTGCAATAAAAGCCACATGTTGGACGCAAAGCTCCACTTACAACAACTCCTATCCAATGTGCCGTATTAAAAGGCCATGAATATCTAAAGGCAAACAGAGAAGTACTCTAGAGTTACAGCCACACTGCCATTTGTGTTACCAGCTTCTCCTTGAAAGTAATAAATCGGTAGCTTACGTTTTTTAAAAAAACATTAGTCTAACAGCTCCCTCTCCAATCTGTACCAGTAAGTGAGAGATTCAGGTTCCTGAAAGCAGGGAATACTCAAACAGCGCAGGCCAAAGCAAATTCAATACATCCAGTAAAAGTGAGTGATCTGTCAAATGCTGAGTGTGCTGTAGACATTAAATGATGGCTGGGAGTAGACACACAGACACACACATAGGCACCGAGTCCTGTTCTTCTGCTTTTCTTCTCTGCACTCCAGTCAGACTGGCAGATCCACACACAGAACTGACTGAGAATTCAGTCTAAATATGTTGTGGCAGTGTAATGCTGGCTCTGTATGAGTCATGGTATCAAACCTCAAAATGGCAATGACCAAGAACAACCACAAACTGACCTTATGTTCTTTACACTCAAACAGCTGATGGGTTTTCCAGAGTTGATTGAATTCAATGATTTGTTTATTTCCCCAGAAGAAACTGTGACAGTGGCCATGACATGTGGACTGATGTGTTTCAATAATAACACTGTAATATGTGAAACATGATAGAACAATATAATGTTGCTGTGAAGCCAATCATGGGTCTGTATTGATTCTACAATAGGATACTTACTATAGGAACAAATTAGTCTAATTGATCTACTGGAACAAGGAATGAAGAATCAATGATTCTGACACATTGGATTATGTGAAATGCATGAAAAGTAAAAGGTGTACAGACTTACCGTCCCCCACCAAAGTGCATCAGCATAGGTGGTAAACTGCTTGTTTACATCTTTCTCCACCAAGTAAACCAGAAATGAAGAGAAGATCAGTACCAGAAACCCAATATACCAGGCAGTTACCAGCTCCTGTATACACAGAAAAATACAGAGCCTTATACAGACTATTATAAAATCAGACTAACCAAATACCATGCGATGGGACAAAAAAAATGAGAAGGACAGGAGTAAGAAAAGATAGAGGAGTAAAGCAGCTGTTTCATAAACCGCAGGGAATCAGTAGGGAGCTACAGCCCGTAATCTATCCACTAAATGGCGGGTGGCTGAGGGTTGAGGAAGTCTGTGGTTTGGCTATGGCTCATGGCAGGAGCTACAGCCCAGACAGGGCTGCCGAGAGAGAGGCTGAAAGCAGGGTCACACTTTTGGAGTCAAAAGGAACACTCACACACACACGCACACACACATGACCTGGCAGCCCTGCTCATATTCATCTTCTGTTTTTAGGTCTCATGTTGCATTTCTACTGTTTTGTGTTATTCTAGACTACAGAAAAAAAAATCAGTGTTACTTCAGCTGCTTATTTGCTGTCTCTGGAACGTAATTTGTTTTGCAATTTGGGCTACTGTGTACTAGGAGAGTATAGGGTGCAGGCTTTACTCCATTCAATTTTAGACATAAACACATTTAAAAAAAAAGCTTACATCTAAATAACTTAGATAAACAAGGCCAAGCTATAAGGCGTCACAGTAAGGGAAATCTCATATTCTAGTCTACCTTGCTGTGGGCATAGACTACAGAGCCCAGCAGTTTCCAGGTACCCCCTCGTCGGTCCATGCGCACCATCCGCAGGATCTGTAAGAAGCGAAGGCTGCGCAGTGCAGACGCGGCAAAAATGTTTCCCTGGCTGCCGGCCGACACAACAGCAATGGACGCAATGAGCACAATGATGTCTGCAATGGGGAAAAAAAGAAAGAGTCAGGTTTTGTGCTTGTGGAGCACAGGCATGAAAGTCTGTACTTATAAAAAGATGTAGAGTAATTACTGAAAATGCATTAGTTCATAAATTCAATACTTTATGAAAAACTATTTCTCTGTCAAGTATTTTGTTTTTATCCAAATTACCTCTACAATGTAGAGCACTAAGCCTCTGTGTCTCACTGTTTCATGGAGGAATAAAGGCAATGTATTTGCTTTGCACTCCAGGTCTAGTGCCTGAAAAAAACCCTATGTTCTCTGATTCTCACTGAAGATGCACTGGAAATAGGCACACTCAAAGGTAGACTTACCCTGATGGCAATTTCACATCTGTCATTTCTCTCAGACACATCACAGGCAGAGACAAATGTCACTAGAGGAAGGCACTCCCACCTCCTTTCAAAATAGCTAATCTTTTAAATCTCCAACCCATCATTATACTACTGGACCTGGAAAAATATTACTCTTTGTTCATATGACACGTCTTGCCTTTTTCGATACTTTTTCCCAAACATGAAACCCAAAAAACAGAGGAAAAGAAATCAAGTACCAATGAATCCAACCATCAATCCAAGCAATATAATATATGCGTTCGGTTATAAGTGTCTGCCTACATTGAGAATACAAGCTAAGTGATTAATGCGTCTTGTCAGAGTCTTGCTGAAACTCTCTTACTAACTCTCAAAATGTTTTACTCTGATCTCCGGGTCTCAACCTATGCATTTATTTGCTATGCTGCTACATCTGTTACCTCAAGGTATCATCAATGAGCTCTGCAATAAGCACAAGCCTTCTGGGGCCTATTAACAAGAACAGGGCCAAAAAGTATTGGGCTGAGAACGGCAGTATACGGAGGCAGCGTGTGTAGTACAGGAAGTGCTTGATTTAACTTGTCAGTTTACTCTGCGCTATGTGTTACGCTAGTCAGGAAAGTAATATGTGTTTGGTAAAAGTGACTCAATGCTGCTAAAAATAAAGGGATCTCAGTGCAAGTGGCTGCTGCTTATATTTAGTGTTTAACGAAAATATTAAGAACACTAAATAATAATAAATTCATTAAAAACATTAATAAAAACAATCTAGTGTTGCAAAATTTCTCCCATTTTGCTAAAAGCACCAATAAACAAGCAATCAATTCTGTTATAGAAGTGATTTGTCCATATGGAAACAAAGCTTTGTTGATGATGCCTTCCTACAAACATGCCCAGAATCGATCCTCAGTTGGATTTGTGGTTCTTGCTTACACATTAGACAGTCACTGGTGAAACTATGATGAAGTGCTTATTAAAAAGGCTTCAATACAGATCCCTTCAGATCAACTCTACATTCACATACACGGTGCGTTCCTATAAATACAGTACCTGTGTAGAAATCCCGAATCACAAATAGCTTGTTTTTAGATGATACTTGTCAAAAGAAGAAGGATTTATAAGTATGCACGTGTGTGAAACAAAGGATTTATGGATACAAGGATTTAAATCAAAAGCTCATGGTGAGAGTGTACATAACACGTCATGTTCACATCACATCCGTCTTCCAGACCGATCTAAAAGCATCAGCATCCACACATCGATGGCTACCTACAAACATGCATACTTGCAAACGCATACAGTACATAGACAGTGACTCACATGCAACCATGTCTCACCTATGACACAGAAAGGCTTCCTGGCGAAGCGCAGTCTCCCTTGCCATCCTCTGTAGCGACAGCAGCATCCGGCAGACCAGATGCGAATTATGTACTCCAGACCAAACACAACAATCATTACAAACTCCTGCAAGTTGCAACACAACAGAATATCATCTCATTAACCACACTGTATTCGAACACAATTTGGTCCATTAATAAAGTAAATACATTAGGTTACATCTTGGTTTTTAGTGTACCAACACACTAAAGTGCCAGAAAAACTGGTACACCAGTATAATACTTGGTAGGTCTCTCATAGGGCATGGACTCCATGAGCTTGAGGAAATATTCTTTAGGCAGTGAACACCATAGTTCCTGTAGAACGGTCCACAATTCTGTTGTATTCCAATTGTGATATGCAGGATTTCTGTGTTTGTCAGCACATTGCATGGCATCCCAAATGTTTTTCTATACTGTTAAAATCTCGGTGTCTCTAGACGTGTGTGGCGGCATATTTGTCCTGTTGGAAAAGGGTAAACCCATCAAAACGAATGCAGGACATGAATGGGTGTAAGTCTTAAAAAAAGAGGCACACATAGTTGTACCAGACGTCCAATAGAATGGCAGTAAAACAAACCCCACACCATTATGATGCCACCACCAGCCTATGTATTTTGAATAGGTTTGGCTGTACCAGTTTTTTAGGCACTTTTAGGCACTGTATATACAGTACAGTATGTACAGTAACTGTCTAAGCAGAAATGAATAGTGCAGTACTTGAACTGTGCAAATATGAACAATGCAATATACAGGACAAAGTAGTACAGAACAGAGCAATGAGTGCAACATGAACAGTGTATATGTATGAGTGTAATATGTATAATATGTATAAAATGTATAATGTCTATACATATATAAATAGTACAGCATTAGACTGTGCAAATATGTAAATATGATTATGAAAAATACAGGGAATGACAGTCCAGCAACGATGCAATGGATGCACTTTATAATGTATATTAGATACAATTTTAGAACATATAATCGTAGTACATAAAGCTTTTAGAGAAACATGCCATTTCATATATTCATCTTTCATCAGAAATGCCAGCAAGTGAATTTCAGACTGCAGGAAGTAAAACTTGTGAATATTTGAAATGGCTGATGTAATATATGTCAAAATGTTACTTTTATTCATGGAGTTCTAAAGTTTGGAAAAGTGTAGATAAGCTTTTTCTTCTAACATGAGCTTACTTCACTGCTTCCTTAACAACAACCAGCAATGCTAATGGAGATGAATGTTTTGTCCATCGCTTCTTCACACCCATACGCAGCTGTAGGCTTGTGGTTAAGGAACTAGCCATGGCACCAAAAGCTCCCCGATGCAATCCCCACTACCAACAAGACTTGACTGAAGGGGCCTTGAACAAGGTCTTCTTTTTGTATTCTCCTCTTAATTGAATCTCTTTAAGGACTATAAACCTCTCCTGTGGTAATGCATGAAAAGTGATAAATGTTGTAAATGTGGAACATCTAGAATGGTCATGTGCAGTGCTACTGATTCAGTCTGATTTTTAAATACAGTGTCTGACAAGCAGGATTTGGATTTTTCCCCATCTGCAGGAGATGAGTTGAAGCTCCTTAAAAAAGGTGAAGCAGTTTCAGGGTCATCCTGCAGGAATTTAAAGTGTGACGTCTGCTACTGTTTGATTACTGGGAGGATAAGTAAGCACAAAAGGAATTCTCTCTGTTTTAGCAGTGGATTGCTTAGCTGTAAGTGCATCCGTTCTCTCAGTAGTGTTTACACTGGCCGTGGCATCATCTATGACATCTAAAAGATAATCACACATTCCCTTTTTGGATAAAGTCAATTGTCACAAAGAATGTGTTTAAAGTTTTTGCTACTGGGATTTCTGCAGTACTTGGGATGGGAATAGCTATACTGTAACTGCAGATGAGAGTCTGGAGGCTTATATAATGTCGGGTAAAGTAAAAACTTTGGGATAAGGACAATTTAATAAAGTATACGCAATAAAAAAGATGCACCACAGTGTTGAGGATGGTACACTATGAAGTACAGTGACCTCTAGAGCAGCAAAATGCCTGAGTATGCAGTTTAAGGTGGAATGGCACACTGCCCTGCAGGAGCCCACAATAGTATCTGGTTAGCGTAATTACCGCTGGAGCTCATTTCTCAATGTCGGCTGCCGACCCTGTTAATTGCAGCCTTTGATAAATCCAACAGGATTTGCTGGTACACTCTGCAGATTAAAACATCTGTCAGTACAGCATATTACGACGAAGCTGACAGTGCTGCAGCAGAACAGCAGCTTATCTCTCCAGAATTCACCACTCATTTAGACTCAACTTGCACCTCATTCACATGTACTGTTTGGTTAATTAAGCGTAGAAAATTAGTAAATAAAACAGTCTTATTACATATAGTTCATTTTCTTGTAGTGTTTTTATTCATGCCGTATATCTTATGCATGTACCCACCAAATCTGACTTACTGTTCTGTGTCTTTGTGCAGTTCAGATTTCATATTATTCAGCAATTCAGGGAAACATAAGCTTGCATAGAGATACACTCAGCATTTTCTTAACAGCTAAGAGTGTCTTCCATGCACTCTCATAACAGACTAATTTCCCAGGGTGCCATCTGATACAGAGCATCAGTGAGAATAAAGCCACCTTTGACCAAAGCACAGTGGGACACGTCAAGCCATCCAGCAACCCAACTGGGATGTGACTGACAGCCCATGCTCAGCTCGGGCCTGTCCCTCATTACCTGAGCTGATCATACTTACCAATAAAACAATGCTAGAAATCTAGCTTAAGAAAACTAAATAAAATATGGATCATATAGCAAGGCAATAGATTTGTCCACAAGAACCAAAGGAGGTCCTGAAACATGAGATAAAAAATACTATTTGTCAGACATGTGAGACTTTTTTTGCGTGATAATGTGCCACATGTCCTGAGGTGCAGACTGTATTTTGTTCTCACCAGTATGAGTAGGCAGTGGTTAGAGAGGTCCATATGATCCGGGATGGTGGAAAACACAGACAGGACCAGACAGCCAAACACCAGGATGAAGCTGTCAGGGATAAAGACAAAAGAAACAAGACATTTTAATTTCTAAGATCCAAAAGAAATTATTGGCTTAAAAATGAGCCTGCACAATACCAGAAATTTGTCTCAGTGATTAAATTCAACTCTCCATCTATGAGTCTACAGGCAAAGCAAAAGAACTTCTGCTTTTCTTGTTATCCTAAAATCGGACAGGAAAATTGGTCTTGGGTTGATTTTTTTTTATTATTGCTCTTTATTTCTCCTAAGGGCTAGGGTTAGGGGAAATAGGTCAGAACTCTCCTAATAAGATGTTTTATTTCTGATGAGACAAAGAAAATACTGTTAAGAGCAGCAAAATTTTCCTCCAGGCCTGTAAGTGCCCCTTCAAATCTCTGGGGCTCTGATTGACCTAAAAACATCAGACTCATAATGTTAATGGCACTTATCCTGAACTCAAGGCATGCTCTAATGAGCGTGGTGTTAACCACGAGAGAGAAAGTGGAGTAGTGAGCAGAATATGAACCTTGGCTTTGTCTGTGATCTGATCATGATTAAGATAAGAGCACAAGTAACACTGATCTCAATGTTTGAACACCACTGTTCACACACACACATACACACACATACACAACCAGTCATTTAGAGTAATAGTAATCCACAATGTACATGAGTGTAAAAGTTGTACGCTTGTTGTACGTTTTTCCAAGTCCTTCAGTATTGTCGGGACATGTAAATATACAGCCATCAGCCAAAACAGCTGTGACCCATTGATGCATGGACTCCACAAGACCTCTGAGGGTGTGCTGTGGTTACCAACACATCAACAACAGATCTTTCTGTGGATCTTTTGTGGGACTGGACAAGACAGGTTAGCCTTCATCCCTTATGCACATTAATAAGCCCTGGGCACCCATGACCCTGTCTCTGGTTCACTGATTACCCGGCCTTGGACGACTTTTTCTCAGGTTTTACCCACTGCACTCTCAGAGGAGAGGAAATGGTATTTGTATGTCTGTGGTGGATCAGCCATTACGTATGTGTGTAACAGTTGTGACTGGTTTCTCTCACCTGTTTAACTAATCACTCCTCTGTATTTTTGGGGGGATGTTCGGTCCAGACACACTGGCCTAAACTTCACATCTTAGAAGATGGACAAGAAGGAAGAATATCACCTCCCTTTGTTTGTAATCCAGCCAAACACAATGTCGTATTACTTTCAGATGTTTTAAAGCTGACTCTACCATACCACATCAAGAAGAATTTTAGAGACCATGGTCTTGTATTGCAACCATCATAGGGATTTTTGGTCATCACAAAAGGTAAAAGGGCAGAAAGGTTGATGATAAGATGTTACGATTAAAACAAAAATAGAAAAAAAAACCTCACACACACACACACACACACACACACATACACATACACACACACACAAACAGACACTGCAGTAAGACATGTCTCTGTTTATGTTGGAGGTATCTGGAGACATCCACAGACACATGCACCTTCACACACACAGCTGTAGTCATCACTTCCTCAGCTTTTACACTACATACACAAACGCACATGAGTGATCTCAGGGATCTCTTCTTGCACTTAGTGTCAAAGGTGGGGGAAACTGAGCCGCATGCTGGCCTAGTGAAAACAGTGCTAGTGGAAGGAACAGCTCAACTGAAAAGAGAGCCTTAGGTAAAAGACTCGTCTCTGCACACGGTTAGAGAATGTGTGTCTATCAGTCCGCCCTGAGCTTCGAGGACACTGTGCCAGACTCCTGCCGACACACACCAAACTCCATAGCCTGCTCCTCAGGAAGCAATTTCTCCCATTGACGCAAAACACAGCTCCACTTTTTCAGCACTGCATCTGTATGTGTGCGCCCATCATGACACTAATCTAGAGCCAGAGACTCGACAGACACTGTATATATGAAAAAAAGGCACTCATTTTAACCGAAATGAAGAATTTACTCATGCACTGGACAGCCACCAACTCAGTGCATGGCCGAACGGGACACAGTAGAGGGCACTGTTGCAACCTGTCACATACATCTCTCAATCTCTCAGAGAAGAGAAGAGAAGAGAAGAGAAGAGAAGAGAAGAGAAGAGAAGAGAAGAGAAGAGAAGAGAAGAGAAGAGAAGAAAAGAGAAGAGAAGAGAAGAGAAGAGAAGAGAAGAGAAAAGAGAAGAGAAGAGAAGAGACAAGGTTTCCCTCAGGTTATCTCTTAGCTCAGAGGTCAGTCTTTGCCTTCTTGACAAGACAAATGAGCTAATTCATTTTCCATAGGATTACTGTGATATATTAAGTAGGTAAACCACAGTCCAAAACCCATTACTGCCTGAGTTATAACGGCTGCTCTGTGAGTTATTGAATGCCGTGTACAAGTAACCCGCAGACATCTGGCTCTGATTTGGCTTGAACTCCTAACAGCCCTCGTCTGCTTTGTCTGAGAGAAAAGGTCTGGACACTCACTACTGTTCTCCCTGCAGCTGCAGCAGCCTGGTCCACACACTGTCTCACACATGGATCTGGGGGTCAGCAGGAAAGCCGTAATAAGTGATAACGGCTCAGTCTTAACATGTCTTCCCACAGAAGTCTTCCCACAGAATTATGTAATAAATGTAATGTAATAATGTTGTGTGTCTTTTTTAGGTTCTGCCAGTCAGGACAGCTAACATGTGATTACAGCATTGTGTAATGGGGTTAAATGAGACTGTGACAGTGTAAACAATGCTGATGTCCGTAATCAGTAATCAGACATGTGCAGCGATGCTGACATGCGCCCACATTTTTTTTTTGCTCTCTGAAGGTGTGATTCATTCTGACCTGGACAGACGACATTTAGATACACACTCCTGAAATAAACTACACTGCTTAAAATGAACTACACACTTATACTACACTCGTCCACTCTAAATCCCTGTTGTCAATTCTTCAATTTTTGCAGCTCAGCACCTCTGTAAATCTGCTTCACATAGCTTCAATAAATGTGATGAAATACATTAGTTTAAAACACAAATGGTGTATGGCGAGGTTAGATGAGGCAGGAAGTTTGAAACCTCAATGCATGCATCACTATGTGTCCCTTTAGGTATTGTCAGAGAGGAAATAAGTCAGAGCATACGCAAATAGCAACAAAGTCATAATCATAAACATTAACATAGGTGTAAAATAAACTAGAAAACACTAACAGTTACGCAAATAAACACAAAAGAGACCTAGCGTATAAAGGGACCCACTAAGCATGAACTTAACATGTAACAGGTGCACACATTATGGGAACTAATCAGTGGACAAAAGTGTATTACATGAACCCATAATTAAAGAAATAAGAGCAGTGCTTATTGTACTAATCTTGAATAGAGTTGAATCAAGAGAAAACAAATTAATTTAGAGAAGGAACTGATACATTTCCTGTATCATGTAGACAAGAATACACCCCTTACTTATAAGTTCTTTGATTTACTGCAGTTTCTAGGATATTGCTGCATGGGCATCGGAAAATATATTGTCCACATAAGCGCATCACACAGTACAGCAATCTTCTGTGAAAGGCTGTCAGTCCAGCTCATGCTAAATGAGATCCAGTTTTCAGCTGCCTTCACGAGGATTTTTTGCTATCCATCAACAACACACCTCTGGCCGATAGGAACAATGCACCGGTAGACAACACACACCGAAGACAAAAATGACTGTCCATCCATTAAAAGGTTCACAAGAGACTTTTAACAGTACATACTCTGACAAGGCCATGCGTCAGGCTCAGTCTAGGTGAGCTGTAAACTAATCTTGGTTGGGCGCTCACATCTAGATCTGTAACAGTACAGTCCAATAGATTTATATGGGTGCTGCACATCTATCTCTGCTTGGCATGCTGTCAGTGTGTGCACAGGTCTTTCAGGTTAACAGATAATAAAATACTCTGCCCAGAAAGTAAACTCTGACAACAAACCAGCCACCGGGATCAATGTGTTTCCTGACAGAAGCCAAAAACCTAAGGAAGCAGCGTTCATTCCGTCCATCATTCATTACCCATGCAGTGAGTCTGCAACTGTAGTTCTGTGGCTCAGTCAGATACAGAGGTCTTACTGATACTGTGATACTGTACTCTCTCTCTCTCTCTCTCTCTCACTATACAT
>JAOVVF010000039.1:16799788-16818393 GCA_028565595.1 Duopalatinus emarginatus | reverse complement strand
CAGTTTATATATTAGTAACTAATTAAGCTTAATGCTCTTCAGTCCATCCTGATATAATTCACAATCTGGTGGTGGAATTACACTCTACACACAGATCCATTCTTGAATGTTTACGGAATTTATAGCGCAAACAAACCTGAATAATTCCTCCTGAGTACATATAATATATCTACAACCCTCACAGCAGTGCAGCGAAGCCTGCTACATTATGAGGCCACTGAGAAGGTTATTTTAACAGGAAGTACTGCTAACATTATCTAAAGTTACCTGGGATCTTCTACCTCCTATAATAAAGAAATCAGTACTAGTGACTTTAAAGGAAACAGCTGTGGAAGTGTAATGGCTGAGAAATGGGTTTCTACCCTCATCAATCACTTTATTAGGAGCAACCGAACACCTACTCATTTGTGCAATTATCTAATCAGCCAATCATATGGCAGCAGTGAAACACACTTCAGGTAATGTTCACATCAACCATCAGAATGGGGGAAAATATCTTGATGATTGTCACCGCAACATGGTGGCTATTGCCAGATGGGCTGGTTATTTCTATAACCGCTATAATCTACACTGGTCTTGACAGATCACTGGAATGGTACAATAAAAAAAATATACATTTATGGGCAGCAGGTCGGTGGGTGGAAACAATCCGGTAATGAGAGAGATCAAGCTTTCAGACTGGTTTAAAGTAGCAGACATGCTACAGTAACTCAGATAACCCAGGTAACTCTGTACATTTATGGTGAGCAGAAAAGCATCTCAGAATACATAAACCAGTTAGGGCAGATGCCTACAAAAGCAGAAGACTACATTGGCTTTTATCTCGGTGCCACTTCTGTCAGCCTAAAACAGAAAGCTGAGGCTTTAGTAGACACAGGTTCACCAAAACTGGAGACAGATGAGGACTGAAAATAGCCTGGTCTGATGAATGGTGATTTCTTCTGAGGCACACAGACGGTAGAGTCAGAATGTGGCAGCATGAATCCATGCACCCAACCTGCCTTGTATAAACAGTCCAGGCTGGTGAAGGTGGTGTAATGGTGTGGGGAATGTTTTCAGAATGTGCTGAAATAGATAAAGGGCACAGTCTACACAGTAATGTTAAGGCAAACTTTTCTTTAGTCACATTGGCATTGTTCAGAAAAATTGCAGGCAAAAAAAATCACATGACCGAAATGTAAGCCATATGACATATTTAATGAAAAATGTATGTGTGTCTTTTAATTGACTAAAGAGGACCGACACAAATGCACACACATACACTTCTAATAACTACATACATTTTATTTAAAAACTGTACTGTCTGCATTTTATTCAGTACAGAACGCTTAATTAGCTAGAAGCAGAAAGCATGCCTCTTTTCTATCTTTGTATTGTGCTGTCTTCAGTTGGCAAGTCTTAGAGTGTGTGAGGGGTCAGCGACGTGAGAGGTCAGAGTTTTCCACAACCCTACAGCCTGCTGTCATTATCACTTCCCTTTTTTCTTTTACAGGCAGGTCATGAACTCTTTCTCAATTGCACAAATGTGCACACACTCACACACATAAAATTGGATGCACTGAAAAAACAGAAGCAGAAAGAAAAAGAGAGTGAAAAAAAAAAGTGTGTGTGTGTGCACACAGGTGGTTTAGAGTTTAAAGCAGAAGAAAGACGCTAAGTGCACAGACACTGCTTCTCTTTGAATTCAATGCCACCGCAAATGAATAAAGCCTTCAATGTGCTTTCTAGCAAACAAACAAACTGTGCAAACTTGCCAGCTGCTATCAGACTCCACAATACCTCATGTCAATGGGGACTACCGCCATCCTTCCTGAATCTAATCATATACACTGAAGTGCCAGAAAATGTGTACACCAATCTAATATACGGTAGGTCCCCTACAGGGCATGGACTCCATGATCTTGCGGAAATATTCTATTGGCAATAAACACCATCCTTCCTGCAGAACAGTCCACAATTCGGTTGTAGTCCGAGGTGTGGGATTCCGCACTGCATTGCATGGCATGCTGGATGTGTTTGAAAATGTTAAGATCTGGTGGAAATGGCATAACCCTAAACTCAGATATGTGTCCCTCTAATCATAATTTGGCATTTTGTACTAACCTAGAGTTAACGTGAGGTATCAGGCTAATGTGTACAAGTGAAGGTAATCTACATACAATTTTATGTTATTTGATTTTGACTATAAGTACTATACTAGAAGTACAACTGTGTTGTTGCCAGCTTTCTTTAACAAATATGCTAAGGATAATGATATAAAACAGTGTGGAAAAAATAATTCTTGTTTTAATCATTTGAAACCACCAACCCCAAACCCAGACAACACCTAAGCCTCCTGAAAACTTAGGGAAAACTCTGGTAGATGACAGGGATGTCAGTGTACTGTAGTTTGTCCATGTTTCTGCTCTTCATTTAGAAAAGCATGCGCTCCACATCCCTCTGTCCTCCAGCCCAGCGGCAGCTGCTCCTGTTTATACGCAATAGCTTGTGTTTATAAGCAACTGCACGGCAACTTAACAGCTCCACTTATGCAAACAAAGTCTTGCACATTGTGCAGCATGAAAGCATGGACAATTACACGGACAATTCCAGACCAAATTCATCACTGAGACTGAATATCAGCTGATATAATCTATGCTTGTTTACAAACATTTACCTAAAAACAATGATCTTGATTTAACTGTAACAAACAAAAAGGTAATACAGCGTTAAATTTAGTCATCCGATTTGGTTGGGTCAAAATGTGTTTGGGTGAAAGTGCGACTATTTGTAGACTCAGCTGGAAGCCAGTGCGTCGGAAAATGACTAACAAACACTTGTAATACCGGTGTAGTTTATCTATCAGCAGTGCACTAGTAAATGGAAATAAGCTGATCTTACAGCTATTTAAAGAAATGTTGAGTGGATGTGATAACTGATTCTCACTAAAAATAGTCGACACACCCTAGATGGTAATTTTATCATAGCTGCATGGAGTGGCGTGTATACAGTGCAGAATGAATACTATGAACACACGATATCTAAACACTTACACATCTTAAGAAGACACGGCTCAGATATCAGACAACAGCTGTGGGAAGAGATGGGTTGTGGCTGTTGTATATGAAAGGTTTACAGTTCTGACACTACATGTAAAATGAACTGTGAAACACAGTTTCCGCTCTTCACTGCTTCAGTATCTGAACTAAAATCAGTATAATAGGGCATGTGAAATAAACACTATCAGGCTTGCTCAGAAGGTTGTTTTTACTTTTTAATTTAATTATTTATTTATTTATTTTTAAATCTTTGGTATCTGCTGATCATACTCACCCACATTCCAGTAATCACCTTGTCTTGGTCATGGTCACAGTTTATCTAGAGCCTATGCAGAAAATGCTATGTACAAGGCAGGAATTCATCCTGGATGGGACATTAGGGAACTATGAACATACATAATTACACCTAGAAGCAATTTAGTCCAGGCAATGGTGTGAAGAAACTGGAGAAATTGCACAGAAACTCCGCTTAGACAGTAGCTCTATAATAAGGATCAAACCGGGGAGCCTGGAGCAGTAAGACAGTAATGCTACCTGCTGTGTAGACTCATATCTATGTTCACCTTATTTTTATTAGATGCATGATTCCAAATAAGGCTACAGTAATATAGCTTTATATATTATAATCTATATACCATTTAATCTCAGTAAATAGAGTAAATAAATATCTGTATTAATTTCAAGGGGTCATTTCTGTCATGGCCAGTTAGACTGTTCTACATTTTAGTCTGCATTACCAATGGTTGTTTTTAGTCAGTCAGATCACTAACCATCAATAACACCCAAACTCCTGCTGTGTTTATCTATCGACATTATTTGCTATATTTCAATTGGTAATTCTTCTTCTGAAATTGTTTCATGAAATTTTACTTTATACTCTACTTAACAAAATATTACTATGCACTGCAGTTAAAATGTCATTCTGCCTGCTGTGTTTATGCTTCATTAATAAGATCCATTTCCATTTGTCACTTTACACAAATATATTACATAAACAAGTGAATCCTCCCTACTACATACATATATGCAACAAAATATTACTTTATCTTTTCCAATACTTTTGCTTACCTAGAAATTGGGTGGTCTAAAACCAAAGGTGCCATGTAGATAAGTCATCATCAGCCAAAACCACGAACACAAAACCAGTGACAGGTGAAATGAATAGATAGAGCACAGATTACAGTGACACATTACAGTGCAGGTGAACATTTCATTCGTGAAGGTGATGTGTTGAAAACAGAAAAATTGTAGAGTTTGTGGAGTAGAGTAAAGTGTAAAGTTCTGGATCCCTAGATCTCTCCAGTTTTTCCTGAAGAAAAGCAGCCCTAAAGCATGATACTTCCAACACCATGCTTTAACATCCTTTGGCCAAACACAGCTTTTAGAGTTGTTCAATTATTATAAATTTTGGAATTGGTCTCATGCAGAGAGTAATCAGTACTTTTTTGGCAAATCTTTTAAACCCTTCTCTTAATCAATATAATTTACAGCGTGAGATACTGCCTTTATGAGTCAGATGAAACCAAGATGATGTCCAGAAAATCCTACAGAAACAGTTGCTCAGTTTCATTAATGACAGATGTATAGTAATTACTGTGGAAGATGTGATTACCTGTGATTGGTTCGTTCTGAACACAGCCACATCCCCTATTATAAAGGGTATATGCAACCAGGCTATTGTAGCTGTTTCTGATTGCTTTTCACTTCATGTTGTGTTGTAATTTTCATATTGAGTGGGAAAAAAACTTTATTAAAGCTTGTGAAAATGTATTTTTAAACATGACTCAAATAAAAAGCATTTCATTTACAACATGGAGGTCTTGTGTTGTCCAATCAGAAATGGTGCTGTCCAGGGTACTGAAGCTGTTCCCATAATGCCACAGTCATGTCACATTATTACTTTATTTTCAAGTGTACATTTTGGAGTATTATGTAAGAAGCACCAGAGGTGATCATAAATACAGTCCTTAGATCCATTTCATTAATCAACAAATTATTAAGAAAAAATGATACAGTGCTAACTATGGAAACAAGCTGTTCAACACGTTTTCATGAAGAGGTATTTAATCTGACTGAACTAATAGAGCTCTGTGGACCTCATCATAACTCCTCCACCCCAGCGCTAAAGTAAGACGCATTACACGCTAGTCGTTAAAGGAGTGTCGGTCCCCTGCAATCCTCTAAACACTTTAACAGAGGGAGGCCGCTTCGAACCTTACACTTATAGCCAAATAAAACACTAAGGGAGCCCATAAAGCTCACCCAGTCCTGTGCTAACTGCAGACTTATTGCACCGGCCCATCCACAAACACTCCTAATCCGTTCGCTCCTCTCTCTGTGCTCCACTCCGGCTGGCTGATGTAACAGCACAATGAGCTATTGCGTGCTGCTCACTACTGGGTTTTGCACTCTGTCTTCGGGAGGACAGGCAGAAGACAGGATGTCTCACTGCCAAGAGTCTATTAACTAATCCCCTGTTTATAAAGTCTACTTCAGTATCTTACAAGACTGATCGGCTAGATAAAACACAGGGTTTTATTTCTAAGCAACTACTTAACAAAACACGATGCAGCCAAGGCATCCACTGCCCCGGGAACTCTTCCGGGCAAGAGTTCACCGGAGTAAATGCAAACACTTATTACACTTTTACCATCAATAATTACTCATTATAATTATTAGGCTCATTAGTCAAAAAGCACAAATAACACCTGCACATGGTTTACTTCTGCAGAATACATGGTTTGACAAATATAGTGCTGGATTTAGACTTCTATTTTTATCCATGTTAATCAACAGTCACATTTCAGTACTGGTTTTAAAGCAGTGAAGTAGTCGTCCATGGACTTTTTTTTAACTATGGCAGTGCTTGTGTTTGTGTCGTCTGGGCCTTTGAGAAATGTGCTTCTCATCTGCAAACTCAGTTGAGTGCAACCTCATCTATTTTAGGTAGCGTGAAGATCTCTGACGTTTGACGTGAAGGTTCAAGGTTCTTTAGTAATTATTATAAGAACACGTTTTCATGGAGTTTAATTTTAAAGCATTGTTTAATTTTCACAGCGATGTCGACAAAGACTAGCATGGTCACTCCCAGACACAACAACGTCTACTACAGCTACAATAATGACAAGAAAGTGACAAATGGACAAATAAAATTTCTGCGTTGTAGGTAGAGTGTGAAAGACAAAGGGAGAGAAATGGACTAAACAGCGGGCTGAAAAGTTAGAGCCGTAATGATTCTTAAGAGCAGTCAACATCACCCGCGCGTCTGAGGAACAGGGCCAAATTTCCATGATGCAGTGCTGCTTGGCTTTGAAGGTGTGGGCCAGGAAACTCACTCTCTCCAACTCTCTCTCTTCCCCTCCTCCCTTTCTATCTTTTCCCTTTTGAGTACCATTAAGGAGAGTGGGAGTTAAAGGCACAAGCTCTTTTCCATGTGATGAGCACAAATCCTGTTCTAACAGGATCCAGACCTGGAGTAACTGGTGAGTTCCAGCAACTGACAGGCTCCATAAATGCTGCTGGCATATGGGAAGACAGCAGCAGGTTCTCATCAAATCCCAAACGCCCACTCCCTCAATCCACTCTCTCTTCCTCTTCCCTTCCACCTCGCTCACTCACTCCACTCCATGCTCCACATGGGTCTGTGCTAACCAGATGTCAGCATGTGTCTTTACTACAGCCACCATGAGAGGAGACAAACACATAGAGGTGTAGGAGAAGTGTAGCAGAGGAGGGTGTAGGGGATGTGACAGGCAAGTAGGAAGACAGAAAGACGAGACATAGAGAGAAATAGAGATCTAAGTGAGTGAGCCAGGGTCATTCTGTCTATACTGAGATGGAATCCCAGAAGGGGACTTTATAAGTGTTCATATAACTCAATAAAGGAGAACAGATGTCTAAGTAGATGGCTGCAATAGTCTGAGTGTGTGGATTTGGAGCCATGAGCGGATAGCGGTCCTGAGGCTACTGTGCTGGAAGTAAGTGTTTCTGCACACTGTCGCCTGGACTGTCTCAGTACTTAGGGCCTGGAGAAGGGTTTAATAGACACTCAAGGTACAGGGCACAGGATGTGCAAATTGTTAGTGGAGAGAAGAGAGGAGAGGAGAGGTGAGACAAAATATTAGCAGAGAGGAGAGGAGAGGAGAGGAGAGGAGAGGAGAGGAGAGAAAATATTTGCAGAGAGGAGAGGAGAGGAGAGCCAAAATGTTAGTGAAGAGGAGAGGCAAGACAAAATATTACTGAATGCAAAAGTATAGGAGAGAAAATGTTAATGGAGAGGAGAGAAGAGGCAAAATATGAGTGGAGAGGAGAGACAATGTATGCAAGGAAAAGAGAGAAGAATAGAGGACCAGAATCACTGGTAGTACAAATACAGCAGTTTCCTGAAGAGGGGGTACAGACGCAACATGAGAGCCCGGACACAACCCCTCCCTAGCCACCGCTGGGTGACCTGCCTCAGACACAGTGATACTTCTACATGTGCATATTGTGTGTGTGTGTGTGTGTGTGTGTGTGTGTATGCATGTGAGAAAGAGGACAGAGAAAGGGATACGATGTTGTATGGCATTTTTGGCATACTCAGTAAATGCTCTGTCTCCATGCTGGTGTTAATAATGCACTTGGGAGGAGTTGGGTTCCTCAGAGATAGTGCAAGGCCTTCACCTTTCTTTACAGACTGTTATCACACTTGCTGCTAGACTCTCTTTCACTCACTGTCCCTGAGCTGCTGTCTCCATTCACTGGTCCGGACATGTAAAGCCACTGGGACAAAAGCTGCCAATGAATAGCTATTTTGCAGAAGTGCATATTGTACCCTGTCTGAGGGTCTACTCGGAAGTCTACAAGTGTCTGCTGTGGGATACCCACTGCTGTCTAATGAGACACAATAAGCTTTTCACCACTATCATCACTTATCTTCCTGAGTAATGGCTAGTTTCCCATCACACATCAAACCAATCCAATTCACTATAGTGAGCTATCTAATGCTTCCATCAGTAAAGCCACTTATTGCAATATTGCTGCGGCTCCCAGTGCTGTCTGCCTGTTGTTCAGAAAAAGTCTTTAACTTGAGGAGCAGACAACAGATAATGGCTTCTACTTTATAAAAGTGAATGGCTCTTTAACCAGACACAGTTAGTTTTAACACTTGAAGGTAGAGAAAAAATAGAAATCAAATGAGTTTTTCTGACAGCGAGCACACACACAAAATATCCTAAATGTAATTCAAAATAAACAGGGAAGGCTTTTTGCCGTTCAGCCGCACGCCAATGTTCGACTGATTCCACAGCAAAACTATGATTAACTCAACAGGGAACAACACTAGCTCATGACGTAAAATAGATACGAGGAGTGAGTGAATGGGTGAAGGAGAAGTTCGCTCACTGCCAAAAATATCTAAAAGACAAGACAGAGTTTCAAGTCCGCTATTTTTTTTGTTACATTTTTTATGAACTGTTTTATAAAACCTGATCAGCGTAAGAGCCTAATTTGAAAGAAATATGGAATGAAATGTGGCGAGTTAAAAAATAATACGTGTTCTCTCTTCCAGACAGATGTGAGTTTTGTCCTTTATGAAGGCAGTAAACTCACTCACCCCAGAAAGTAATGCTTTGACAGCCAGGCGATACCTAACTCAATTTTCCTGGCAATTATGCAGTCTGCAGGCTTAATGTCCACACACACACACACACACACACACTCGTGGTAAGAGTTCCAACGGCGTGACACCGTCACGGCTGGCTGTGCTGGGTCAGACAGCGCTCTCTAGCTGGCACAGGTAGAAACAGAGAGACAGACAAGAACAGACCCAGAGAGAGCCCACTGTCAGCCAGCCAGATCACTGTCAGATAAATATCTCTCAGAGACAGAAAGATCGAGAGGTTAGACACAGAGACATGTGTATACAGACAGAAGTGAGACATGAAAGATAGTTCAATATAAAATTATTGAACTTGGAGTCTGCAGAGATCAGGGACCCTGCTCTGACACAGAACGCAGGATTTCAACATGAACTGCAATTTTTTTTTTTTTACCTTTTGCTATCTTCTGTGTGCTTTCTTAGTTTATTGTTGGTTATAAATATGGAGCTCATTCGCACAATTGCACCCCAGGATATTCCCTTAATTCTACATCAGAGCACCAGTTTCATCAATCTGGTTCATGTCAAGCTGGGTCACTACTAAAAATAGACAAACAAAGAGATAAAAGATAAAAAATGTGATAAAATCATGGCTGACAGCTCTTCTGAAGCTGATGGGTGTTTCTCATGCTAGTTTTCTAGTATGACTGTTTTCACTAGACACACAGGGTGACAATAAAAAGACACAGACATGCACGCACACACACACACACACACATACACACACACACACACACACACACACACACACACACACACCTCTATATAAACACTTGTATCATCCCTTAGACCGTTGGCTTGTTATGACATTAATGATAATTTGAAGAAAAGCAGGTGGACATAATGTGTCATCCTTGTATTGATGCTGTCCATGTAAGGTTACAGTAGTCAGACTCTATCCCTCTCCGAAGGTACGCTGGCACACACACACCGACACGCAACACACGTAACACACTAAATCAACCACTTGAGGGAAAAAAAATGCCTTTGTGAAAATCTCGTCCCTACTGGTCTGAAACTGCGTGTGTGTGGGAGTGCCGATGAAGGCCTACGAGCATGTGTAGTAAACAGCGTGTGTTGCGGAGGAAATTGAGTCTGCTAATGGAGCTCTATTATAGTGCAGAGCTGCATGTTATTACATGTGCAATTAGGACATGTGCACAGTAAATCTCCTTTCGCCTTCACACCACTTCACATAAAGGTTTACCCAAAGAGAGGCCATTAAGAGGCTGTTAAAACCACTCCAGCATGCTCTGTTTTCCATGATAAATCAGGCCTGAACAGCTGTTTACTGCCTGAATTACTTTAGTCACAAAATGCTGCACTTAAAGGCCTCAACCACGGAGCTGGAGCTGTGAACTCTATGGAACAGGTAAAGCCTTATCCTATGTCTTCAGGACAGAGATCTCTCTACAAACCCCCCACCCCCACACACACATGGACAAACACACATTTGAAACCAAACCCATGAACATATATTTCATAGCTTCTCTAAATGTAAGTGGACAGAAATATAGAGATATGAAAGAAACAAAGTTGGCTCTAACACTGTAATACAGGCTCTAATAGTGTCTAGACAATCACCTTTTAATACACACTAAGAAAGTATTTTTTTTTAATGCACATTAGACTATAGGTTTTTGCCTATATATTGGCACCAGAGATATTTTTCATGAAACCTATAATATCCCACAATTGTCGGTGCTTTGCCCCTGCCATGTCAAGGTAATGTCATGACCAAGGCTGTGTCCAAAATTGATACGCCATACTTACTAAACACTACATGAAAATTGTAGATGAGAACAGGTAGAGTGTCTGAATATGTAGCATTCATTGAACAGTATGTAAAAAGAGAACGACAAGCACATTTTGTCTGATTTTTGTTCTTGTAATCAACGTAATTTGCATCATGTGACATTGGTAAAAATGGCAGATATAGTATGTCCAAGGTTGCATGTATACTTAATGCTCATGCACTGAAAGAGCCTACTGCTTTACCAGTGGAACAGTGTGCACCTGCACTGTACTGTACTGTTCACATTTCAGACACAGCCCAAGTCTGACTCTATGTCCCAGAATTCATGGCGGCCAAGCAAGAGGGTTGCGTCCAGCCATAACACTGCTGCATCCACCTGTTTTTGTGTTTAGTACCTGTTTTAGTGTTTCCTTGTTTAAGTTTATTGCTTTCAGCTGTGTTTAGTTAAAGGATGTGAAGTATCAGGATGCCAACTTGCATTTGTGCCAAGCCTTGTTTTGCACTATACCTTCTTAATAGTGTTTATGACCATAGTCTGAACTACCTTGTTTTTTGTATTTGTGATTTTACATTTCGTCTGCTTTGATATTTGTATTAAAGATTGACCTGCATTTGCATAAAAAACTGCCTCAGCGTATGGGTTGCTTACAAAAATAATTTCTGACAATGGTTATGACGTCTATATTAGAAAATAGTGGATGCCCAGAGTCTACATCATGGACTTCTTGAAGTCCCTGGGTGCCATTCTGAGAACCATGGCCCTAGAGACTAAACAGTGTAAACTTTATATGGAAGAGCAGCAGACTGAATGTGCACAGTTGCTGTGTAAAAACAGTACGACACTATATTATAACACTGCAGGGTTACTGGAAGCAACTACAAATCTAATGCATATCAAAAGCTTAGGAAGAACATTTTTAAACTTCTAAGACGCTTTCTAGTGCCTCCCTCATGCAGGACATCATGCATGCTCAGATCTGTGAACCAGTTCGAATAGAGTTATTGAACTTTTCAATTCGACTCCCTCCAAAGCAGTTTGATTGGGTTGAGATAGACAGACCAGGCAAACAGTTAGATTACAGACAACACTGCCTCCTTCCTTTCCAAATATCTCTTGCACAAACCAAAAAAGCCATGCTGTCTACAAATCTGGACACTTCTGGGATCTGCAATAGATTTGTGTAGAATAGAAATAAAGTTTGTTTATTTGCATAGTAACCAAAATATTGTGGATATTGTGGGCTGGATTAAAAAAAATTACCTGTTATATCAGCAAAAAAAAAAAAAAAAGCTGAGCATGCTAATTACAAAAAAGGGCTAGTTTACAATCAGAAATCTCTAGTGAGCAACTTACTGTTTCCTCCATCTGTCTGGATCACAAACACATTAACATGTAAGCGCTTCAGGGTTTGTAAATGTTCCAACAGGGGCTTAGTAAAGTAAAGTCGGTTAGACTGTAAGAAGCTACTCCTGATTCTACTTGCTTTTATTTACAACTCACAAGGAAGGAATAAAAGTACTGAGGGTCTGTTGCAGGTGCCACTGTGTAATCCGTGGTCTAACAGGGGTGCTGAAAGCTAGCTTGTGGTTTATCAAGCACTGGTTTCTTCTCTTCTAACTGCATATTACTCATCCTCTTACCACTTATCTTATCTTACACTTGTCTAATGTCAGATATTCCCTGGCATGTGTGGCTGGCCCAGAAGAAAAAGCAAGTAGGCTACTCTTCAGATAACACACACAGACACACACTTGTAGTATGAGAAAAGAAAATATATCTAGCGAGCAGTAGTGTGGCAGGTAGAACTGTCTTGATGACAGTGCCCAATATGCCAAACCCTGACGTGGATGTGCTTACAAACAAATAAAAAATGCAATAAAATTGTTGTCTGCAGATTATTTTTGCTAAATAGTAGTCTGCTCAAACAGAGCTTTACTCTATAAGGGGAGCAAAAGAGGGAGAGAGACAGAGAGAGTAAAAAAAACACTTGGCGAGTTTACATAAAAAAAATTACTAGTTATGCAACTGCACAGTCTTACATTAAGGACTGAGTCAGCTAATACATAACGTTATGTAATGTTTTTTTTCCCAGCGTTGACTAAGCAAAGGGATGCTGTAAGAAGTGAATCTGCATGTAGAGAAAAAACTGAGGGAGCTAATGATGAAGATAAGAGAAACTAGCAGAAGAAGAAAAAGAAGAACAGTTATATATTATGGCACGCATTCAAGAGAAACTGCTGCACATAGAAAATGACGAGGAAATTCAGAGTCTGTCTCTCTCTCATGTCTTAGTCTGTAGACAAATCCAGGGGAAAATGTACACTCTTTTATCCCGAGTCTGTCTATAACTGTATGAGTATAATTGTCGATGTTTTTCTGGCAATCTCCTTAGACTTCTGTTATATTTTGTATTCAATTTATTTCCTCATGCCTGGTAAAAATCATTGTGTTGTGTCTATCAATTACACAGTTTCCTCATGACTGCCCAAACGTAGCTTGCTGATAAATGATGCAGTTATACATGTGTTTGCAGGTTTAACACATTTCATTTAGTCTGATAAATAAAGCAGTCACTGCTGAAAGGTTTCTCTCCACAATTTCAAGATAATATATAAACATTTAGGAAACATTAAGGTTTAAAACAAAGTCATTTGTAAGGATTAAGGTGGGAGCTACTGTATATGTTTTGATGTGGTTAATCCTACGACTCAAACACCACTAAATAGACAGAGTAGGTAATTCCTGTATTTAATTAAAACCAGATCAACCTTTCTCTTGAGCACACACTCTGTAAAATAATGTACGGCAGTGAACAGCATGAAGCCGATTTATGGCTATGTTATAGATTGCCAGGAGATGTAATTAGCATGGAAGTTGATATCTTCAACAGAGGCAGAATACCAGCAATTAGACTGCAGGATGCTCATTCTAGACCAGATTTCTCCATCCCTTAGTAGGAAAAAGGAAATGAAACACTGGCTGGGGGTGGATGGTAGGAAAATATGGCATCTCTTTTATTTTGCGTGCAAGGCAGAAAGGTCCCTCCATATTTCTAATTTTATTTTATTGGCTGCACTGTAAAAAAATACGTCCCAGTAGTGCTGACTGGTTCGTTTATTCGCTGATCTCCACACAGGCAATCCTTTCTCAACCCCCAAAATAGCAGCAGAGTCATTCATCAAACTTGAACAGAGGGGCTCCATCACCTTCTCCATCTTCGTGACCCCCTGCAGACTATATTTGGAAAGGGGAGGTACGCTGAAGAGGAAGTCTCTAGTATGTGCAGAGATACTCAGGATGCAGAAATGCTATTCTACAGTTCCTATATTTCATATTTTTATATAAGCCATCAAAAGGCTGGAGTTTGAAAGTAATCACTGAGATGTATTATATTATAAAACAGCTATATATTACAAGCACTGCTCTTGATGGATAAAACATAAAAAACATTTGCTAAAATTCCAGTAATTTAACAAAAGTTTAAAAATATATACTTCTTTTTTATCGCCATGTGATTCGAGAGTAAAAGTCCATCTAACGCATATAACTACTCCACAGCTACTGCTGACAAACTGCATATGAAAATTGTGTTGGCAGATGAAGTGTTAAGCCTTGTGTGGGAGGGTAACCCAGTATTCAAGTACCTCTCAAAGAGTTGTGTTTGTGTGTACTTGTTTGTGCATGTGTATGCACTCCTCTTTTTTCACATTCCATAACAAGAATATGCCTAACACAGTAGGTCAAAGCATTTGGACATCAGAAATTGCAAAAGAAATAAACAAATAAATGTCTGCAAAGCTTAAATCAATGGAAGAAAATGCTGAAGGTTCAGAATGAAGCAGATTTATTTGTGGCCATCAACTGCCTATACTGTCCTGAACTGAGCAGGTTTGCTTACTGCTGCATGGAAACAAGATGTGGGAAAATCTCTAGTGTGAACTTTTACTAGTATGTTGACAGGTTTGAAAAACTTTGGCAGAAACCAGAAAATGTGACAGGATTGAACCTAAACAGCCCGACACTTACTAGAGTCTCAAAACAGCAGCTAACTGAACCATATTCACATATGATATATGATATATTTTTTTTTACACACAATAAAGAACTTTTTAGAAGTGCTCTGGAAAAAAAAAACTAAGGCTGTCTGACTTCCACTCCCATGTGGCGCAACCAAAAAGTGTTCACACATCAGGAGCTCATGAGCCATTTCATTCCCTGGCTGAGACTCTAGAGCACAAAATTGGTTGTGCTCCTCATTAATCACTGCAACACTAAGCTATCATAGGTGTCTGTAAGCTAATGTATACAGAATTGGGTGGATAGCACTTTCTTCTGAGTGTGTTACACTGATCGGTGATGCAGCAAATACGTACCTAGCTCGTTTTATGTGTCAGAAGCACATGTTAGTCCTCATTCTTGGTAGCTTTTGTATGGTAGGTGAGAAGTGGCTGGTGGGTGATAACTGGCAAGTGACCAAGCTGCTGCTGCTGATGATGATTAAGATTTTAATAATGAGGCATTTATTTGTTGCAGATAAACTGCAGCACGCTGAAAGTCTTGTCTTTATATATCCCAGCCTGTTCGGAAGTTGGGGACAGTGCAGAGTCATCCAGGGTACAATGCCCCTGGAGCAGAAAGGATTAAGGGCCTTGCTCAGGAGCCTAACAGTGATACCTTGGTGATGCTTGGGCTTGAATTTCTAACTTTCTGATCAGTAAACCAGAGCTGTAATCGTTGAGCCATGAGAAAAATTTGATACCATATAAGAGAGATTACTAACTAGGTAACATTAATTTGTGTTTTAGCATTTACTTCCTAAGAATCTGCTCTTTAAATATAACCCATTAAAACTTTGCATTTTAAAACTAGGATGGCTAAAGCAGGGAACCGGTGTTAACCTTCTCTTTAATCATCAAACTGCCATATAAATTAAGCAGAAAAATGTATAGTCCATTCTGCTGCCAGAATCCTTTCATTCACCCAACAGCCACAAAAATGATCATAGCAGGCATATTTCAGCACAGTACATCAGTGTGTTTTTCGACTGACAAGAGAAAGTTTTATCTGGTTTGCTTGTGATGATATAGTCTGTCTGCACCTAATCCACAAGTTTTAATGTGGGCCTCAAAGAGTTAAGTCTTTGGTTGTTTATGGTGCTGCAGTATAGGAAAAAATGCACAGCCTCTCTAAGAGAAATGCTGGCATAAAATATGTACAGACCGAACAATGGGAGAGAGAGCGAGAGAGAAATGACAATCACTTGTCATACCAGTTTAAAAGTAAATAAAATTCAGGCAAAAAAAAACCCTTTTCATTATAACTAACAACCTCTTTGCTTCACAACACAAACACAGATGAGAGTCATTGCCAAACATGCGTTTGTTTTCCTGACCTGATCTCATTGCTGAGCGCGAGGGACATCTGTAGGAGGATTGTGGGGGATTTTTGGATGTGACCATATGCATGATTATCAGGATGGCAGGCATATAGCTGTGGAATGGAGGTTTGATGGCAGGTTCTTGATCAAACACATTTTTTTCCCGCTTCTTTCCTTTGATGCTAAACACTCCCGCAGAAACGCACACTCTTATCCAGAGGGAAATCAGTGTTCTAGCTGATTAAGTCCTGATTTAGATCAATATTAACCATGTTGTGGCAATTACATTCACCCCGGGTCAACGCAGCAGTGTTTACACTGGTATCGTAGTAAACTAGACTCTTAAGGGCGTGTGTCTGTTTAACATCATTGCGCCCTTCTACTATGCTGCTATTGCTCTTACTCACACAAACACTAACATACCTGACACCGACATAGCTTCGAGTGTTACAAGCTATAAGCTATCATGACGTTCAGACCATGAGAGTGATTCCACAATGGAAAATCAATATATTATCTGAGATTATAGGGCAGTGCTGATGGTAAGGTTGTGTTTGCTGTACTTGCTCAGCTTTATTTCACAGTGCCCCAATGGGGGAGCTGTGCACCATGGCAACTCAAACACCAAATCAGAGAAACAGTAAACACTCATGGGATCCTGAGACCTCAAATACAGCGCAGGAGCACTAAAGAGGTCATGACTGGCTGCTTTCAGGTCTGTCAATCAAAATGCCTTTAACACCAAGGAGGAAATTAGCAGGGGCTTATATATATATATTTTTCTATAATCTAATCACTGTTTGTCAATACTTCTCATTGTATTGCACACACTGTTCTCAAAGATATTTCTCCCTCAAAAGTAAAGGAACTGTTCCATACACATTATGAGTGTTTTGTTTGTATGCTTTGTGCTTTGTATGATTTAATATCTGTATAATGGTGTGGGATGTTCCCAAGTAATAAAAGTAAAATCAGTCAAATCTGTTTTTAAGGATATTTGGCTTTTCATGCAGCGCAGTGGCAGGATGATGAATATCCTGATCGTCTGATGTGAAGTAAGAAATTAATAGAAAACTAGCGAATATAGGAAAGGGGTGGGGGGGTGGGGGCAGGAGAGTGAAACTCAGCAAGAATAAGAAAGTTTGAAACTCTGAATCGAGTCTAGAAATCTGAATATTGTACTTTTAACAATTTAGCTGCCACACCCGCTCTGTCTGACTATGTCCTCATAGCAACAGGTGCTTCTAATGTTTGGGCTCCATTTCTGATGAGCTAAATCCAGCCATATGCTGAGAGGAGGAGGAGGAGGAGGGGAGGGGAGGGGGGTGACTTTATTTGCACTGTATACTATGCAGACATGAAACAGATATCGAGTAAGTATATACCTCCTCCACCCACAGTCTCTCCATCCAAATGCTCTTCAATGTTAAAGTGAATTTAAACTCTAACACATGCCCGTATTTGAAAGTTTTCATTCATAAAAGCAGCTGCTGACCCTGGATTTTGATGGATCTTGTTTTTAAAAGATGACATATGGTGTACCTTCTATGAACATTTGTTCAAATGTGCTCAAGGCATTATCATTAGCCTGGTATTACAGGTTTCAGTAAACCTCCAGCCTAACGATGCCTCAAGCAATACACAATACCCAAATCTAGCCTGAGAAAATAGTGCATTAAAAAGAGACATTTGTTCTCTTTTTCAGCTCTAAAGCTGAACACACAGCAGCCTACATCTGCACCACCTGGGGAGCAGTTGTGGGTTAGGTCCTTTGCTCTTGTTGGTTGCAGGGATTGAACCAACAGTCATGACTGGAAAGGTGGACATTTATACCATATTCATGTAAATGGCTGATATAAATGGCGAGACTCCATGTCCCTATGGATGCGTGACCACTGTATAACAGTCATTTGAAATGTCTAGTAGTAGGTCAAATGAATGTGGACTTTAGAAGTTTAAATGTTTACTCTGTGATTTTTTTTATCCATCCTGTATTTTAAAACTGCAGCATCATTACCTTAACCTAATGTACAGGCTTTAAAAACCCACCCAGTCCATTCAGTGAAACTACAAACACCAGCAGCCTGGCCTAAAGAGATCATAACTATGCTCTTACTGACATTGATTCCCTCTGAATTTCCTGATTCAGGCTGATCAGCAGGCCTCTGCTAAGCCAATTAGCTGTGATGGCAGTGGTTTGCTCTCAAATGGCGCCCTGCAGTGCAGCACTGGGCAATGCCAGCTATAACAAGCTCATAAGTTTGTTCTGTCAGAGCCACGCATAGGCCATCATTTTATGTCTCTCTAGAGACATGACCTGGAAATGCCCCACTTCTGGCGATTTCTAATCATCCCCAGGTGTATAAATAACCAGCTGGTGAAAAGTAGGCTTTCCACTTTCCAGAGGAAGGGTAAAAACTGCTGAGAGCACATATTTTCCTGTGAAGAACTACTACTTCTATATTCATATTCTCTCTATATCTGTCTTTATCTGTTTCCTGTACACTGTGTGTACTATCCTATCATGTTATCCAATGCTTGAACGAGTATAATGAAAGTTGAATGAAAGTGAACTATTTGCGTATTGTGTTTACACACAGAGAAATGTGACCTCCGCATTTAACCCATCCGTGCAGTGAAACACACACACCAGTGAACACCAGGGGGCAGTGCACACACTTGCCCGGAGCGGTGGGTAGCCCCAAACCACGGTGCCCGGGGAGCAGTTGGGGGAGTTAGGTGCCTTGCTCAAGGGCAGGGATCGAACCCACAACCTTCCGGTTCCCTAACCACTA
>JAOVVF010000039.1:16734510-16799055 GCA_028565595.1 Duopalatinus emarginatus | reverse complement strand
TTTTACATTAAACCTTATGGAAAAAACATATTTAAAAAATAAAATATCATATATTTTAAAATCTGTGATGAAAAACAAGCAAAATAGAATCTGTACGATTAATATTTTTTTCCCGATTGTAGATTTCATGTGACTATTATTATAAACATGTTTGCTATTTAATGTGCATTTAAAAAATCCTATTCCTATGTTCTTGTCAGTTTGAAGCAGATTTGTCCAACAAGGAGAGGACATGCAAGTACAGGGATTGAAAGACTAAATGCTGACCCTGCAAGGACGGAGAAAGTCCTCAGGTAAAGGAAAAAAAAAAGCCTAGCTAATGCCAATTCAGGACACACAACAGAAGTTGAAAGATTAAACAAGATCTGCATAGTAACACTGGTCGGTAATATCGGTAACACTTTCTATGAATCCAGTATTCATACAGCATTATGAATGCATTTATAAAGGGTTATAATGCTTCCATAAACCTTATAACTAATTACATTAGTATTCATAACTGTTTATACTAACATAACATTCTTATGACTGTACTCATAAGGCATTGTAATGTTATTATATAATCATTTACAACTTGAAGTGTCACAAAGCATTATAAGCTTCTTTGGCCTTTTGATGCTAGGGAAACATACCACTTTACTTACTGTCTGTAATGATGCCTTATTGATCTTCATAAGTAATTATGTGTGCATCTCACTTTACTTAGAGTAGCACTGAGCGCTTGTAACTCTTCATTATTTGGCACGAGCAATCAGGCATATAAAAAGACAATGAACAAATTGAAGATTTATAATGCTTTATGACACTTAAAGTTGTAAAGGCTTATAAGATAACATTATAATGCCTTATAAGCACAGTAATTAGAATGTATAAACAGCTGTGGACACTAATAATATTTACCTCTGATGTGAAAACACTAATATTAATGTCTGCAAATTTCCTTAATACAGTTTAAAACCTTGATCTATTTTGCTGTTACATGAATCCATTCGTTCATACAATGACTTCACAATTCATTGACAATAAGTTTACATCATTCTTTTAACTGTTATGTGAACACACTAAACTGTGTCTACAGATTTCTGAAAAAGTTTAAAAGCAAAGTTTAAAACACTATTTTCTACAATACAACCATTTCTACCGTTTTACTGTTTACTAAAAATTGCTGTTTTCTTTGTTGAAAAGGTGCCATAACACAATCACACACACACCTCATATTTTTAAAATGTTTATGCCATTCAAGATTAATTTAATGTTGACAAACATTTAAAAAGAAAATTTTACCTCAATTCTTTTTGTTTGAATGTTAAATAGCCTTCATTAAATACACTTTTTTGCTCTGACACATTGTGGTGTAGTGCAGTTCATCATATGGTGTGACACCATGTTAGTTGGTGTGACATTCAATAATGTGACAAAAAAAAGGCTTTATAACTTATAAATCATAACAACACAAGGGAAATGACATCAGCAAGAATCTTGAGCATTTTGAGAGAATTCTTACAAGGCATATCAGAGTTAAGCTAAAATATATTGTAGGACCTCCTCCCTGGTATGATAACTTGCTAAATGTTACATTTTTCTTCTAAATATTCACAAGGAAATGTTGAATATCAAAGGAAACATAATTAAAAAGACATTGACATAAATTAAAGAAAAAAGAATACCTAATTTTCATTTTGTATATAATAATTTTCATGTCACACCATATGACAATTTTAGGCACTAACACGGCAAATTCACATATAAATATATATTTCAATGCAAAATTTAAAGGAAACTTACATATTGGTTACGTCTAGTGTCATAGCAACACAAATAAACACTATTTAGGGATTAAATAAAAAACAAAAACTTTTTTGAGGCTTATTTGTCATTCATACATAAACATTTATACCTATATTCATTTACATATTTATGCAGACTCATTCCATCAAAGAATTTGTTTGTAATTATTTAAACTACATTCACATTTTGACTGACATAGCAGGAAATAATCATTCAAACATTAAAACACTCAGAACTAGTAAAACAAATTATTGTGAATGAAGTCATAAATGTTTAAAACTATTTCATCCTTATTCCAATTTTTAAGTCTGTGTGTGGATTGAATTACAATAACAGTATCCATAAGTGTGATTAAGTTTAAAACAAGCAATTTGCACATCTGTAATTTTCTTCACATCACAGTGAGTAAAAAAAAGAGCTCTCATATCAGTTAACACGACACTTCATTGGAGTTAAAGAAAGCTTAAAGCGTACTGTAGCTGTCTCTGAGCAGTGACAGCAGCCAAAGAAAGCAAGTGGAAAAAAGGCTCAAAGCTGGAACTTCTGAGAGTTTTTTTTTAAGTATGCTGATATATTTTCCATCCATTAGCTGAGTGTGGGGCCTCACACACACACACACACACACACACACACACACACACACACACACACACACACAGTCTAAAACATATGGATATACACAAACTTATACAGATAGCCAACACACACACACACACACAAACACACATACACCCAAGCACTTGCTTTTCAGTTTACATCTGTATTTAATTAACTAATGACATTATAATTAGAATCTGTGTGACCACATTTGATCCCCTGTTCCATTAGTAAAAAGGATCCTGATTCTACATAAATAAAATTATCCTGGGAAAGCACCACTACTCATCAATCAGTCAATATATATAGTGCCAGTGTGCAAATAAACATTTGTGCCTTATCATTAAACTTAAATAATATCCTGCGTTACTGAATTGAAGCATGAAGCATGGTCAGGATATTGTGACTGATTGATGAATAGTTTATGTAGGATCATAATATATATATATATATACTATAAACAAAATACATCATTTGACTTACCTGTATGTTGAGGCAGTGATGAGGATCATAACCAGGAGCAAAAGGAAGGGACATGGAAAAGAAAAGAAGAAGAAATATTATTCAACTTTGGTTAATTTGTTGACATTGATATCATCTACAAATGCTACAATATTTAAATGAAAGAGAAAGTTAAGTGATTAACCTTCTGTACTTAAACACAGCGAATCTGACCGCGGCATGTAAACCATCCATGCAGTAAAACACACACACACTCCTGAACACACATGATATTAGGGTGGTAAACACTTGCCCAGAGCAGTGGCCCCTATCCGCAGCATCCGGCTGCTTAAGGGCACTTCAGGCTATTTTGGTCAGTACAGGGGAGTTGAACTGGCAACCTCGTGGTCATAAGACTGGTTTCCTGACCTCAAGCTATGGCTGTACCCATTCATATTTTAAAGCTCAAATGAATAAAGCATTCATATATTAAAGGGCAAGTGAATGAAGCATGAATAAAGTTATTCATGACCCCTTCTGTCACACTTTTCTCAATACTAAATTTCTCAATTTCCCTTAGGGAACCCTTTCAAAGGGATCGATAAAGCTATATCTAATCTGATCTAATCTAATCTAAATCTAAATGCTCTGCTTATTCCCAGAAAATCCAGGGGGGCTTTGGGGTTTTGTTTTTTTTTTGTTTCTTTGGGTTTTTTTTAACCAAGACAGGGCTGGACACAATTACAGGTGTTTACTAAAGAACTGAGTAGACAAATTCAAAACACAGTCAAAAAATGGACAGGCAATGTACAAACTGCATATCGCAGACAGAGAGACAGATTAAGGTCAAAAACAAGACCTAGAATCAGACCATATACCATCATACCAAAATAACCAGAGCACAAACAGAACACCTGAGTAATGGCATGGGAAATCCAATTACTAGACAAACTTACTCAGGAGACAGGGTTTAAATACACACAGAAAGACAAGGGTAATAAGACACACATGAAACTAATTAGAGACACAAAATAGGCAGGCAAAACACAAAAGAACTCAGGGGACTGAGAAATACTGTGTTGTCAATGAGCATTCTGGGTATTGGAGTCCTGGCTGGTGAAGGACTGACAAGTTCTTATATCTAATCAACATGCTTCACATTTCTCACTTTATTTGATTGCCTGCTGTTTATATGTTAATATTATTATTATTTATTTATCCAAGGTATATCATCTTTTTTAATTGTATTTTAAAATTCATTCATTCAGTAAATTTTTTGTCCAGTTTGCAAACATTTCTGTACTTTGTTTCAGATTACTGCCTGCATTTAAACCCAAATGTACATGAGTTATCAAAGCATATGTCAACAATCAAAGCATATGTCAACAATCAGTATACTGAAATAAGTCAACATCCTGAAAAGGAGTCACAGAGAGCACACTGTGTACAGTAATGTCATAAGACAAATCCTAAGCCCATGCAATACACAATGGCTCGTTTCATTTCCGGACATTCTCTATAACTCAATCCAGCCTGTAATGAAAAGAGTAAAGAAACATGCAGACATTTACATGGGAAACAAGGCATCATGCAGTTATGCAGTCACACAGTGAGTCACTTTTTCTCTTGCATTATTTATTATTACTTGGCCACACAGAGGAGATGGAAAAATTAAGATCAAGTCATTTTTTCTGTTATGATTTTTTTACCGGTTACTGTCATGTTTGTTTCTAGCACTTTTCATTTGTTATAGCTTTATTTATTATACACACTGATCAGCCATAACATTAACACCACCTGCCAAAACAGCTTCTGTGGTATCTGGCAGCAAGAAATTAGCAGCGGATCCTATTATGGACCTTCTGTGGAACTGGTATAGATGGGCTTTAGCCTTCATACCACCACCATATGCACACCAGTGAGCCTTCGGTATCCATGATCCTGTTGCCAGTTTACCGGTTGTACTTTCATGAGCCACTTTTGGTAGGCATACCAGAAACACTCCACAAGACCTGCTCTTTTGGAGATGATCTGACCCGGTTGTTTAACCATCACAATTTGATCCTTGTCAAAGTCACTCAAATCCTGACACCTATTTTTCCTGCTTCCAACACAGCAACTTCAAGAACTGACTATCCACTTGCTGCGTCATATATCCCACCCCTTGACAGGTGCTCCTGTTACAAAATAATCTAATATGACCGACTTTGACAAAGACCAAATTGTGAAGGCTAGACGACTGGGTCAAAGAATCTTTAAAACAGCAGATCTTGAATATAGTGGTTAGTACCTACCAAAAGTGGTGCAAAGAAGGACAACTTGTAAACCAGCAACAGGGTCATGGGAGCCCAAGGCTCACTCATGTGCAAAGGGTGTGAAGGCCAGTCGATCTAATCTGATCCCACAGAAGATCTACAGAAGGATCTGTTCTGTGCTAAAGTCTTACCACAGGACACCTTCAGAGGTCTTGTGAAGCCCATGCGTCGACAGGTCATGCTGTCCTATTTGCAAAAAAAACCAAAAAAAAAACAAAAAAACTTTCAAGTCTTACCAATGGCCATGACTTTAGATGTTTTAATAAAAAGTGTTTATTTTGTTATGTATTTTAGTAAAAAAAAATTAACAAATGTTCTAAGCTGCATTTATATATATAGACATAAATTCAGACAGTTTATAAAAAAGTAGTTTTTCAAAAGCATTTGGCAGCATTTGCAACAGAGCTTTTGTAATGCAAACTAACAAAGACAAATAAACAAAGTAAAAAACACTGTTCGTACAGGAGTATATCCAGAGTTGGTGATTTCCAACAGACTATAAATGATATTAATATTAATGAGGGAAAAGTCCATTTCTGGTCCCCCGTTTACATTTTACAAATTACCTAATCACACCTCAAAGATGTTTTATCTCTAACAAAATCAATGATTTTTGGAAATGTGGACTGAATAAGGAATTTGTGTTTATTCTAACAATACAATAATACAACATAAATGCAAGACACTATTTAAAATTAAAATAAAAAAGAAAGTAAGACAATGATACATGGATAAGAAGATGCTGAATACAACCAAACATCTACCATTCATGTTGTATGATGCCACAGTATTGTTCTAATAGTTCAGTAGTTCTAATTGAAACTATTACATTAATCATTATTGGTGCAGTGGGTAGCTCTGTCACCTCACTGCAAGAAGGGCCTGGGTTCAATTCCCCAGCCAGACTCCCTTCTGAGTGGAGTTTTTATATTTTTTCTGTGTCAGTGTGGGTTTCATCCCACAGTCCAAAGACCTACAGTCAGGTGAAATGAAGACACTACATTGACCCTAGATGTGTGTGTGTGTGTGAGTGAATGTTTCTGTCTGTGTGTCTCGGTGACCTGCCGAGGGTGTTTTCCTGCTTTAGGATAGGAGGATAGGCAGCTTAGGCAATGAGTGAGTGAAAAAACGTTAAGTGAAGTGAACCTCTCATTGACTACTGTTCTTGTCCACACAGATGAATCTGACCTCCGCATTTAACCCATTTGTGCATTTAAAATGCACACACTAGTGAACATGTACACTAGGGGCAATAAAAAGCCTTGCCTGGAGCACCTGAGAAGCAGCTTGGAGGTAAGGTGCCTTGCTCAAGGGCACTTTACTTGTGTCTTGTTGGTATGGTTGATCAAACTAGGGACCTGCTAATGACAAGGCTGGTTCTGTATTCACAAGCTCACGGCTGCCCACACATTACACATTTGGTTTAATTTAACAATATGACTTTCACTCCTTTCAACAGCTTATAAAACAGCACTTGATCCGGTTTGCACTTTTATTTTGTGAGTACTTCAATTGTGCACAGAACAGAATGTAGACTTATTGTCTAAAGAGTGAGCTAGAGGGAGCGAGGCAGCAGTCAGATGGTGAGCTACTGTGTATACATAGGACTGAGAGAGCTCAGGTTTGTTTGACTGTGTGAAGGCTACAGCCTGTTGTGCTCAGAGACACATCAACTACGTAATGGAATCTCTGCAGTCTCATGTCTGACTAGCACAGAGCTGTCCCATCCATCCTCAGACAAGCGTCTGGACGTCTGGACACAATCACACTAGCACAAATCTTTAACTTCTCACAGTGACATGGGAACTAAGACAACGCACAATACACTGTAGTGTATGTTCTCTGCACTTATATGTGTGTGCACATGGACAATGTCCGCATATGTACTAGTATAGGAGGGCACATACATGTATGATGACTCAGTGAGGAAGTGCTCATCATGTTCTTTTGGCGGGTACGGGTCAAACACGACAGAAGATTGCAGGCTTCACAGATGCCTACGCTGACACTCTCGGTGAGAAACACTGAGAAATCCTAGAAACATTCAGAACTCCAAAAGGTATAAGGGTAAACTTTTCTGAACATGTTTTGTTTCCCTTTATATCTTATTCCATAAAGAAAGAAAACACTTGGAGGATCAGGTCGTGTCATGTGGCAGCGAAAAGATTATACAGCAAAGTGCTGCTCCTGCATAATCCACTACAATAAGGCATGACATGAAGAGGCGTTCATCAACTACAGCAAGACAATCAAGACATGTGGGTATGTGTGTGTAAAAAATAATCGATAAGACAGTGACAGGGCGTGCTGAAGAACGCACATACAAGACATAAATGAAAGCCGCCGACAGCGAGACTTTAATGAACTCGCCTCTCAATGCCAGTTCAAAAACAGACCAGACCAAAATGGAGTCACTTTGCTATGAAGGTTCATTACTGATGTTAGCTCATGGACAGATATCACTGCATTCTGTTGGCACGTAAAATGCTGAAACACCGACAGACCGTTCGCATTCATTCATCAATCAACTGTTTTGTTACAATGTTTCTCTCAGTTTCCATAAACCCCCTGGCAAATTAGATTCACTTACAGGTATTAGATTAATGAAGAAAGTATGTGTATTGCACCTCCCATTAGCTCAGCTCTGGTGCTTCTCCTCTACTGAGAAGCATTCACTCTTTACAACAGCAATCTATCAGCATACCCAGAGAGACAATTAACACACTGAAACACACACACATACACACTCAACCAGAAAACAGGCTGATAATCCAAACTATATTATTATGTAAGAAAAAACAAGCAAACTGAGACAATGTGATTTAATTTTCTGTGTGATCCAAAGTGCATATGCATAAGAAAAAAAGAACACATTTCCACAATTAATGCAATGAGTTATAGGGCACTTTCACACTTCTCAGATTATTTGCAGTGTCCAAATAAGAATGAACTTCATCCTTATGCTGTTGGATTTCCCTTGGTTTCATACAGTACATAATTAAATAAACAGAAAGTCGAATAGACTCATGTAGAGGCTTAAAAAAACCTTGCAAACATTTTTATTTATTGTCCAGATATATAGAAATGGAAAATGTAAACAACCCTTTGGCAATACTAAGCCACTACTAAATAAATCATTAAACGATATTAATAAAACATAAATAACATAAACAACTAGCTCAAAAAATAGTCGCGGTCTAGTCTCATTGTTAGCTGGAGGGGTTTTTTTTTGGAAGTGTTTTGCCCCACACCCAAGTGCATTTACTGTGTTTACACCTACACAAACAAACCACACTGATGAGTGTTCATACATCACTGTTCAAGCCCAACCCCTAAATATGTAAATGCGCTCATAGACTCATAGATTTGCATTCCTCCCGAAACAATATTACAACTATAAATTCTTGATTGTGATTCCAGTAAGTCAGAGGATGAGCAGAGTCATGCAAAACATGAGCAGAGATGGATGTCAGCACTAATAATCATAATCATAAAGCGATGCTTACGTGTAATAGAGAATCGCAGTGAGATGCCTCCGCATAAAAAAGTCTGACAATAAAGTCTGTGACTCACATCTAAATAATTAATTATTTATACACTCATTAGTCTATAGTCCACTGAACTCAAATTCTGTATTTTTATGAGCCTTTCATGGGCCATAAATAAAGTTTTCACTGTGTATGAAGTGTACTGCACGTAGCAGCTTTAGCTTTGAAAAAAGCTAAATTCCTACTGGTCCACTAGTATATAACTGTTTTTCAAATATCAAAAATATACACTGAAGTCCCAGAAAGTGGGAGCATAGGACTGCAGAAAAAAGTATTCTATAGGCAATGAACACTGTATTTCCTGCAGAACGGTCCACAATTCTGCCTTATTCTGTGGTGTGGGATTTCTGTGCTCCACAGCGCAGTTACATCCCAGATGTGTTTGA
Organism: Duopalatinus emarginatus; assembly: GCA_028565595.1. Taxonomy (NCBI): domain Eukaryota; kingdom Metazoa; phylum Chordata; class Actinopteri; order Siluriformes; family Pimelodidae; genus Duopalatinus; species Duopalatinus emarginatus. Next base: position 16,789,980 of record JAOVVF010000039.1, on the reverse strand, counting down.
AAACATTGAGATCTAGTGACTTAGGTGGGAAGGGCAAAATTACAAACTCTAATCATAACTTGCCATCTCTAGACATGTGTGGTGGAGCATTGTCCTGTTGGAAGAGGCCATGACCTGTCACAAGCCAAAATTTATATTCCTGGAAAGTGTCACTCGCCATATCGAAGTGATAAACACTGTAAAATGTGCCATTATGATTATAAAAAATAGCCACTCTCGAAATGCTGCTTAGTGAACTGTTGTATACAAAGATCATACATGTCTTTAGAGCAGGGGTCTTCAAATTACAGCCCACTGGCCGTATACTGCCCGCTGCTTTCATTTGACCGGTCCCTTTAAATACAGCAGCAATACATGTGGTCTGGATACTGTGCATCTTTAAACTAAAATAGTAACATTAGATACAATAGAGGAAAAAAATTACAGGAAAAGACAAAATCGACCACAGGGCTATGTAAATCAAGCTCTTTGGAGATTAAATATCAGCGAGACACAGGCACCTCGAAAATGTTGTACCGTAAAACATAATATAGATGCGCATATGGAATGAGATTCCGTCAAGCAGTCCACATTGACTGTACTTTCTCAAACTATTACAACATATTAGATGTATTTTGGGAGCACCTACATCTGTGAGCAGACTTTTTCAAGGTTGAAACACCTCAAATCTCCAACCAGATCCAGACTCATTGATCAACACTTATATCACCTATTACGACTGGCAGTGAAACCTGATTCTGACTCTCTTGTCAGCCAAAAGCAGGCTCACAGTTCACACTGATTTAAGGAGAAAACTGTATGAAGTAGGATGAAGGCAACAATAAAAAATCATTTACATTATCACTATAAATTGTATATTAAACACATAATATAATATCCATTATGATAAGCTAAAATCTTTCTCTGTATATTATATTTTTTGCTGCACTCCGGCCCCCTGAAAGACTGAGAAACACTGAGCTGGCCCTTTAGAGTCACATCTCTCTTTCCATGTGCCACCATCTCTACACTGGATGAAAGATTTCGGGATTAGTCACTGAATCACACTAAAGGCCGACACCCGATGCATTTCTAAATGGTTTATAGATGTAAGTCTGACTGGCATGAAAAGCAGCAGATGGGCATCGATTTTAAACAGCATTTCTGCCCTGTGAGATGTAAGCCTGCTCACACTGTACAGCAGTGCATATAGAACAAAGGCAATCGCTACGCTATGGATCTACTGTGAATGGTGTGAAAAACATTAGGTCCAAGATAGTAAAGCTTGTTTCGGTATTTATGCAGGGCAAATGAAATGAGGCTGCTGGCCGCATTTGGTCTGTCGGCCATGAATAATGGACATGCGATGTATATAAAAAGCTACTTGCAGGTTAAGCACTAGATGAATTGATAAACTTCTAGTGACATTCCAGGGCCAAGACATGTTTTCTTTAGTCTTATAAAGCTCCTCATACCCTCATACAAACACAATAAGCCGGATAACTGCTGACTTTAATGCAAGATAATGTGATTATGATGAATGACATTTCTGACTCAGTGCACAAGGTGCCAGAGAGTAGCCCATTTTTCATCCAGCAATTATGCAGCCTGTCTGCAATGGCTTTTACTGCTTATTTCAGGGGTGCCAAGCTCAAATTCTATCTGGGCCACTTCAGCATTTTTGTAAGCACCTGATGGGCCATAAACTGTGCCTATTAATGTTTAAAAATATTATTATCTACACCATCAATGAAGACCAATAACCTAGGCTTTGAAAATAAAATAAAATGTTTCTAGGAAACATACAGGTGAACTAAAACTGCACAACTGGGTGATACAATTTATTTTACTGACTGTTTATGCTGCTGACATTTATGCTGATCCACACCTAACTCACTGGTTGAGGGACTATGAGTACCATCAGTCAACTAAGAAGGTTAATTCTGAACCACCCCAAAAAATAGATAAATAAGGTGCTAATTTAAGTGCTTAGTCTTAATTTCAAGACAGCTAGTGACTCAGGTGTTGAAATAGCCAGGGGAAGTTCAGGACTGAAAACAGTCTTGATGCATGTCTTCCTTGAGAGATGGTGTGTTTTTTTTATATCTCATTTCACAAGATATATAACAGGGGAAAAGAATTTACTCACACAGACTCTCTTATATTTCAGGATATTTCAGGATTAAATGTCAATCAGTCTATCATAGGAAAGGCCAACATGTTGAATTGATTTTAGATGCAGCTCTGACTGGCATTGAAAGCAGCAGATTGGAGACCAATGTTTCAGCACTGTGAGATGTGTGTAAAGTTCTGTGCAGAGGTTCATCCAGAACAAGGCCATTGTCTACTATTAGACATTGAGTAGTAGTTACTACAGGCTGTTTCAATGTTTTGCTTTGCTAGTACATGTGGGCAGAATGAAATGAGACAGTATTCTGTTTGTATTGTTCAGCTTGAAGCTTTCTCACTGTAGACCACAGATTCTAGTTTGCTTCTGCTTTCTCTGAACTACCACAGAACATCGAGACAGCCTGCATATTCCCTCATGCTATTTTCCTCTACAGTTCAGTTAGAAAACCGCTGAGTTGTCACAATTAATTATTTGATTAGCCCGAACATCACTTACACCAGCAGCCTTTCTCAAATAATTCACCTTATGGTTCATCCATCAGCAGTTTGTGTTAATCACTGCTGTATATCTGTAGCTCCCAGACCAGGCTAAGGGTGAAAAACCCACAGTCCTTGAGATTACCAATGTATATACTAAATGGTATGTGTAAACATGGTTATTATACCAATCTGAGCTTTTTTTGGACATCCCATTGCAAAATCATATGAAACCCTTTTGAAGCCTTTTGGGGTATGGCTGTGGGAATTTCTTACAAATAGCATTTGTAAGGTCAGGCACTAATGTTGGACGAGAAAATCTGGCTCACAATCAATGTTCCAATTTATCCCAAAGGTGATCAGTGAGGTTGATCTCATAACTCTAGCTGGAGTTCCTCCACACCAAACACATCAAACATGCACAGGGGCATAGTCATACTGGAAGACGAAAGAACCTTTGGAAAACGGTTGCCACAAAGTTGGAAGCCTACAACTGATGAAAAAGGTTGTGGTATGCTGTAGCATTCATTTTATTCCTCACTGGAACTAAGTGGCCAATTCCTGAGAAAAAGTCCTAGACCGTTCTCCCTCCTCCACAAAGTTTGCTCTTGGCACTATGCATTCCAGTAGATAGCGTTCTCCTGGCATCCACAAAAACCAGATTCGTCCATCAGTCTGCCAGAGAGTGAAGAATGATTCATCACTCCAGAGAACATGTTTCCACTGCTCCATAGTCCAGTAGCAGAGTGCCTCACACCACTCCAGCCGACGCTATGCTCCATTGAACATAGTGATCTTAGGCTTGTGTACAGCTGCTCGGCCATGGAAACCCATTTTGTGAGGCTCCCAATGCACAGTTCTTGTGCTGATGTTGCTTCCAGATGCAGTTTAGAACAGTTTGGTGAGTGATGCAACAGAGGATAGGCAATTTTTACACGCTAAACGCTTCAGCACTCAGCAGCCCCTCTCTGTGCGTGGTCTACCGCTTTATGGCTGAGCTGTTTTTGCTCCTAGACGATTCCATTTCACGTTAATAGCAGTTACACTTGCCCAGGGACGATCTAATAGGGCAGAAATGTCACTGCCATGGAAAAGGTGGCATGCTTATGATGGCGCCATGTTTAAAGTCTGTTGAATTGCCATTTATGATTGGTCAGAAGGTGCTGACTGAATTGTCAAATTTTCTGACTGGATTGCCCAGTGTACTTCAGATCAGAAGTGCACATTAAGCACTCATTTGTATACTTTATCATTTCTACAGAAACAGCTTCTTCACTGGAATTCAGACGCAGAAGCTTTCGGTAAACACATATTTATATACCAGTTATGGAAGAAGTCTCCAGTCTCAAGGCTTTGTAACAGTCAGAGGTCAGGTTGTTTCTTTACAGGTGACTTAAAACTGCTATGCAACCTTTTTTGTTTTATTCTATATTTATTACACTGTATCATTACACTGATCCAGTCATCACTGATCACATCAAACATCCAACCAAAAAGCTACAACCTGTGTCCTGCTACTACGTGTGACCCTTTCTGGCAGTCCTCTTTATTAGTCCTGGGCCTCAAACAAGTGACCCTGCAGAGCCGTTGACCTTCCTGCACTTCAGCACCTCCCTCCCACAGGCCCACATGCATCGCCTAAACCTTTCCACACCTGCTGCATCTGGAAATGATTCTGCTACCCTGCTGCTATTATATTATATGGTCCTGGGACAGCATTTGCTGCCCAGACGCACATGCTTTAATGGGCCCACACCAAGCTACCAGCACTACATTTTATGTGTACGTTTACCCGGCCACCAAGCCTGTGAATCTGCTGGTAAAACACCCATCAGAAACCTGAGTGAGGACAGCTGAGAACGCAGCCAGGGTCCCGAGTAGGTCAGCCAGCTTCGGACCAGCTGTGCAAAACTGAAGGTGAAAGGACAGAATAAGTACAGCCTTGCTGCAAAGCACACAGAGCCAAAGCATTATTTATGTGTTATTACAGCAACTCAGAATATGGCTACAATATGTCTCAATGCTTGTTTATAGAAGCACATAAATACTTTAGTGCATGATTATAAAGAGTGTCTAGGTTTCAGTCAATACAGACTACTTACAGTTAAAGTGTGTCTACTTAGAGTTTTATAGTGATCTCAAAAGGACAATTACTCACACGTTTTATATTATGGTCTTACAATCGTGCACATTATGAGTTGTGCTTTGACAGATTTGCAGAAGTTCTTGTAGAGAATATTTGGGTGGTGTGCGAAGGATGGAAATCAGCACTTGGCTGAGCCATAGCGTGCGTACAAACCGAAGGCGGAGTTCTCTTCAGCTGTGGGACAGACCTGCAGGGTCCAGGGCTGAGACTGTACATCAAAGCTGGCCGAAGGCACGACATTTAGCCAGCTGGAGCAGGGAGAATTGCTGTGACATTATGCTCAGCCATTCTCCCAGCAAGGCAGCCGTTTTTTTTTGGGTTTTTTTTGGCAACGCACTGTTTTCGACGCTTAAAGTTACGCTTCATATAACCGTAGATGCCTTTATTTATGATAAATTTATGATAAAAAAATCACAGAAGAATAACACTTTACTGTGGACATGAAACACAGCATTATTTAATTAAACGTGCCTAAAGCAATCACAGTTCAAACTAACATCATACAAATATAACAAGATCAGACAACATTGCTTTTATTGGGACTATAGCCTACATTATCATACATAATTAAACAGTAACATTTTATTGAACTTTTATAAAGAAATGCTGAACAAAGATTATAACTTGGCGTATTATTCAGATTTTTGTCTTTTATCTATGTGATGTCTTCATGCTCCTCACTTTATAGCCTCCTCCTTCTCTGAACTCAGAATAACCCGAAGGTGGGAGGAGATAAATTACTTAAATTAGTCTTGTCGCTACGGCTATTTGTTTTGTCTGTTGCCGTACGTTTGACTCATTAAAGTTTTACAAGCTCAGTAAGAAAACAGGGATGGTGTTCGTGCTGTTACAACCAGTCTCCTCCATGCCACTTCTTACTAGGAATGCAATGTTGTGGGCGTATATGTGTAGGCATGTTTTTTTTTATATCTGAGTCAAAACTCAATATGAGGAACATTTACACATTTATACATTTACACTGCATGACCATACTGAACCGGCCGTCACATCCATATGTGCATCTTCCTCAAACTGTTTCAACATTGCTGGAAGTTGTCTAGAAGGTCTTTATATGCTGCAGCATTGATATTTTCCTTGACTGAAATGAAGAAGCCTAAAATGTTCCAGTAGAACAGAGCCCATGTGCACAAACTGATGTTCATGAAGCCACTGAAGCCATAGTGTGCCAGGTTTATTTTGGACGATTCTAAGTGACCAGCACTGAGCCGGGTCTTTAACATCACTGAACGCCTTTGAGATTAACTGGAATGCCTTTTGCTTCTCAGACCTTCTCGCTGAACATCAGTGCCTGACCTCATTAATAGTCTTCTAGTAGAATGAGCACAAATCCCCACAGCCATGCTCATAAAAGTAGTGAAAAGCCTTCTCAGAAGAGTGGAGCTTACTATAACAGCAAAGATTTGACTACATTTGAAATGGGACGTTTAAAGAGTTCATATAGGTGCAATGGTCTATAAGGTGTATTAATGCGATGCCTAGCACAATCTGAGTTAGTCGGGTTGCTGTTGTTCCTGGAGCAACTTCCATAATGATGATCCTGGATAATCAGTGCTATTTATCCAATCAGCTTTAAGAGCTCTCCTTAACGTCAATTCATTTCAAGCACAACAACAAGAGACTTCAGACATTTTTACACCATGTCATTGGCGAGGATATCGTGTCGCGGCTGTATTTTTTCTGCTGTGCAGCAACAGAATTTTTTTCATGTTGTGTCTTCATGGAGTTATATAGCACTTAGGCTAAACTTCCTTAAAGGAATGTAATGTGCTGTATGTATCTTCGTGGTTCTTTTTTATGGTCACATTTGAAATAACATCATAAAGATGTTCATAGGAACAACAGCAACCCCAGGAAATCAGATCACCCTCAATGCCTATACAAACTAACTGCTTATGTTAATGAATTGTCTTTGCAAGGAGAATAAGAAAGTCATGTGTTTGGATGAGTTAATCTCTCAGTGGCTTTCCATAAATTACACTGCAGTTCCCTTTTTTTAACAAAGCAAACTCTGCTAGTTAATATAGTTAATATAAAGAACAATTTCTAACGTTGGGTTACGTTAAATCGGTAGATGTGGGGTTCATACTTTTATACCATGTAACATTTCATTTTAGAAGATGGGTAACATGATATCCCTAGGTATTGGGATTCATCACCCGTTTTATATGAAGAGCAATATGTAGTTTACATAATGCAAACATTTAATAAACTATTAAACAATGACTAATTTATAATCTTTTATTAATGCTTGGTGTGAATATGTACTTTATATTTGCAAATGGATTGCAAAGTCCTGTAAAAAATGTACTTTTTAGACAGAAATAAGTACGCTTTTCTCCCTGTCAGTCTAATCTTGACCTAAGGCATAGAGGTAAATCCTTGTGAAATTGTGTGGCTGTGCACTGCAACGCCACCGAGACATCTGCTCTGCATTTTGCCTCTCTCTGACAACCCCATGTCCCTCTCACAGTTATTTATGTCTTTTTCCATTTGTTCTTTCCCTCTCTGCATATCTCCTTCTTTCAATCTCTTCTTTCATCTTTTTGAGACCACCCCCTCCTTCTTACATCCAACTGCCATGATGAATGTGAACCACTGTGACCTGACTCTAGTTCAGTGTGTTGTGAGTGTTCGGGTGAGTGTGTTTGGGGTTTGTAGGCATTGTGATTCCTTCTAGGCCAAACATCCGAATGAATAATGAAACGGATTGATGCTTGCATGGCACAATCAGGCTTGTGTTTGTGTGTGTCAGCAGCTACTTATGACCATAGATTATAGTGGAGAAGGATGACATTAATAACATTAAAAGTCATGAAGCTATCTCACTTGACTTTATTCTATAGGCTACTGTCTAGTCAATTTTTAGTGTAACTCTGTAATGGGAAATTGACATGGAAGTTGACAGCATGCTGTCATACACTCTATAGTCTAGCAGCTCATTGTTCAACTATGTTCCTTTCAGCTGCAGTGTTCACCAGACTTTAGCCAATTTTCCAACTGCATCTCAAAAGCCATACAGAAGACCTGAAACTAGTCCGAACAATTCAGACTTTGGAAAGGAAGTCACGGTCATCTTCTTTTTCACAGATTTTTGAATGGGAAACAAGGTCAATGTGGTGTGCATTCATATAGACATTATCCAACTCAAAGTCCCCCTTACTCTCTCTCAACGTCTGCAAAATATCTTACAACAGTAATGGTTCTGTATGTATTATTTGCCACTGTTTGCAGAAATGCATTCAATTTAATATTGATTGCTAAAAAACAATCTTGGAAGCCATAGACTATTTTTTAAACTAACCAATTTGGCATAAAAAAACCCAAACAACAACAACAACCACAAAAATGGGCAGCCCTGTCCTGTTCACTGGCTCTCCTGCACTAAAAATATTCATTTACTGAGCATGGGGAAGCACAGTGCGTGTAGAGTAAGTTTTTTCTGCTGTTTCCTATTCACTGGTTGGAAATGTATAGTTATGTGTTTTAGCTGAATGCAGCATGATTTCTGTCCTAATAGGTGTGTTTACAAGGAAATAATCTGTTAATAATCCAACTAATAGCTCAATCGGAATATAATAAGTCTATGTTTAGACCTTAATCAGAATAGAGTTGTCTGATTGAACGAGGTGGATACTCTGTCAGATAGATTACAATCTACAACATGGTGGGAGTGAAAAACTGGTCAGCAGAGGAGACAAAGTTTATGCATCAAACTTTAAAAGAATTGAAAATAGTCAGTGTTGTATTTTTAAATAATAAGTGAGTTGTAGAACATAACAACTTTATTTAAGCTTCGCACACATACAGCATATCAGACCCCAACCTCTTCTTCTCTTGCCCCTTCCTTTGTTAGCCCCAGAGATCACCTGCTGTCCCAATGAGCTGTTCAGACAAGTATCTGAGCAAATGCAAATTACTCGGATAACATTCAGATTACTTGTAGCATGCATGTAAATAAAGATTTGAATCAGATTGTTGAATAGAGTATACATATAAACACCTCAGTCTGAATCTGTTAATCAGAATGAATTAAATTCGAATTGAAGAAAATCTTGTACAAATCTTGTTTCCATACTAGGACTAATGACAAATATATGACATTAAATAGAGAGCATCTTGAAAAACAATTGAATCATTAAAATTTCGGCTTATATGTGTCCTAATTTAGGGGCAAACATGGCTCGAGGTTAAGGAACTGGTCAAGTGACCTGAAGGTTGCCGGTTCGGTTCCCTATACTGACATCACTGAAGTGCCCTTAAGCTATGAACCTAACTCCTCAAATGCTCCTCAGGTGTCGTGAATAAGGGCTGCCCCTGGTCCGGGCAAGTGTGTTCTCAAGTGTGAGTGTTTCACTGCACAGACGGGTTAAAAGTAAAGGTCAAATTCCTCTGTGTGCCAGCACAGTAGGTCAGTCACGTCGCTTTCACTTTTACAATTTACGTTATATAAATGTATGGAGATGTTAATAAGAAATATTTGTTGACATTTAGCGGGTATAAATAGCCAGACTCTGCACCACCTGCCACTGATATGTGTGTGTGTGGGGTGTGTGTGTGTGTGTGTGTGTGTGTGTGGGAGTGGTCCTAGTCACAGTTCCTACTGGCAGCTATTCATGAGGTCCTCTCAAATGTTTATGGGCTATTTAATCCTCGCTCCTCTACAGGTGAACAGCTTCTGTGCTGCCGCATTGCTCTCAGCTTCTCTCTGTCACTGACTTCATTAGGAGGGAAAAAATAGGAAATGGGGCAGTATCGAGGTCGGGGCCTGAGCAGCACACCAATTATAATAGTAATTAATGATAATCAACCACAGCAGCTATAACACACCCCTTACGCTTTATAGCTGTTCTGGTTTTTCTTAACTATGTGACAGAATGATGTTCTGTAATCGGATTGTTTATTTAAAAAAGAAGTAATATTATAATTAGAGACAGGGAATAAAGCAGCATAACAGTCTACAACACAGACTGTTGTATTGTCACCGCTATTTCAGTTACTGGAACTGCCGTGTCAACAGTGCGTGCCATAGCTTCTACTTTCTGAATCAGTATCACAGCTGTTCCCAACACTCAGATGCCGCGCAACACTATGTACTGACATCACTAAGCTTACTTATCCTAGTGTATTAATACTCACAAATATTATACAGTCAACTCCAGATTTATTTACATTCAGAGTTAGAGAAATAATACTAGTGTATTAGTGATAGTATAATTTCAAATACTTTAATATTATGGCACAAGTATTGGTTATTAAAATATAATTTTGAATTAATTTAACTGACTGTGTGAAAAAATGTGGTTTAGGAAAACATAAATATATTTACCGAAACAACATTTTACTTAAATTTCTACTTTCTAATCCTGGATGTCTTCATGCAGTAGATGATGTTGGTTAAGCAGACCAAGTTTTCCAAACACAAAAACTTTGACTAGACAACTGCAGTTAATCTCAGGATTTGATCAAGTTCTTGAATAATTACATTCCACACTGAAGTGGACATAAGCTTAATCAGTTTAGTGTGTAATCAAAATCATCATCCAACCACAGAAGAGCATTAATAACAAGATGTAAGTCAACTAAACAGAACCCAGTAAATGAATCAACTTTAAGATTAGGTTGCAGGAATTTATGGCAAGTGCTAGCTATACTCTTCATATGTCTGGGCTGGGTGGGTTGGGTGGCAAGATTTGTCAAGAGTGGATGCATTTTGCAAAAACCTACATCAAGTCTAACAAAAGTATGTGGGAAATGTGTTATTTCCTGATGAAACCAAGGCTGAACATTTTGCCCATAATTTCAAAAGGTATGTCAAAATATTAAAAAAGCTATGCACAACACTGTTTAATTGCATTATGCTGTGGGTGCCAAAGAGCCTTAATAATTTTCACGTAGGTATAGCGATAAACATAACCTTCTTAGAAATTGATCTGACCACAAATTGAACACATAGGGTGCCAAAGAATCTATTAATTTCTCACAAAAGTGAAATAAAACAGAAATGAAATCATGGAGTAAATTACACAGTGACTCGTGACTCAGGGCTACAGCGGATACATAATTAAAATGTCACATGAATAAAGGGCACCTCGGAAAGCTTCCTGTCTTTTTCTATAATTTACTCCTTATTATAGTCTGCTCAGCCTGCAGTTTAGTAACATACCAAATTAAACAGGTGATAATATTTGTCTTATTACCTTAAAAGACATCCATGCTTCTCATTTCAATGTCCCCATACATTCAAAAGCACACACACAAACACACGGTGTCGAGCCTGCCTACTGCACTTGCAACATATGGTGAAGGGTAGAAGCATATTTTATAACAGGTGTTTGATCCATAGACTTGTGCATAAGATCTTGACTGCTCTACAAAACCCATTCATTACTTCAGCATCTATGAGATTAGGATCCCCCTCCTCGACTCCGATCCTTGTATACCATTATGTCCTGTACTTCCTCACAGGCACTGAATAAATCAGGGTGGTGATATTAAAAATAGCTCCACAGTGATCAGCTGAATCCACAGTTTTTCACAGCCAGCCAGGAGCCTGCAGCTGCCCACATGCTTCCATCGCCTCCTCAGTCTGCTAAATCACTGTGCTAATTAGCTAATTAATCACTCACTACAATAACCCTTTCCTCTAGGTGCTCCCTGTTCACAGGGAACACCACAAGCGCTATTTATATGGAGACGTGAGATATCGGATACACATACACACTTATACACAAACACCACCCAGTTTGAGTCCTCTGCCTGCTATCTGTTTGTGTGTCTGAGTTTGTATCCGCGTGCCTTGACAGGACAGATGAGGTGAGTTTGTGAAGCGGTGACATATCCTCCTGTCTGTGTACAATGGTGTTGCAGTTCATCACCAATCTCAAATTACACACACAACCCGTGTCGCTGCCAGTGACAGCACATCGCTTATAGTCATAACACCGAAACCATGGCAACCAAACAGAGCATGCTCCGTCTTCGTGTCATGTGGAAAAATATTTAAAGGCGCTTCCAAACCACCTGGATGAGGACTTACTGAACCGTTCTGAAAATATCTTGAGAATTAGAAAAGTAATATGTTTACATGAAGAACTGCAGCTATAATAATATCTGACACTTCAAAAACAAATAAATAAATATATAAAAAATAACAGCTCCGATTGTGCTAGAGAGCGACAAAGCTCACTCATTGCTCACTCGTCATTCAGGTCTTGTCCGCACGAATGCAAATACATTTTAGGACATGAGCTTTCCATTTTGGCTTACTGTTTCTTTAGCCACTTAAAACAGGTCTACAGGGCCAAATAAATTTAAACATGATGTTTTTGTGCTTGAATGTGAACACTAAAAACCAGACAGTCTGACATCTACTGATTGCCATGATGACTAAAACAAGTTCATTTGACATTTGTCACTTTTCTTACAATTGGATAAAACAATGTACAATATAAAACCTGCGCTCATGTTTTACCTCATAAGGAAAAATTCTATGTTCCCTGAGTTGAACCTTATTACATTAGTGCTTATTATTTTTTTGGTGTATTATTATTACTGGTATGTTCTTGGATAACACTATGTCTCACTTTGGATAAAAGCATCTGCAAGCATGAATAATTGTAAATGTAAGTGTAATATGACTTGTCTCCTCAGTGGAGTTGGAAAGCTAGTGTGGGAGAGAGAGATAACTCCATATTGAATTACATAACGAGCCGCCTTATTACTTAATTGTATACAGCATAAGCAGTGCCTTGAACCGTTGCTGTTTTATGGGCTTAATTTGCACTGGTGGAATGCGGCATACCCTTTGTACCTTACAAAACAGCTCTAAACAGGATTAAAATGTCAAGCGCAAGATCAACAGCAGCCATGCAAAGCCTGAAGTCACTAACGCAACATATTCCCCGGGTGTAGCCTTGTCTGTGAAGCAGATCCCTCTGGACATGGGCACATTTCACGGGTCTGCTGTCTCCAAATCCTCCTGATAAAAAACACTGCAGCTCAGAGATAAAGGCAGGGCAAGAACGATGCAGAGCGACGTCTAGGTGAACAGAGAACTGACACACACCTCATTGACCACCAGCACCTGGTTCAATATAGACAACCTGACACCACCAGAAAGGCTTTCTAACTCCACGTTTCTACATGTGATCACACATCGCAGGGTTCCAAAATATAAATGACATTCGGTGGTGTTCACGGGCACTCACACCTGTGACCGCATCACAATAATTGAATTCTGTATCATTTAAGATTTCCAACAATAAAATTGTTATAATAAAGCCACTGCTTGGTCCAGCTAATACCCTATATAAGTGTCTGTTATGTTGTTATATTATTGTTACAAATATTACTGTTAACAGACTATATTACACAGTGGAGGAATTGTGAATATTAATAATAATACATGCAAGTATTTACTAAGCAGAGGATTTTATCAAATTGTTTTTTATTATATTTTTCATCATTTTTAATGAAAGCCAATCAGAGGGGTGAGCTACAGTGAGTTTACCACAGGTAAAGGGAGGTTAGGATGTGAGTGTCCTGGGTTAAAATCACTGCAGCACATGCACTCTTATTTATTTTGTACCTTGAAATTATATTATGGCCTGATCAGATGAAGGCCATAATTTAAAAAACATGTCTGACACAAAAACAAAAGAACACCATACCCAGTGACACATGGTGGTGGCAGGATAATGCTTTGGGGCTGTTTTTCTTCAGCTGGAACTGGAGCTTTAGTCAAGGTGGAAGGATGTATGAACAGTTCCAAGTATCAGCCAATTTTAAAACAAAGAATTCAGGCCTCTGCTAAAAAGCTGAAAATGAAAAGGAATGTCACCTTTCAGCGCAAGAACAACCCAAAGCATACCTCCACATTAACAAAAGAACGGCTTCATCAGAAGAAGGTCCAAATATTTGAATTGCTCAGCCAGGGTCCAGATCTGAACATATAAATGAGTTTTATAGACCTTCTTCATAAACTCTGCCGTTTAAAAATCCAGAAGAAATAATGTGTATTGAATGCATGCAAATCAAGATAGAAAGAATTGTATAGACTGAAACATATAATTTATTGGTTCAAATCTTTTAACCCTGAGTTTCTGTTCTTTTATTTTCACTTTAAAATATGTGCAACTGTCAAGATTTTTTAAGGTGTAAAATTCTCAGGCGTATTTCCTCCTCCTTGAACACCTTACTGAGACCCCTATTAAACTGTCACTTCAGAGATTTTTTTTTTTTAGATTTTCTGCTATGTCTGGCAGGAAGTGAGCTGTATATGCCCGTGGAGACTGAGCAGACAGAGCTGACTGGGCTATTTTTGTCATTCAAACATATTTAGTCAATGGCACATAATGGTGTACCAGCACAATATAATGAATATAATACACATAATGAATGTTTTTTTTAATAAATAACAGTATACTGTTTCTTCCTAGCAACATTGTGTTAAACATCCCTTACATCCCAACAGCAATCAATAATTCAAACAGTGACAAAAAAAAATGTATCTGTGATGTGGAGTTTAATGGTTTGGGGACAGTACAACTTGTAAAAACACAAGACGAGTTGTAAGCACTCCACCTTTATCCAATTTCTCAATTAACTTTTTCCTCATCTGTGCTAGGTGTGTGTCTGTGTGTGAGAGAGAGAGTGAAAAGAGAGAGAGAGAGAGAGAGAGAGAGAGAGAGAGAGAGAGAGAGAGAGGCTAGTGAAGGAATGACACACCTATAACACAGGTGAAAGCGTGACCCACTGTCAGTGCTGCTGTTACAGGTGTTTTATTACATGTGAATGAGACATGAGGTGGTTACGGTACTTCCTCGTCCTTCAGCAGCATACCAGCAGTGCGTGTTTATGTGTTTTCGAGGCGTGGCTTTGAAGGGAGACCTAAAGGGAGTCGTTAGGTTTTTTTCATTTGGATGCTTTTAAAATATAGCATTCTCTTGCTGTATTTTTTTCTTATCCAAAATTGCATACCGCAGCTTCAAGTAGGTGAATGTGAGTATCAATAAAGCAGGCAAACAGATGATGGAAAGGACCTGGCATTATACGCTTCATACTGATTAAACAGCCTTTTATCCAGCCACTTGTGTGCAGTGCAGGCTGATTTGGTTCCTCTAGCCTGCAGTGTGTTTGGCCTTTAGGACAGTACAGCACAATTAGCCTTTAGGACACTACAGGATACTTACAGGCCCTGCAATATTCTCACTGAACCTCACTGTCATTGTGTTTTGTAGTGCTGTGGCAGCGAAAGAAACAAAAAAAAGTTTGGATTTGGTGCATCACATGCTCTTAACTGGAAGTGGTCCAATCATTCCCATGTTTGTGACTGCCAAGTGGTTCTCTGCTGCCTCCACATAGACCAATACTACACTGAAAGCTGATACAGCACCATAATCCTGTTATCACTATATATGTATGACCCAAAAAAAGATGAGAGAAAATCGTATGAGAATAGTGTAAAGTAAATTAATGGAGGAGAAAAGAGATCAGAAAAGTGAAATTAACATACGAAAGAGGTGGCACACCTGCATGCACACTTCTGTGATCTAGCAAAGAGCCTGAAAATGAGCCCAGGAATTTCTGTGACTGAACACAAGGCTTCCAGGAGTGGCATTAGCTTTTTAAACAGGTCTCCACATGAGTTACTTAAATGTTGCCAGCTGTCTGTCTAATGTGGGTTTCTGTGTGTAAAAGCTAAAATAATGCTCCCTCTGGGGACACTGGTTATGTAGTGAGCTGCACAGGGATGGCGTGTGCCGCTCTGCAGCTCTAGGAAAAAACTAAATTATACCACCCCCTCGCAATCTATAGTGACTCAACCAACCTATTTACGGCATAAATTTAAATGAAATATTGTAGCTCTAGTGCATTTGTACTTCCAGCACGAGCTACTAAGTATTGGTATAATTTGTGCACAAATAGTATAACAAAAAGCATGTGTGTGCATAATAACTGCAATAATATGGGCATAATTTTAGTCGACACAGAGAGGCAAGTAAGAGTAATAGTGAGATACCATCATAAGCAAATCTACATGCTAAAAACCTTTCAGGTGGTGACATGAATATGGTTTCAACTTTGGCCAACATTTTTAATATTTGCTCATTTTAACCAACAAACCTGGTTGCTATGGAAGCAATTGCCAGTGTGTAATGATGTGTTGCCTTTTAAATCACCGTTCATAAAAGTGGACAAATCACTAGCTCGGGCACCTGGGGAAAACAGTGTTGTCCGAGTGTGGGCTATATGAGTCTTTATTCGTGAATGCTTTTTGAAAAAAAAAAATAGGTTCGATAATTAGGGAAGCAAATAAATGCACATTAAAAACCTTACTAGGAGATAAGGAGCTAGACAGAAATTCATTACACACAGTCTGTATTAAATAGCTAACTCGTCTTATATTATTATATTGTGTCAATTACCCCTTTTTTTCAGAAGCAATTAAATTCCCAGGCAATTAAAATGAGCCTGGGCAGCACGTTGGAGATTTCACTTGCCTTGTGGGCTAGATAATGAATCTGTCATTTGTCCACCTCTGATGGTCGCCTGAGTGTGCACTTTTTCAGCCTGTTGTACTAAAACCTGTGCAGATCGGGAATTCTGACTTGTCAATAGTGCAGCAATGGGAGACAGACGGAGATGAAGGGAGAGCTGTCTCTCGTCTGGAAAGAAACAGAATTGTTCATCCAATAAATAATTAAATAATATTAGGTCAGAGCGACAAGCCCCAGTTCTTACACAGCTCTCCACACTCTCATAGACAAATTCTTAATAATCCCTTCTTAAGCCATTCAATATATTTTTATTATCAAACGTAGGATCCCGTGTAAACGCGTATATCTAATAGTAATGAGAATGAATTTTTCACTTTGGCGTACAGCATGAAGGGAGGGTGCCTCTGTCTCTGGGGCGAAACAGGCCTTGATTTAAACTGCCGGGCCCAAAGCCACATCATCAGTGAGGAATCCACAGCTGAGCACGGCTCTGAGCAGGAAATCATCATTAGGATATCATCACTGTCTGCATTTCCCCTCCCTATAGTTCCTACGTCACCATCCCACACACCATCCCGCCTGGGGCCCCAGCACTAACTCACACTCTATCATGCACATTCTCAAACAACAGCATGTGATTTCTCCACTGAACACGCTGCATATATTAGCGCTGTAACATTTTGCACAAAAAGCCTCCCGGCTTAGTAGCCGTGGTAATGTAGGAGGACTTGCTGCTTTACAATGCTTTACTGTATCTGCTATTAAAAGCAAAATCTTAGCATCTGGCTAAAATAAAACAACATAAATACAACAGATTAAATCAGAAACAAAACAGGCTGCTTAACTGGAATGTGTTTATTCATTTACATCTCTGTCATCTCACGTTCTACATAAAATCACTGAGCTGAGCTAAAGGCCTGAAGTTAGAAGGTAAAAGGGCCCTACAGCAAGAATAAGTCAGGGAGATGTCTGGTGAACATATTGAGCTGCAGAAGCCTGTGCTGTCAGGAGCTAAATGTAGCAGAGCGCTCTTCCACCAGCTACATTTCTATTAATGAGCAACCATTACAGAGGCTAAAAATAACTCCAGTTGAAAGGGGTAGACCTGACTCTCTTTCACATTGAATTTATTTCAATATTTCAAACCTGCTGCTTATGTAACACAATATGACATACAGTATGTACATACAGTACCTCAGCCTAGTCCTGTATCACACCGAAAGACAGAAACCTAATGTAATTACATATTATATTAAGTTTAGTTGCTATATTTGTGGTTCTCAGCCGTTTTTATTAGCAAATCCGTTTTTTCAAGAGAACATTTCTTTTACTTTCCTTGCACTTATTTAGTAAATATAAAGTGGGAAAAGTATATAATTTTGCACAACCAGTGTATACTATCCCACAAAATAACAATATAACACAAAATGTTTGTTAATCTAGATTTTTACTTTTAGGCTTTTAAATGTGGGGAAGAAGAAAAAAATGTCTGTAGTTTTGTTTGATTTATATGTACTCAAAAGTGACCACTGATAACATTATGTGCGGACAGCCATGGGCTTATGTCTAAGAAACCAGTCTTGTTACCTGGTTACAACTGACAACACACGATTGAAGTGATCTTGAAGGTATCTAACCCCCAGCTGCTCTCCAGGCGCTGTAGTTGTCCACCACTTTGGTCTATGTGTAAATGTGTTTTAGTGCTTGGATGGGTTAAATCAGTCAGTCAGCCAGTCAGGGTCAGTCAGTCAGAGCCTGTCTGGAATCACTGGGCACAAGGAAGGATGGTGCCAATCCATTACAGGGTACCTACTACACACCCATTTACTCACACACTCCAACCTAGTGTAATTTAGCACATCCTATTTGCCTACCATGTGTTTTTTTTTACAGGGGGGGTGGGAGGAACGTAGGAGCACCCAGCAAAAAGGTTGGGTTAAATACCGAGTTCAAATTCCTCTGTGTGTGCAATCACAGGAGGTCTATGGTTTACTCTCACTTTTAATTTAATCACAGAGCAAACAGCACTATAAATATCTACAAATATGGTGTTCTCTTAAAAAATTCACGTCTCTTAAAATTCTAATAAGTCTGTTTATTTGTTTATTTAGAGTGATCTTCCAGGTAATGAATGTGAAATGAGGTGTTAATGGTGGTCTGCAGATCACACACTTTCCCTGTGCTTGTTTTGTAATTGCCCTAAAGGTGAACAAACGCTTCTGCTTCAGCTCAGTCACTTCAGTACTTACTGTTCAACCCTCACTGGCATATACAGGCTTTAAATAATGCAGAAAGTAAATCATTGTAATGCTAAACATTTACTACGACAGTTGTTTTAACAAGTTCTCTTTATTCATCAGGATGTATAAACTCTGCTGATTTACTGCAAATTAACGCTCCTTATTCCCAGAAGTTTTCCAAGTTGCCTCTTTCAGACAGCTCGTTCTGTTGCAGTTCACCTACGTTCCTTGCACATTCTGCATCACCATAGCAACAACAGCGTTTTACACTTAGCGTCATGTAATGTAGCTAAGCTCTGTCAATATCATTCACCTGCTAACATGTTATCCGTATACAACACAAGTTGCTCCATTCATTCTATTTGTAGTTGTGATGTAAACGTAACTCCAACATTTATGTTCATCTCTCTTTTAGATCACTAACCTGAACATTGGATTATTTTTTTCAATTCTGAATTTTAGAGATAATTATAGATAGACAATTTGGCTACTTTTGGCATATTTTGTGCATGTTGGTCATAAGGATGTCTGAAACTTTAATATAAGCTGACAAAACCCAGCTCATCTGGAGAGTGATGAACGGCGACGCAAGATCCCAGCTCAGACTAGAAATCTATATTCTCACACTCTCTCCCGCTCTCTAACATGCAGACACATACTCACATGCAAGCAATAAAAGACTTCTGCTTCCTCATACACCACATTTCTATTTTTGGCCTAAATATCAATCATTTTGACACTAAA
Organism: Duopalatinus emarginatus; assembly: GCA_028565595.1. Lineage (NCBI taxonomy): Eukaryota > Metazoa > Chordata > Actinopteri > Siluriformes > Pimelodidae > Duopalatinus > Duopalatinus emarginatus. The sequence continues at coordinate 16,770,745 of JAOVVF010000039.1, read as the reverse complement.
ATATTAAACGCTCAGTGATACTAAAGAAGTTCGTGTGAAATATGTAGACTCGTTAGTGCAGACCTATATAGGATTGTCCATTAAGACGGGGACAACACTGTAATTGCTGAGTCTGCTGAGTCTGGAGCCAGAGATCTTTTAAGGATGGTGAGAATCAGAGTGCTGGTGGTTTTAATTTCTTTTCAAAATGTCCTGCATCAGGAAAAACTGTGCTGCCACCTTCCTTTTCAACTACTGGACTATTTTGATTGCCGTCTTTGCCACTGACTCCTCCTGAGGTCACTGAGAGCAGCGACCAGCGTTCACCCTGCTTGGCCACTAGAAACAGGATCAGCATGAATAAAATGAGAATATAGAGAAGAAGGGAAAAGGGTAGTGACTTTTATTGAGCAGTGTGGTGGGAGTCTAGCTGGCAGCTTAGTGCTTCCATATGTGACTGTGACCCTGCCAGGGTGGCTGCCAGGCTTCCTGTCTACAGTACGGCAAATCAGAACTCCAGAGAAGCATTAGGAGCATCCATCAGGCACAGCCATCAGCTCAGATTCCATCGTACAGCTACTGTTCCTGGAAAAGCACTTGACATCCCTGACTTTTTCTATGGGGCGAAAAAAAGCATTAAATTCTGGAAGGTGTTCCGGGCACAGTGACTACATGGTACGAAATGATAGCAATCATTGCTATTGAAGTGATACGCTATTGACTGAAGAAGGTTATGAACAAGAAGTATGTGCGGCCCTGAACGCTGAGAAAAATGACACTGGTAAAATTAATCCAATGTGCAGCTGAGGACTGTAGCTTGTATGGCAATTGGTGATGTCCTTTTTTAATTTTTTTATTTTAATTGTCATTTTTAATACAAAACAGCTTCCGCTGAACCCGAATTGTCATATGAACGAAATCCAAGTATTAAAATATTAGGTTTTATTATTCACTTTGATAATGGTGGGGTGGGATTTTGACAACTGTAGCAAACCATGAATAAAAAATGATGCTTGGCTATGCTTCACAGACCCCACACTGACAACCACTGCTGTAAGCATCTCTAAAGCTTATTACAAGGCTTTAAAGAAAAGACATATTTGTAATTGCACTGCTAATTTTTCTCTAAGGATTAAATAAAAAATCGCTGAGATCGAGTTGATAAAAAGAATTAGGCATCTTGTTCTAAACCAGAACAGTTTAAAAAATGTTTAAGCCCTCTGGGCAAGAGTTTCATAAACCGCAATACCACGGCATGATAAGAAAATGATCACAATTAACTAAACCCTGTCTCTTTCACTCTCTTGCACTGTCTAACAAGCAAACCACTTGTGGGCCAAAAGTGAGAGTGAGTTCTTGGGGTCAAGTATGTGTTTTTCCACACAGCGCTGAGATGTTCAGCCACAGTTCTCAGAATTGACCACAAGCCTAATTAGTCCTCAAGCAAACGCCACCAGTGGCATTTTCTGGGCTGCAGAGGAATGGCCAGTGGAGAGAAAGAGCAGATTTAATTGTGTGGGAAAGCAGCAGGAAAGCTGGCTGAGAGCAGCGGCCCAGCGTTTAGCTCTTCTACTTTATTTAGACATTCTCTACTGCTCCATTTTCCAACTGCGGTATACAATCCGCGATCAATGAGCCATCATAAAGATATCATCACACACACACACACACACACACACACACAGACACACACACACACAATAACCTAATCATATAATTATAGGTAAATGAGACTTAGATGTGAAAAGACACTCCATTTTGTCTGCTTTAGGTGAATCCTTGAGACAGATACTGCAGATAACAAATGTGAACCAATTTTTTTTAAGTGCAACAATGATTCATTATATATGAGACATGCAGGGTGTGGTGTAAGTGTTGTCTTAAACTATAGGGCCATAACTCATAACACTAAGTATACTCAGCCAGCATGTGTTTTTAGCTCAAAACCGTTCCAGAGTTTGGATAACGCAAACAGTGACGAGTGTATTAACATTTTCAAAGTGCTCTCGAGTTCTCCCAGTGTGAATGCCACTTGTCCCACTACAGGTGCTCGCTGGTGTGTCCATCTAGCACATGCTTCATATTTATTCAGTTGCGCAACAACACCTCCGAACAGAGAGCCATAAAAGCTCAGCATGTGAAGACCAGAGTAAGATGAACAGAGTGATAAATGTAAGACTGAGGGTTTTTTAACAACACCCCATCAAGCTTTATACACCATTCTAATGTGTTTTAATTTGCCGAAGGGGGGTATCTGTTTCATTCAGGGGGATGAAAACAGTGTGGGTCTGTACCAGGAGGCAGCGTTCACCCCTGCATACGAACTCACACACGCAATATTCACCACCTACATGATGTATACAACACTATAAATCATAATGGACATGATAGAAATGTGCTTCTCACTACCTCTGTATGCCCCCTTTGACTTTTTTCTCTTCATTTCTTTGCTCAGTTAAGTCTCTTTCAGCTTGACTCATCTTCTTTCTCACGGTTTTAAAGGTCAGGCTCGACTGGGGGCCGAGCGGGCAGTATGTGGGTTTGTCAAATCTGTCAGCCTCTCACCTCAAACATATGTCTTAACACTGTAACCAATATAGTCTAGGTAGAGAAAAGTAGGGTTACATTTTAACTCCAACACCAATACCTGGTGCAGTATTGCAATTCATAGTACTATAATACGACACACTGAAGTCACTGTGCACCCAAGCTGAATAGGACAAATAACTTATTAAATAATGAACATGGGTGCACATCATATGTTTAGATATGTTGATACCTCAAAGGAGGAGCAAGTTTAGATCCAATTTTCCTCTTCCCTATTCTGGGGTGTCTAATGCAATGTCTGCCTCACCCAACAGCAACAAAGATAAATCATGCAGGAACCTGAGAGCAGAACACATTCCCACTGTACAAAAATACACACACACACACACACACACACACACACACACACACAGACCCACAAACATGCACATCTGTGCATGCATATAAATGCACACAATTAATGCAGAAAACAAGGTGAACAAACAACAGAGCTCAAAAACCTTTATTCTGCTGTAAAGCTTTAAATGTTGTACTCATGAAAACATGGACAATGGAGCAAAGCTGCCTATTTAGTATGAAGAGTCTCTACAGAGGAGCCCGAAACAGTCCGACTAAATGTGGTTGAAGATGATAAATGTATAACGTAGCAAATGACGTGTCAGAACTTTCCTCACATTTATTAAATATTTGTGACAGACAAGGTTACATTAAGAATATTAATTTCATATCTTTGTAAGTAATTCGCCTATTTTACTGCAGTGCTCCTCTGCGTACATTTTTATTACTCTATGTCCATCCAATAACTGCAGCATTTCAATGAGCAAATTGATGAGTCACTGGGATTCACCGAGCAGCCATACAATTAAACCACCGTCACCCGTAGGTCAAGTAACCAACAGTGATAATGCCATTACGGTGTCACCTCTCAAAGGGTGGGATTTATCAACCAGCAAGGGAATAGTCAGTTCTCAAATCTTATCTGTTGGAAGCAGGAAAAATGGGCAAGCCTAAGGATCTGAGTGACAACTTGTAAAGTCTGGATGATTTGGTCATCACCAAAACAGCAAGTCTAGTGAGGTGTTCCCAATATGCAGTTATCCGGTAAACTGGGATGTTTAGATGCAACACTAAAACAATTAGTTTAATCATGTGATTTAGTGTTTCTGGATCTCTTTGCTTCTCTTTTGGTGCCAATGAGTTGTCAAGTCCAGGTGACTCACAGTACAGGGAGACAATTTTTGCTCAGTTTTCCACTGCATTTTGAACACAATCTGGTGGATGTGCTTTTGCATTACTGCAGTAGAACATACTTGTGATTTAATCGTACGTATAGTAAGAAACATAGCAACACATAGTAGATACATTAAACACTGGGGGGGGGGGACATTTACAATTGAGGCAATTGTACACATGTGATTAGATGTTTTAAACAGTACAAAGCAAATAAAATAAAAAAGAGACCAAACCAAGAAAACAACAGCAAGTACACTCTGCCTTGTTGTGAAGGTGTTTGTCTTGCGCACAATATAAAAAAGGCATAAGTAGGCAAAGAAGGAAACAGAAAACGTACAAAAGCAGATAACAGATAGATGATTGAGGACGAGGATGATAGGAGATAAAGAATGTAAAACAGTTTATGTGTCTCTGGATGCATGGTTCTTTTACACAAAATATAGCCTGACTAAAAGAAAACCTATGATGGGAAACTATGAACCTATCACTGGGTTTAGTCAGCACTGTTCTCCTGCTTTTCCTTACAGAAAGCATGTTCATTTAGCATGTAATAGACATCTTTTTTTTATTTTTTTTCCATCCCTGGAAAAAAAAGAGTAGTTCTCCCTCTTCAAGTAATGCTTGTCTGCCTGTTTGCACAAGTGTCAGCTCTGGCAACCCAAACTGGGTCACAAAATCAGTGTGCGTGTTAGGCTCCACATTCAGGAAGAGGAAATCCCAAATTCAGAGGATCTGGCATCACTTCTCACAGCATTCCCAACCAGATTCCTCTTTTCACATTTGTGAAAAGGCTAGGCTAACTCAAAGCCTTGTATGCGTACATGATTAAGTGTATGTGCATCGCAAAAAACGTATATATGTTAATAATGACTGAATTGGTAGACACGTATAACTTTAAACCCAGCAGAGTGTTCTGAATGAAGAATTTAGCACTGGGAAAGGTTAATTTCAAGGTTTACTCTTGACCACCAATGATTAGTATTTTTTTACATAATGATAACTGGTGATAATATTAGATGAGAGGGCTAAAATGTAATATCTGTCAGTATTTCAACAATGGTGTTGAGTGCAGAATAATAAAAGCTGTTACTGGCGGCATGGTCAGAATGATGTGGGACAAACTGGCATCCACATTTAAAAATAGGCATATTAAAGGTCAGCTGCATTCATGATTTCAAATTGCCTGTAATGCCCCACTGGGTTGAGGCCATCTTTTTTTTTCATATACCAAACATTATCAGAGGATATAGCTCAGTGGTACAGTGCATGTTTGCATGTATGAGCATCTCTGGGTGTTGCTCTGGGGACAGCCGTGGCCTTGTGGTTAAGCAACTAGTCTTGCAACTGGAAGGTCCCTGGTTTGATCCCTGTACTAAGAAGACATGACTAAAGCACCCTTGAGCAAAGCACCTAACCCTCAAAGGCTCCCTGGGTGTGGTGGATAGGGTTGCCCACTTCTCAGGGCAAGTATTTTGAATGCCCCCTAGTATGTGCATTTTTCCTTGCTCAGATGGATTAAGTGCAGAGCTCAAACTGCACTGTGTGTACAAGCACAGTGGTTAATGAGTCATTTTACTAAAAACACTAAACAAAGTTTTATCTATCCTTCCATGCTCTTTGGATACATTGTCTACATTGGATACATTGTTGGATACAAGGATGATGGTGTGAATAACGAGGATTAAAAAATGAGCATCAAATGAAAAATGAACCCAGGGGGTGTTTGATTCTGTGTAATTAAGTCACATGACTGTCAATGATGAATCTAGAAACTGTCATACAAATAAATCAGCCCTAACCTCCCTTCTTCATAGCATCCTGTGTACGTTTCTTATGACTGTTGTTGTGGATGCCAAAAATGAAGCTTTATACTGATGTATATTTATCTTTAAAAAAAAGATAGTTTGTCCTGATGGCACATTTAAACTAGCAGCAGATCTGATATGAAAGTATATGTATTTTTGCATGCATGTATATTGTATATGTATATGGATTTCAGTGAAAATTCATATCGACCTCTTGCTTTTTGCATGCGGTTAATAAAAAGATAAAGAGAAGATTAAGAGAAAAAGATTCTTCCAGAAATATGCTTTCAGGAACTAGAGCTCAAGAAAATGAACTAATAATTGAATTTCCGATTTTGATGGCCTTCTGGGAAAAGGACAGAGTGCACTATAATAAAATGTTTTGTATTCTTTGGGACAGCCAGCTAAATAAGTAAGACAACTAAATCAAGATTCAGAGATTAAAAGACAACAGGTAACTGGGCATGTTCTGGTCTATAGAGTAAACAGGATCTCACAAGAAGATACTTTTCGAAATGATGTATGCACAGTTTATTTAATAAGCTAATGTGTGTTTTGTTAAAGATCCTGCCATAGAAGCTATAACTTAAAGCCTAGCAGTCCTTCTCCTGGAGTTGTACTACTAGAAGGAATATATAATGGGTTGCAATTGTTACCAAAAAGTTAGCAAAAGACCAGATTCTGCAATTGCAATAATGTAGCTGAATATGTTTCCACTGCTGCAAGCCTTCATTGCTCAATTTGCTACATGGTGATTAGTGCTGCTGTATAGCTATTACTAAATATAAGTTCATATGTTATCTAAGCCACAGAAAGAATATTAAGAGAATAATTAGCACTCAATTATGTGGCTGTATACAGAAATCTGTAGATACTTGGGAAATCGCTTGCCACTGATTAAATCACTGCATGATCTAAAAGCATGGCCTTCTTATTGAACATGCGCAAATATAATCCCAGAATTGATCCTAGAAGCAATCATTATCTCTCTACTGTCCTGAATATTCTTACAGGCTGATTGTCCTGCCATGACATGGTAATAGTTGCAGCAGGTGCTGTTGTGCCTCATGGAAAGAATAATAAAAGACAGTACACACACTGCCACAGTAAAAGCGTGTCTATTATGTGATTGCACTTATGCACCACACACACACACACACACACACACACACACACACACACAGAGAGAAAGAGAGAGAAAGAGAGAAAGAGAGAGAGAGAGAGAGAGAGAGAGAGAGAGAGAGAGAGAGACAGACAGACAGACAGACACACTCCATAAATAATCTGTCCCTGTGGAGCAGCAAAAGTAGTGGAATGCCATCGGAAGCTCTCATACTCAGTCATGGGGCAAAGAGAAGTCTATGAAAACTATAAAGTGCTTTAAAACAATGGTAATGTCTTTTAGAGCTATTTTCAGGACATAAAGAATAAATCGAAACAATACAATACTGTTTTATAGAGTAATGGATGCTGATCCACTACTAACATCCTTAATACTGTGCAGGCCTCAGCTTCTCGGTTATTTGAAACACTAGAGGTGTGATAGTGGTGTGTAAGATGTGTGTCATATCAGACAGAACAGGAAATACATTTATACCACAGTGCGGTTAAATTCTTATATTAGAAGGTATGGAGTCATTTTCTGTAAGAGCACAGCTCTGAGAGTAGTTCATATTATATTACCGCTTATCTTAATGAAATATGGTGGGCTATAGTTGGGCCAGTTGAGCCAAAATGTAATTCACTGTGGTGCATGTCATAGTGCATGTCAAGTTTGCATGCCATGACATAAATGTGACTGATAAAGATGGGACAGTTGGCCCACAATACACTTGCTATTGTCATAACCAGCCCATAAGTGCCTTAACTCGGCCATATTTGGCTCAGAATTGTCTGATATTTGGGATAACAACTCCTTTATAGGGGACACGCCACATGAGCTTAATGAAAAATGAATTTAAAAAAACAAAACAAAGCATGTTACTGTTTAAAAAATGAAAAACATAACTGTTGATGTGGCAGGTTTTTTTTAAGTGGAATAGAAGAAGGTGGTAAGAGAATGACCATTTATATCTCTGAAAACATGAAACGTCATCCAGTAATAAATTAAAAATTCTACCCGTCGACAAAATGTAGTGCTATTGGTGGGAAAATAGATCAAAGCCACAATGATTTGACTATAATCCACTTCAGCATGGAAACGGTCCTCTGCTGGGCATCACACACCATCACATTACACCAACCCCAATGCTGATTATTTTGATGAAGCAGAACAGCTCATCATGTGTTGTTCTTCAGATATTACAGCATGATATGATGCACCTTTCACCAGCACATAAACATCACATGCAAGAATAAAAAAAAAACATCTGTGTAATCATGCTGTTCTGTGGTTTCAAATAAATGAATAGAAACCCACTGTGGTATTAGGCTCTCCTTGGAAAATAAAAAGGTTCCCATGTTTTAATTAAACTGCAGACTGTCACCAGATACACTGTTTTAAAAGAAACATTAAACAACTTAACATACATACAGTAAATTGCTGATAAAACACATGGCTAGCAGGGGTTTCATGAGCATGACATCCATTCTGTCGCTAAATGCAGTGACGTTAACTTACATTATGAAACATAAATGTCTGGTGTAACACTACAGAACGAAGAGCAGAGAGCATGTGAATCATCTGCTTTACAGAAACGCATAATCCAGGTGGTCCACACAGGTTCCTGAGGCATCAAAGAAACAGTTCTATGCCATAAAATATGGCATCAGGGTCACATTTTTATCTGCAGAGCAAGCTGAGCCTTTCACAAGGTTATAAACACCATTCCCACCACACACCAAGCCTAATGGCCTTCAAGGCATTCTAAATAACACACCGAAACCAAATTGAGTGCTTCTACATCTAGATGAGTAAATAATAATCGTAATATGACCACCACAACGTGACCATATGTGTGCAGCCTATAAAAAAGGTCCCCATCTTGTCGAGGGGTTATGGAAGTGGATTCAATATGCTGAGTATTTTACTCTGAGGCTTTGATGTGGTCTGCATTGTCAGAGACAGAATGTAGAAAAGCACAGTAGGTAAGGACATTTCTAATATTTGGCTTATTACTGATTTCACCAAAATAGGCGGTGCTGTGGAGAAATATTTGGCGTACTATTAAATAGACAGTGTTGGTCTTGTGGACCATGTGCGAAATCCAAGAATGTCCAAGTCATAGCTTGTGTAAATTGTTGAAACCTTGTCGACTTTCCAAACCTTTGGTGTATTAAAGTGTAGAATGGTTTGTTATGAGAAGCCCCAATGGAGTTGGGAGATCGATGCCAAATACACTAACGGTTTCCTAATACAGTTGTTGTTTGAATGTTAAAAGTTGTTGTTGTAAACCTACTAAAAGGTCTGTTTGTCTGGATTTTCTAGCTTAGTAAATATGTTTGAATGCAAGTCTGTTTATGGGAGAAAGCTTGTGTCTGTTTGTTTAACATCACTGTGTTGAAATCATTAAACACATACACAAGATTCACAAGTAAGTATGCGAATAACGCTGCCCACGTAACAGCTACGTTTTTGCACACATATGTGATAAAAAGGAAAAACAACTGCATCCTCTACTCAATATATACAAACCATAATCCATTTCACTATATATCAGTCCATGTGAGTGGCTGAGTGACTGTTCCAGAAAGCAGCGATTTTGCTAATAAGCTTTAGTGTGCAATGAAGAGCATGAATAAGAATTGGCCTATTATCAGCTGACCAATAATCTTAGGCGATATTCAGCAATTATCTATTATTGGAATCAGACTGAATCTGAACTGTTTTTTTTTTTTTATTAAAAATCACATAAATCCAAACAAATGTGCTTTTTGATGTTTTGAGACATGCTGGAATGAATCACTGCCTGTATTCACTTCCAAAGAGAGAGGAAAGGTAAGAACATGCCAAGGTTGAACAATGCACACACACACACACACACACACACACACACAACACACACATGCCCACACACACCTTGAGATGAACTGTCATTTTTGCACAGTTTTTTTTTTAATATTCTATAATGTAATGTTCATTTAATGTAGGTTCTGGGTAAGAAAATTCTTCTACATTTTTACACTACATAAAATAACACTAGAAATTTATGGACAACAAGTTCTGCCCCAAATATCAGTTATCTGTGTCCTTGATTGCTAATAATTGGTATTGTCCCTGGAAAAAAACTCATAAAAATACAGATATATTGGCTGCAATAACAGAAGCAGAAATCCAAGGTTTGAGATTAATGCTGCTGGTATGGAGATTGGCCTCATCAATAATACAGCCTTAAAGTCGTATAGACAAATACAGATGTGCTGACATGGTGCCTGTCTGGATAACTGGCTGCTGTGTAAACAGTTCCAACAGCAGGTCACAATTCAGACAGTTCTCCTAATGTAGGACTGATCAGTTATGAGAAGAGCCATAAAACACCTGTGTTGACTATACAGTTTATAGTGAAAGTGAACTACTCTTTTAACCACTGTGCACACATACACACATTAGTAAGCACACATGTCTAGAGTGGTAGGTAGCTATCCACAGCACCCTGGGAGCAGTTGGTTAGGTGCCTTGCTCAATGGCACTTCACTCAATTCTTGTCGGTTGCCAGGATCCAACCAGGGACTATCTGGTTCCTTTGCAGGCCTGGTTTCTTAACCACAAGCCTGCGTCTGGCCACCAGGCATCACGCGCATAATACTGAACTCAAGGGCTATGTGAGTCTTTTTAATAGACAAAGCTGTCTTGATTAGTCAAAAATATTACAAGTGACCACACGCCACCAATATACACACTTTCCATGTCTGGCAAGGATGTTGACAGCAACAACCCCAGGGAATGTGCCTAAGCCTGCCCTTTGAATATTGAGGGCTCGTATGAACTGTTCGGAAGTAACTGCCAGCTGGCGGGTCATGACCAATTGTTTGTGTGCTGTAAGGAGCACAATAACTGTCTAAAGAGTAGTCAGCCTGTTGAGTAAAGGAAATGATTATACAAGCATTCTTAAATACAGTGCCCCTTTCTATTAAAAAGCCATTTCACATGCACTGTGGCTACCTCCTGGCATCACTAAGAAGAGTGACACTTGTGGACATTTGTGAGGCACAGCATTTTCTTCATCACAGCCTATGTGCTCTGTGGTAGGGTTGAGTAACCTAGAATACTGACATTCAGTTCTTTTCCTAAAAAAAAAGAATACAATTCAGCACTACCAGAAATACCTAATCCGAAAGGAAAACAATAAAATAAAAAACAGTTTTATTCATAATATCCTAACAATCACTTAGTATCAACACTAAGTGATTCCCATGCTAAGTAGAAGCTGTATTAATACTATTAATACTATTTCCTACTGGTACCTGGGAAGAAAACTAGAAAATAAAACATTAAGTCAAAACGATGATAACGTTGTATATACATGCCACAATTTTTTCATTTAAAAAAAATGTTTTTTTGTATAATTGCACCCCTCCACCCTCCAGACACACACACACACACACACACACACACACAATCCTCCAGCCCTCACAGCCATCCAATAGATTACCGACATATGATGGATCAGCATATTTCCACTAAGAAGTCATTGTAAGGGTGAAGTGATTTAATTTCTAATTGCTTTTATTGACTTTCTACTGTAGAGGTCTTCTGGATCTGGCCAGACGCTTACAAAGCAGACATAAAACTAAATAAAGAATGCTGTCTTTCCTTATCATATTTATGCAGAAGCATATGTATATGCAACAGAAGACATAGCATACTGAAAAAAAAAATCTCAAACGAAAGAAGGTCAGTTTTCTCAGAGTGACTTCTGAGAGTCTGGTTAGTGATAATATCACAGTTCACACTGACCCGAGTGCAGGATCAGCTGACCTCACCGATCCTCCCATTTCTGCTTAACAATACATTACATCAGTGTGAGTCTAAATAGCTTGGTGGTTGTAAGCAATTCAGACAGGATATTAAGGTGAGGGTGAGGGATGAGTGTGAGTGTGTGAGAGAGAGAGAGAGAGAGAGAGAGAGAGAGAGAGAAAGACAGAGCGAGAGAGAGAGAACTTAATATAAAATGTAATAAGCAATTGGTTGCCTGCTATGGACCATGGTGTGCAACTTCATTACAATTGCAAACTATTTCCTGAGAAATTTAACAAGAAAAAATATTTTTCTCCCCACCCATCAATCAACAGTCACAATTCATACACCAGCTACCAAACAGAACAGGTAAATGGTTACTCTGAGAAATGTGTGTCTTGCTACATGTGACACAAACCAATCACACCGTTTCAAACTGCTGCACATTCTGCATCACAGGCTAGAATAATACACATGGAGGAAAGAGATGCTTGTTCTTATCTCGGCCCATGAGCTCACTGATGCTTGTGATTGATGCTGATGCTTGAGGATAGACTGGATGCCAACTCTCTCACCCATAGAGCACAACAAACGAATAAATGGCTGTGGCATAGTCAGGACTCAAACCTGCGATATTTTGATGAGCGAAAGGGGAGTATACTCACATCACTATGTAAATGTGGAACTTTTGGCCCTTCAAATATGTCCACTATAAAGAAGTCACCATCACTCAGATGTGAGAATCAGAGGCAAGTGGTCTTAGAAGAGACTTAAGGTGGAATGTATGCTATGTTAACTGGGCCTGGCACACTGATGTTTTGCAACAGTTTGGCTTCCCGCATCAAAGTTGGTGTGTCTGTTTAGTTTTCTAAGCAGACAATGATGGAGCCAGGTGTCCATTTGATGTCATGTTGTTTTCCTCTGACTGAATATGAGACTTAGGAGAGGATGACAGCCGATCATTTGTTTCCACAGGTCTATACAGCAGTCATAAAAGCCTAGCCTTAGCTGGGCTCACCTCATAATAATGAGTATTGTATATGAGAGCTTCACAGCATGTGATTATGCTTAAAAGGCCAATGCATAATCAGCCAGCTACAGACTACAAAATCCAGTTTCCAAGACAACCGTGAGACTGCCAGTCAAAAAGAGAGATATTTATATAAGAAACTGACCATGGGCAATTCCCATCCACAGCAGTCCCTATGAGTCTGATACAGTTATGGTCAGATGCTAAAATACACTCAAACTTTTAGATTTTCCAGAAGGCACATGCCTAAATAAATATAAATACGTCGCATGTCAGTTAGCTCTCTCAAATATCATGAAGGATGGCTACTAAATATAACAAATATAATAAAGTATAAAGTATAAATATAATAAAAATCAATCCTAAGAAAGAACACAATCATGTCGGTTTATATGTACCCATATTTCCCGTTCTGAAAATAGTTTCTGAACCCAATTGCAGTTTTCCATTTGTTAGAGAATAGCACTGAATTCTGTCTCTTTTCCCTTTGGTATCTGATCCATTTTTCTAGTATCAGCTTAATATCGATCCTGGGTTTCAGATCATTGCCATCTCTAATGGCGTTCTGATGTAAATATGACCTAAAGCCAACTAGATTTCTTGAATGTATATGTAAATATGAATCAAGATCTGAACAGAGATTGTACAATACTATATGTTATACATAGGCAAAATTATCAGCAGAGTCACGTGCTAACACACAGTTCAGACTGTGCGAAAGACGAAAGCTAATAATGACAGTGACATACTGGACCAAGTGCTCTTTTCAGTGAGCAGGTTTTGATTTATGTATCGTTATTCCCGGAGCACATTAGAAGCCATATGCTGTGAATGCAGAAGGCGTGTTCTGTTTACTTTGCATCATTAGGCAGGGTCCTTTCCTTAATAATGAAATAAAAAATGTGATTTATTATGGAAAAAACAATGAAAGCATGACACGGGGATAAAAAGGGGGGGCAAGAGCAGATAAAAGCATTGCAACTTTATGAGCTGGCCACACACTAAATCCAGCAATTACTTCAAGATGGAAAAAAACCTTTTACTTCATTTCTTTTTACACTGACAAACATCCATTTGTCATTGTTTGGGTCTCAATTAGCCAAGCAGTCAATGATAAAACCCTTTATGAAGACATGAACACCACAGAAAGAGGCTGCAACTCTGTTCCTCAATCCACCCTGGGTTTATATCTAAGAGAGAAAAGAAATAAAAACCCAATAAATTCTATCTGAACTTGTCAAACGTCTCCAATGACTAAATTAAGCGCACAGAATAAATTAAAATAGCACTATTACCACCCTCAGGCACCATAAAATCAAATACACTAGTGCCAGTGAAAAATGAAAATGCTGCTTAGTCAGTGTTGGTCAATTCATCTCCATATCATTCACAGTGGAGAATCCACAATCAGATCACTTTTAATACAGCCCTGCAATAAGTGCTGAATTTATAATAACCATCTGTCAAATCCTGGCTTAGTGGCCAGAAAATAACCACCAATAGTTTTATGGCTTTCTGCCCAAATGTCAGTGTATTTAGTCTGCAGACAGGACACTTCAGACTGAGAAACATGTAGTAGTTAAATAGACATATATTCTTTATAAAACAAAGGACCTGTCCAAGTGGTCTGAGATTTGATTCAGGGCAAGAATTATTGTCCCCCCCATGCCTGGGACAATCTTATAATACGATTTCACACACCCATAAAGTGGATCATACCATTACTTGTTAGTAATTATCCCTCTCGTCTGCCTGCCTCGTGCTAATTATTGGTCACGTTGCTTGCGTATTCACTAAGGTGCACAAGCTGCACAGATGAATGTGCTTTTTAGCTGCATTGAACTTAACGTCTTCGGCTTCGGGTGGAACAGAACATTCAAATATGAATCCAGGTTTAATTTTATGTGGGCTGTTTGTAATGCCTGCACAACATGTGAAGAAATGTATAAAACTCATAAAACCCTTATCTACTAATGCTCAATGTAACGTATGTGCCATGTAAATGTGGAAATGGAAATTGTGAACATTAAACTAAAAGCTTCATACTCTGGTGGCTGTAGAAATGAGGACTTAGTTGCCTAGATGAGTAGTTCTACAGGAGACTCAAATTTTCATGCTGTGAATCAATACACCGAAGATAAAATTCTGTTGTTTCACTTAACATGATTAGCAAAAATAGAGTTTATGGGCTGTTTTAATAAAAAGCACAAGAAAGTCTAAACCTTTGTGGTAAATTTTTTTAAGGTAGGCCTAATTTCATATTTTCATTTTTCATTAGATAACTTTGAAGCTACAGTGACTTTCCGTGACTATATTATTTCCTATTTATCATCAGTTCTCTTCTCTGAGTTGGAACAGTCTGTCAGTCAGAGCAACTCTGAGCTTCTATGAGCTCATATATACAGTAGAGTACAGGTAGCATGTTTCTCTGAGTGTGTTCAGTTGCCCTGAGCAGAGGTGTGTGTGGGAATGCCTTTTTAAATCCCACTCCCACTTGTTATCAAAGGAATTCTCACCAATCTTTCCCACTCCTTCAAATATTTTGGTTTGCTCTAACCTGTTATACTTTTTAAGTCGATTCTATTTCTTAAAATATAAACAAATTAGTCATTTAAACCGAAAGAACCAGAATAAACTAATAACCATGTCGTGCCGTGCCACATAAGCAAAGCCCAGGCTCCAATGTTAATGAACATAGATGTCTTAATTTCACCATCTTCATATCAATGTGCATCTATGTTATTATCTATTAATATTAATATATTAATATTTAATTAATTAATAATCTATTAATATTATCTATTACTATACTATAGTATTTTCATTTGAATGTAGGGCTGGGAGATATGTCCTATAAATAAAATTTGTATTTTTAGGCTGTCTTAATACAATACAATGATCAGCGATAACATTAACACCAGCTGCCTAAACAGCTCTCACTCATTAACATAAGCAATCCACGAGGTCTCTGATCGTGTCATGTAGTATCTGTAACACAAAGACTTCAGCAACACATCCTTTTGCCTTTACACCCTGCACACATAAGTGAGACAACAGTCCATGACCCTGTTGCTAGTTCACCAGTAATCTTTTGGACCACCCTAACCCCACATAACCACATGCTGTTTTAGACATATGACCCATTAGTCTAACCATCACAATTTGGCCCTTGTCAAAGTGACTACATTAGATCCTGTCAAATGGCACAAGTTGGTCCTCAAAGCTGATGTGGTGGAAGCAGGAAAAACCACATGTGTAAAAATCTGACTTTGACAAGAAAAGGATTGTGATGGCTAGACAACTGGGGTTCCCAGTATACAGTGGCTAGTATCTACCAGAATAGTCCAAGGAAGGACAACCGGTGAACTGGCAACAGGGTCATAGGTGCCGAAGGTCCCTCAGGTGTATATGGGAGGGGAAATCTTTTGCTAATGTTCTAGTGCCAAATACCACAACACATCTTCAGAGGTATATATATATCTCTCCCTATTTTTTAAAAATCTCTTTCATAAATGATCAAAACAACCATTTGGTGCAACCAGTGCTATATCTCTTCAGAACCAATTTGTGCTGTTCAACTACCTTTTCCATTTCTCTTCTTTCACTGTCTCCAGGCTCTTTCTGTTTCATCCAGATAAACACGTCTCACCTATAGACGTCATGCACACTTACCCAGGAGAGTGGTCTGGATGGGCAGGCTAGGGTGTGTGACATATGTGTTTTAGTTTCACACTCATTTTTTGTGTTTGTGAGAAGGACAGAGCCATAGGAGCCAAAGTGAGTCTCATGCTGGTGGATTAATAAACATATGAGACAGTATTTACTCAAATGTTTATTTACAACATTCCACATAGAACAAGCTGCATCACACAGAGTTTATTTTAATAACCACCCACTCCTATATGAATAAAAAATGGCTTTTGCTATTTTTTGTTGGAATCTGGAACACATTCTCTGACTGTACATTTAGTAGATAACACACACACATAGGAAGCTACAGAACAGCGATAGAGCACCAAAAATGTACAAACCCAAGGAGCCAATCCTAGAGATGGCAGGTGCCTAATAAAATGAACCCACCCGCTGCTCTACAACTACACAACCAAACAAGCCCAGTTTATTCTAGTGAGAGGTATAAAAATGGCTCACAAAACCTACCTGCTCTATTTACGCTATTTTTTTTCTTCTTCACACATTATTAAAATGCTCTGTGGGGCATTAAAATTATCACTAAAAAAAAACAAAACAAAAACGTATGTTCCTCTAAAGTGATGTGTCAGTATAAACTAATGGAGCAATAAAAGAAACAGAGATATAATACGGCACTGAGAATTTCATGTGTTACCATGAGAACTGGGGAGAAGCTGAAACATCGGCAGAAATCCTGATAAGAAAAGAGCATCACTGTTTCACATACAACTCATTTCACATACAACATTTGATTGGACAATAGCAACATATCCACTTTTACTGCTGTACCAAGAGCTCAGAATCATGAGCGATATCAGTGGACCCATCTATATATTTGTTGTAGACACAGTTAATAACACTAGCCCTTTTCTGGTTTTAATAATATGAAGATGCCAAAATTGTATGTGGTAATAAATGACAGACAACAATGATTAAAATTAGTTGTGAACACCACTCTGTACTTTGTGTCTTGAATAGCCGTAATGTTCTGTCATTTGTAAAACAATATTTAAAAAATAATAAATATAAACTTTTATTTATTACTCAGTTACTGACACAAAGAAGTGTAACATTATCATGGCAGTTTCAGGTCTATACGTGTTAGATCGCAAACAAGCAAGCATTTGAAATGACTGACTGCATCTTTCTTTCTGTGTCACAAAAAAGGAACCCAGGGTACAGACAAGCCTATGCAACCTACATAGGCTGGTGGTGACTCAGTCATAGCATGGGGTTTGTTCATCTGGCATTTCCTGGGACTCGTCTACAAACGTATCTGACAAGTGAACGCTATGTGTGCCTCCTTTCTGATGAGTTACACCCGTTCATGTCCTGAATTCATTTTGATGGGTTTGACTTCTTCCAACAGGATAATCTAGTGTCTAGAGTTTAGAGACACCAAATTATGTTTAGAGGAACACTCATCTGAGTTTGTGTTTTTGCTATTCCCACCTAAGTCACCAGATCTCAACGTTATCAAACGCATCTGGGATGCCATGCAACGCACTGTGGAAGACAGAAATCATGCATTTCAGGATACTATAGAATTGTGGACCGTTCTGCAGGAAGTATGGCGTTCATTTCTGCAAGCTTGTGGAGACCATGCCCTATGAAGGACCTATCAAGTAATAGACTACTGTATCAGCATTACAAAAACAACAAATTGAACTAGCCTTTAATCCCTACCTAAGAATCGGCTCGGCTGGAAAATAACTTTTTCCCACCAAATTTAACCTCCCATTTGGAAAAGTGTATGTGTGTGTGTCCCACTCACTTTTACGACTCACCCCACCCACACAACCCCCGGCCCTGTCACTGTCACTGTTTCCCCCTGGCACAAAAAGTAATGGGGCATATGGCCAAAGCCACCGGTGGCTGGAGATCATCTCCAGATTTCCTGTGTGCCTGTGGCTGCTCAATGCCAGTCAGAACCAGGCAAAAACAGACACCACCATCTCTACAACTCACTCTGGCTTTTATCTGATCTCAGGTGCCTCCACTAATGGCTTAATGTTTCCTCTGTCTTTTCAATCGGTGTGTTTCCATTTTCTCCTTAATGTCTGTTTCCCACGCACTTAAGTATACAGTGGCCTTTCAGGGACATCATCATGTGTCTCATGTTGATAAGGCATCATTTCCTTTATTTTACAAGGTCAGTGGCAGCAGGGCTGAATGTACTCACTGCGGGCACTTCATGGAGTGTGTTGTCATTCTTTGTATTTTTGAACTGGACACTTGTCCCTGGTGAGGTTTGTCTGTTGCACTGAGGCCAGGCTTCCAGGATCCAGAACTTTTGAGGCTGGGGTTGAGGCTTGGGCTGTAGCCGCAGCTGAAAGCATGTTTAGTGGACTGGGTGGTCCAGCTGTTGTACTGGGAAGCACAAATAAGAGTAAGGACCTCTCAGATCTAGGCTCAGTGGCCCAACACAAACAGGAGCAGGAATGTGGAGCTCCAGCAGTCTAATATGAGCGCCTAAGCAGAGCAAGATGCAGAAAGCAGATATCAAGTGCCTCATAGCCTCATACTTCAGGGATTATGAGTAAATAAAAGTTATATATAAATCTCTCATAAAAAAATCTTAATTATCCAATAAAAGCTATTATGACGCTTGGTTTTCCATCTTCTGCCGCATGCCAAGAACAATAATTCTATTTCACAATCCTCACCAGAGCACAAACAAACTCTTTCAAACTTTCAACAAATCCAAATGCAATTTTGTCTGTATTAAACCCGCATCACTGTGTGGATTTCAAAATGAGACACAGATAAAACTACATTCTAAATGGGAAGCAACATTATAAAAATCTAAATGTGTGCAAAAATTAATAATCTACAGATGGTCCCTGATGTTCTCTATTCTCTACATTTAAGATTTAAGATCCTCTGATGTTATATATTTATCCATTGTCTGCCTTGCATGTAATCGTAGCGTAGTTTGGGTTGTCTGTTGGTAAGACGTATCTCAGGTTTTAGTAAACAGTCATAGATTATCTATTCATTTAAACAGTTATCATTTTGGTTGATCTAAAGCTGAGAGTGTGCTTAAAGCTTGTTTTAATCACTATTGGTACTGGTATACACGGCTGGTATTCCACAGCACTGATGAGGAGGCTGGGTGGTAAGTGAGTTTCAGGCTGCTTGGGTGAAGCGTTCATTAAGAGCTGCTGTGATACAGGCTGGGTGCCTGAGCCGAACCCAGAAAAGAGACAGGACCTGTGAGGGAGTTTCACTGCGCAGAGCAATATGTCACAACTTATCAGTTAAGGAATTTGGATAAGACAAAATAAACTGATTTTGTTTGGCTTGCATAATGTAAAATTATCAGCTTTCTAAATGCCTGGTGTTTCTCAGAGTTAAGACTTGGATCAAAAACAGATGCTGGCATAAGTATGACGAGTGATGCTGTAAATAAGGTGTTGTGTTTTCTGGGAGCAAGTTAAGAAAGGTAAATCAGCTTTAGAAGAGTCATGTGAGCATAAAATTATCTAATTCACAAAAATCTGTTTATAATAAAATAACAGGTTGGGTAAGAACTAATAATCCACAGCGGCACTCCATGTTTTATGCACTAAATAATGTGCATGTATAGTAACAAATTATTTTAAAACAAAGTACCATAAACACACAGTTAAGTAATTAAGTCTATCTATAGTCTTTTTATTTTTGCCTATATGTTCTTAAGTTGTTGCAATTTTTATATTGTACATTTATATTGTTTATAAATATATTGATATAATGATGTGTATAAATACACTGACAATCGCTTATTAATGCCTTATAATTCAATCAGACTGTTAGGCAAAACTGAAAAATCCATTCCATTTTGTAGGAAGCTACAACATATAGTCTGAGTTTCTTATATAAAAAATTTGTATATTATATATTTATTTATTAGTTTAGAAATTGTAACAGCAACAGCTAGCTAGTTATATAGTTACAAGCCAAAAATACGTGTCACTCTGGAGTGATTCAGGGTAAATGTAGCTTCACTTAACATAAAGTGAAATAGAATTAGCTCACTTAAACTGGGTACGGGAATGCTTTTAAACTACAAGCCAGACATTTTCAAATAAACACAAACAGGAAAAGATAGGATTTATTACTCTTTCTCTTTTTGCATGATCATTACTTGGCTCCTTTTGATTTCCAGTAAAATTGGACCAACTCCAAGTGCTATTATGGAAACTTGTGGAAATATAGCAGTGGTCTTTAAAATTTTGTGTGTTTACCCGAAAGTGTTGAAAGGGGGAACTAAGGGAGGAACAAAGGGGAAAACAAAATCTTAAAAACAAAAACTGTTCTGCATGGACTAAAGAAGTATTTGAAAACATTATACATTTTATATAACAACAACTATTACGATTATTATAGCTATATATAACTATTAATTTTATTATCATTACTATTATTATTTATATGTTATTATCAATTTATATGTTGAATATTATCAAATAGACTTTTAGACTAAAATTGTCAAATAGACAATTTTAGACTGACAGCCAGTCAACTGCCCTAAAAAAATAAGAAACTTACCGAATGTGTAGCGAAAACTATTATCCCTGTACTTACTGTTCTGCATTAAAAATAACTATATAGCATTTTAACAAAGAACTATACATGGGAGACTCTAAAAATGTACTTCACTAAATAAATAAATTTTTCTTTTATTCCACTAGCAAAATTTGGTGGTATGTGGTACATAATGTACCGTTGGGCACAGATTATTTTAGTGATACACTTTGATGTATGTTATACAGTTTTGCTGTCAGTTCCTCTAAATGCTGTTACTCTTTATCAGACACCATATAAAGGGATAACAAGCCCAACTAAATAAGCTGATCCCGATGTTCCTGATTACAAATGGAAAAGCTAGCATTGTTAAATACATCTCATTAGCAGTTTAGCATATGTGCAAAGATTCCGTCCTCACAGCACATCAAAGTAAGTTTGTGAAAAAAATCACCACAACAAAAGCAGAATCTTGAAAAGGCCAATAAAACGTCTGTGTTCATGACACCACAGCTCTCTTTCAAATCTTTCTGCTTGCAAAAGAGATTAAAAGGAGGCAGAGTATTAAATGTTTGAACAAATTTCCAACATGAATAGGTCTGCTACATTATTTTGCTTTGTGTAGTAATATGTACACTAACCAACCCTCGCTGGTTACATCGTGTGAGCACGCAATGTCACTAGATGAGGGAACATTTGTGGTTAGTTTGAACCGATTTTTATTATACTTAAAAAAAAACTGAAGCACTGCAATATGGTTTATGGTTTTCCTTTGGACACCAGAGTATTAAATATTAATAATAGAAACAAAGTTTCAGTTCAAATTTCAATGAACAGGTCAGGGAAACAATAAACGAAGCAAACAAAGAGAGAGAGAAAGAAAAAGAGAAAATTATTTCAAAGATGTTTTTATCTGTGCTTTCATTAAGACTGCTCCTGTAACTATAAACTATGAAAGCAATACACAATCTTGTATGCTTATTTTTTGTTGTATTCAAAATGGAGAAGAAAAATGCACTCAAAGAGTGCAAACTCAATTCATTCAAACATCGCTAGTCAGCCATGATCAAAGTTGTGTGTATGAGTATGTGGCAATGCAGCACACCATCCACATGAACTTCTGCAATACAGCTTCATAATTGCATCAGAAGAACTCCATTTCATTACAAAATAAAGGGGTGAGACACCATAAAAACAATCAGCAGGGTTACTGCTCTTCCAGCGTCTCAAAAGCTGGACTACTTTAATCAACTGTAAAACTTCTATCTAGAAAGTAAAATAAGTGAGAATCTAATCATGATGAATAATTACTACTCCTATGAGTAACACTAAGAAAACACTTTCTTTCTCTTTTTCTAGTCACAAACAGTCAGCATGATTCAGTCAGTTCTATACAGAAGCACAAAGTACTTCTGAAATTCAGAATTTTTTTATTTCTAAAAATTTACCAAAAGTTAAAATTTTCTTTGAACGAGAAAAAAAGACTGAATATTTTGACAGAAACATTAGATAAATTTTATGTTTTACAAATCATGGTAAGGTTATTACACAGTTATTGAAACATTGCTTTTTTTGTCACCACAGATACGTTTAAACAGTTTAAGTGGCAGCAGGAAAAATATTAGCAGAATGTGGAATAGGCCTGAATGATATTACAAAAGGACATTTAAAATGACTTGATTCTCAGGCCTACCTGCTTGTCTACCATAGTGCACTTATATGCACACCTGCATACTCATTGCAAATAATCAAAGTCTCACCGAAGGCTAGACAGATGTATTGCTAAAGCCAGCAAGCTAGTCACACGAGAATGGCCGAAACATTGCAGGTAAAATATGTAATATATACATACAACAGCTTATGAATGGGTTATAAGGTAGATGGATGGAGTTAGTGTGAGTAGCTTTAGGGGGAAATTATTTGTGTTTGGAAAGGATAAAATATACTTAATTAATTAAATATAATTAATTTGTAATATTAAAAACTATTTACAATTAAATGTATTCACTTTTTTACAATTGCAATGATACAGTGCACTACATAAACATCACACCAGCCGTTTCCAATCCAGTTTGAAACAATTACATCACAATATATACATTTCAGAAAAGTGTATTGTTATATACATTATCACATTATTAATATTATATTGTCACATTTCCCAGCACTAGTGTGGAATTATTTGATGTTCTCTTCATGTGCCGTTAGATAAGCTATCTGTAATCATCGTAAACACTTCCTTCTTTCTCCCCTTTTCTTTTGTGCATGTAGCAGTGCATTTATTCAATATTGTACTAATTCATTCATCTTTTGTAACAGCTTACATTCCATGGAAACCTGTCTGAGCTGTTCATTTGCCTGAAATGTGACGTGTATGTTTGACTCTCAGCTCTGAAGCCCAGACACAACAAGGCACAATAACAATACAGGAATGCTTACTGTTTCAGTCACTGCATATTTGCAGTGTGTTGTTGACACAGGCTAACAATAGCTGAAATACATTTTAGAAAATGCAGTGCATAGTGATCTTCCTTACAAAGGGAGAGGAGGATTTTCACAAAGAAAAGAAGCATAGTTACTTTAATTATATCTCAAACTATGTCCAGTTTAGAAGAAATGGCAATGAGCAGTTTGGGAGCTAAAAGAGTCAGCTCTTTATGGTCAGCCGAGCCAAATAATCTTACTCACTAAAAAAGAGACAGAATTCCCTTTATATGGGGTTAAATTGGCCCGGAGCTCACCACATCCATTTTAAACATTGCATATATTTTTGCACAGTTCTCAGTTTTAATATTTATAACAATAACTATTCAATTCTTCTGTTAGGTATAAGGGCTCTGGATTATTTGCATCAACTGTTATGAGTAGAGTATATAAAATATAGCAATAAAGCAACTTGCAAACTTTTTCTTCATACTCTAAATAGATTTCCCCAAAAGCCAGCTTGCAGATCAACTTCCTCATTTCTTAATCAGATGCCTGAGAGATTGATGCATGGCAATGTAGGGAGAGAAACACAGTAGGTCAGATACTTCATTTAGTTTCATAACTGAGTGTAAATTCATCTGATATTCTGCGTAACAACATAGGCTATGTGTCGATTTTACTAAATATGATTTAACATTAACATGAGATGGTAAGCAATAATGTGCATCAAAACTTTACAAGTTAGCTAACTGTTACATTAAACTAGCTGACAAACTGAAGTTCAAGTTAAACTGTTAAACTAGAGTGGTTTAAGCTAAATTTAAGAGCAACTTAAGGTAGTAAAAGCTAGTTTGGTCATTTCCTAGGTATAACATCATTAACTATTTGGTGTGTATTTTAATATTGTAGAATATAAACGCATTACCTTTCAATGTATTTTTTTAAATACTGATCCATATGAATTAATTTGCATTAAAATCCTCTCCCTTAGTGGTAGCCAAATGCCACCATTCCAAAATTCAGAGCAGAGAACTGAAAGCACCGTTATAGTTACATAAAGTTACATTTATATACAGTAATTTATCTAATGATATCAGTCATAGGCCTACTTTGTATGTCTGTAAAATTGTTTAAAAAAAGTGTGCAATATATATTAGTACATGATGATATTAAAATATAATGTTAAACATAACATTGTAACATGTAACTGAATATACTTTGTACCCATGACAGTAGAAAAGGCAGCTATAAACCTGCACTACTGTGCAAAACTCTAAAGCACACTATTTGGTAGTACAGAATTAGTAACAGTTATTTATTTTATGAATTATGAATTCATAACTAAGTCAGAACAAAAACATCAAACAAACATCAAATAAGAGATCACAAAAAATTTAATTGGATAAACTGTACCTGTGACTACTTTTTTTTAATGTAAAGTGTAGTTACACCTAATACTGAGTTTCTTAGTCTACTAGTGTTTTCTTAAATTAGTTAAGATGTAATTTTTTAAAGTCATACTCACTTTACAACTTTTTTTTGCATGAGCCTAAGACTTTTGCATAGTACTGTACATATGTAAAGCCCCACTTATGCATAAAGACAGACAAAAAGAAAAAATTAAACTGAAACACAATACACACTGAAACCATGCAAAATTTTGGTCATGCCGCTAAGCAATAAGCTTTAAAATTCACTGTTCTTTTAGTGTTATTTTAGTGCCTGATCACTGAATGGTCTAAATGCAACACCGTTATGAAAGGCTGCCGAAAAGATTGTCTTCAAAACTTGCGATATTGCACTGCACAATGATTATTAAACCCCAGCTTTATGCTAGTGTTAACTTTAATAGATAAAGGTGGTGTAACTGAAAAAAGTTCTTTTACAGCTTAAATCAGTGGAATTACAATACAATACTGCACACACTGGTACTGATAGAAAAAAACATTGTGCAGTAATGCTTATAGACTATATTCTGTGCTGTGTATTCTCTTTCATGGACTGTCAAAGCTGAGTACAGCCCTGCCCATGGGATTTCAGCTCTGTCTAATGTCAGGTGCCTTTTGAGGTGATCAAACAGTGGCGCACTGAAAAGATTTTCCTTCCACTATACTCCCCCAGGAACACGGGCACGACACCATGTTTATCACCATCTCCGTGCACATATTCATGATCTGTAATTTGTTTGAGTTTGTCTCAGATCTTTTTTTTTCCATTGAGTGAGAGCCAGTACTGGGTTTAACACACCTTTTAACTGTGAGAACCAGCAGCTTGTGTTTTATTTCGAGGGACATGTTTTGACTATGATAGCAGTGGGAACCATCACAACTGAAAGCATCTGCACTGGTTAAAGTCAAAGTGATCATCACATGGCCCACAAAATGACCATCCAATGAAGGTTACTTCAACAATCAGTAAATTGACAGCTTTTGTTCAGTTCTCATTCATTAACATAAACTCAGGAAAGTTAAACAGTATTATCAGATGATGGCCATGGATAAAGTGCATGGAATAATAGGAAACATTTCCCATCACAAGACAAGATCTGTAAACCTTGACAGCTATATACCACATGGGCCAGAAGAAAAATATGGATCACTAAAAATGCTAATTTTGTTTTGTTTTTTTTGTTTTTTTTTGTTTATGCTCACTGAAACCCAGTAAAAATCTTGTTAAAGCACCCTATGCACTATGCACAAACATACTCTTTGACACCTTGGGGTAACTTAGCTTAGCTAGTCTGCCTACAGGCATGTATGTAGGAGGTGGGAGGAAACAGGAGAGCCCAGAGGAAACCCATGCGGGCACGAGGCAAACATGTGAAACCCAATAAAGAGAGAAAACTGAGCTCAAAATTAAACAACCCTGGAGCTGTGAGGCATCAACACAACCTATCCAGATGGTAAGTTATTGTAACTTTTTCTTTTACAGTGACTCTGTGGACAATAGCTGCGAAAAATACAAAAGCTGCAACCCAGTGTGAATGACAATGTACTTTGTATTCACTGCTCTATAACTGGCCTCTGTGTGCTCAGTGCTGTTATACAAGCTATAGAAAAAGTTATTTAATTAAAGAGACATGAAACTAGGGTGTAGCACATTAAACTGTCTGAATGTGAAACACATCCTGCACTCTTATCCCAAATTAGTTGACTTTATTAGAAAATTGCGCGGAAGCCAGTTGCCTTAAATTACTTAGGTTTTTACACAAGGAGAAACTAAGTCATATTGTATCAACATTGACTCTTAACTGGATGCAGTAGACAAATCAAGTTTACATGAGTAGTCTTTACTCAAAATCATTAGTTAACATAAATTATCTCTTTCTAAAGTTTAAATTGCAGAAAATAAATATTTAAAGTTAAATATTTTACAACAAATAATAACAAAACATTTGTAATTTTTTATATTACTTTTAATTAAATTATGTTTCAACAAAATGTAAAGAACTTAAACAATAATTTTCCATGTTTAAATGTATTTTATTGACAAAATGTTGCAAAGTAAGGCGCAAGTGAAAAGTACATTACTGTAATTGCAAAAGTATGGCAAAAACGGCAAAAGTAATTGCAGTCCTGAGGATAAACTTCTACATCTTGCACCGTAGAACACAACCCATCCCACATTAAACTTAAATCAGTACAAAATACAAAATGAAATGCACCTGTTCAACATTTCCTTTTTATCAGCAGTGACAAAGGGGGAATGAAGACCTTGTGAGACAAAAGGATTGTATTTTAGCAAATTACCAAGGTTTGGATGTGCTATTCAAAGAATAGACAACAACAATACAACGAAACAGAAATATTGTGAACCGGAAAAAAATGGTTGGCTACCTTTAGCACCATTTTTATTATTTGTTTATATTGAAGACGTTCAGGCGTTGAAAGCTGACAACGATTCATGAAGTCCAGTTTCTCCTTATCCATCAGCCACTAGACAGATGTTTGTGAATACTCATCATTCAAAGTAATATTGAGTTTAAAACCCACAGCTTTATAGTGAAGTGGTCATAAGGAGTTTTTGACACAATGTGCACAATCAGACGAGCAACTCCACAGCATTCTGCAGCAGATTCCTACAGGCTGCTCCCCTCCCTCTCAGAAACTTAACATACTGAGTAATTTTTGCTTAACATGATAATTGCACTGCATATTTCAGCTCAATATTTCTAGCAACTAGTTTCATTTAGTTATGGCAATATGTTTTTACAAAACATGAAAGAATAATTAATGATCACTTAAGTAATTAAAACCAAATCCGGGTTTACGGTGTGGTCAGGTGGTGCATGGAATCTGCAAATGCTGCAAATGGATGTTTCGATTTCAACTGCCACTGAGGCAGTGAGAATCACTTGGATAACCCTTTTGTGCATGTCAACATGCATGCTTATGCCTTCCCACAAACTTATGCAATGTCATTTATTGCAGTATTTGCCTTATACCTGCATGCTAGACCACATGTACACCATATGGAGCTGCCTAACTGCTTGGGACTGTGGGCAGAGATACGGATGACCTCCACAGCATCTCTCTGGTGTTAGCTTCAAGCTGGGTTTCTGGTGAGTTAGCTCTATGAGCTGTTTTTGCTCAGTAGTAATACACACCTTTCATCCTACTAATCACTTGGGTTCTCCTTCTGCACCATTTCCTCTGAGAATTTCACATCCCGTCTGGCATGTAGCAAGCCTGTGAATGCTGTATAACATTTCGAATACAGATGGACAAAGGGCAAGATTCATGCTGCAGAAAAGAACTGACCTGTTATTTATTATTAATTGGGTTAATTACACTATCAAAGTGGCATTTGGCTTTCTGCAATACAAAACATTTTACAGTGCTTTTATTTAATTGCACAACAGTGAAACAGTGTAAAGCTCTTTATTATTCTGCTGTGTTTCTTTCAAATAGTTAAAAAGTAGCATTAGGTAGTAAAAGACCACTATGACCATTTTTGCAAGCGAAACATCGTGTGTGTGACATGCAACAGCTGTTCTGTGGTTCTATTCATTTTACATGCATCAAGCAGAGCAGAGACTGGAGCATTCCTTTCTTGTGTCTTCGTGCACAGGCTTAGTAAAAGATGCACAAGTACAGCAAGAGTTCTTAAGTCTGTATTGACTGTGTGTTTATTATAACCTTACATACCGCTGTATATACAACTGCATAAACTTCGTCCTGGTGTAAAATGGGATGTATTTACACAGCTTTCTGAGCCAATATCATGACTTAAATCATGTCTACATTTAATCTGCTAATTCCCCCTGCTGTAATTGTAGTTATATTTCAGAACAAGTGAAACATATAAATAACACATATACACCAATTAAGCATAAGATTAAAACCGCAAAACCACTGACAGCTGAAGTAAATAACATTGATCATCTTGTTACAATCGCACCCATTATGGGATCAGATATCAGCCAGCAAGTAAACAGTCAGTTCTCAAAGCTAATGTGTTGGAAGCAGAAAAAATGGGCAAGCGTAAGGATCTGAGTGACTTTGACAAGGGCCAAATTATGATGGTTAGATGATTGGGTCAGAGCATTTCATCAGCATCAGCGTTTCATTGGAAGTTCAGGTATGCAGTGGTTAGTACCTACCAAAAGTGGTCCAACGAAGGACAACTGGTGTATCTGTGACAGAGTCATGGGTGTCTAAGGCTCACTGATATGCATGTACGGGTAAAGGCTTGCCTGTCTGGTCAATTCCTGCAAAGGATCCATAAAAGGTTCAGTTGCCAACAGCAACAGCACACCGTAAGAGGTTTTGCTGAGGCAGGTATCACAGTCCACCATTCGAAGAAGACTTCGAGTCAGAAATACGGATGCCACACCACATGGCCAGATTTGAATCAGCAAAGAAAAAAAACGATGATGAACCAAGATTTACCTCTACCAGAGTGAAAAGCAATAGAAAGAATCTGCTCATGATCAAAAACATACAAGCTCTAAGGTCAAGCACCGTGGAAGTAGTGTCATGGCTTTGTCTAACATGGCTAAAACAGGCTAACTAGTTTTTATTGATAAAGTAACTCATGATGGTAGCAACAGAATTAATTCAAATCACCTGATTTTAGTTAACTATGTTAGCTAGCCATAACTAGCAGTTTAACCCAGGCTTATGTCATCTGTAGACTAGGAGTAAACATAAAATGGGTAAATATATTAAATGATGAGTTGAATTTCAGTCTAGAAATGCCATGAAAGTGTCACAGTTAATAAATTGTTTTGTATGCAGAAAACACAGCAGCGGGTTAGAGAACTAGAGCAGGCTGATGAGGGAACAGGTGCATCTTTAGGGTTTAGGTGAGGTCCTACTTATAAATTATAGGGTGGAATTATAGTAAGACATCAGCATTAAAGTTAGTCTTGAGATGTTTAGCAGATATAACGTTTAAATAGTGAAAATATTTGGTCATGAGCTGATTCTAAAAAAAATAAAAATAGATCTTTCTATGGGTAGTTTTGTGGGATTAGATAAACAAACAAACAAATAAATAAAATTATGTAAGAATAAATCAATAATAATAAAATTCAAAGTAATTATAAATAATTACATATGCCATAAAATATATAAATAAATAATTATTACTACAGTATGACCTGTCTTTCGTGGCTGCAGTGTCATTCATATTCCTCAACCAATTATCAAGCTCTCTGTGTTTTGACAAGTACAAGTTTGAATTTTAATGCTTTTTTATTTCAATTATATATTTTACACTTTTCATTTTATGCACTTCAATAATAAATTCTCACTGAAATAAATCATTAAATAAATATTCAATATATAATTACATAACAAAAACATCTGATATAATTATTTATAATCATGTTTAATTTTACTATCATTTTATTTATTGATGCATCATGCCATATATTTGTTTACTACTTTATTTATTTAATCCATTTTGTCACAAAAAAACCCTCTATATCGTCCTGCCCATATCAGTAGAGACAC
Source organism: Duopalatinus emarginatus (assembly GCA_028565595.1). Classification (NCBI taxonomy): domain Eukaryota; kingdom Metazoa; phylum Chordata; class Actinopteri; order Siluriformes; family Pimelodidae; genus Duopalatinus; species Duopalatinus emarginatus. The sequence goes on along the minus strand of JAOVVF010000039.1, from coordinate 16,740,670 downwards.
TTAATAGGAAATTATTAGTCTTGTGGTGCACTAATATAGACCACAGTCAGGTCTCTGCTATAGCAGAAGTTTGGTCAGTTTGCATGAGAAGTATGCAAGAAAAGTTAAAAAACCTTTTCATTTCTATCATTGTTGTTATTCATGAAATGCGTGAAGGAGAACAGATTTGTTTACAACAAGTCAGATGACAGGACTAAAGAAGAGGAATGGATATTATAAATCAACACCAGTGTTTGTTCAGCACAGCATGAAGGCTAACCTCACTGAGCAAGAGTGACTGATGTGACACTTGTGTGGCTCTAATAAGAGAAATTCCTGAACATAAAATAATCATATGCATAAATATTCTCATCTGTGCAATCTGTTTCTATACATGAAGCAGGTGTAGTGGTGTTAATGTTGGGAAATGGGCTTAGCTGCAGTCCTATAGGCGGTGTGAAAAGAACAGGTATACTTACTAATATAACTGGCCAAAGAACAAAAATAGGGAAAATGAATACTAACATAGTCTTATATTGTCGTCGCCTCATAATGCTGAGACAGACAAGGTTTCTGTTGTTCTCACATAGCTAATTGGGGTTGTCTAGTCTCAGTTCCTTGTTGAGGTTCACGTCTTTCACAGTCAAGTAGTTTTTGGATTAGTGTTGAGCAAAAACACATTTTAAACAATGCTATCTCCATTTCAGCCACAAAACAGCATATCTGCTGTCAGTGTTGTCGTGTTGCAAAACCATTCTTTGTACATTTTGGCATGATGGAATAAGGATCATAAAAATATCCTGGAAAAACAGCAGTATTCAGCAAGTCTAGATATTAAACAGTGGATATAAAAGCAGGCAGTAACACAAACAATAAAACTGTTCAGAAAAATAAACAAGGTTAGAAACAGAATGTGCTGTGTGCTTATGTTTAGTCGCTAAATGTTTCATCTGAAGTGTGTGTGTGTGGGGGGGGGGGGCAGCTCTGTACAGTACTTCTGATAACAGACCAAGCAGTGACCAGTACTCTCTCATTAGATGAAAAAAAATACAAAGGAAAAAAAAAAATAGCCAGTTTTTAAGTTTTTGGTGCCAACATGTGTAAAATTAAAGTGTATACCTGCATCTGAAAAGAGAAATTTAACTTTTGGATCAAAAGTAATTGGGTTCCTATTTCATGTTTCTTACAGGGTTATCAAACTGCATTAAAAAAAAGCAAGCCTCACTAGCACTACTATCGAACGTTTTTTTTTTTCTTTTTTTAATAAATAGACCCAAACTGTAATCTATAATTAAACATAAAAAGCATTGTTGTAGTTTGAATGCATATAAAGCTCTCTTTGGTAAGAAACCTCTGCTTGTCTTTCTCGGTCAGTTAAATCTGTGATAAACCAGTGGTAACTGATGTGGGATGATATGGTCACTGCAGATGTGACAACTTAACCTCTGTAACCTTTGCTATGCTGTCTGCACAAATAAAACAACAACATCCTGCTTTGCAACCCCTTTCAGCACCCCGATAATACCAGCCAAGTGACAGCTCGCCTCCCCTGCTCACATTACAGCAGCTTGAAGAACTCTCTTAAAAGGAGGTTTGCAGAAAGTCAAAACACTGCCACCAGAGTAGAGGAAACTCGAAACACTGTTTGCTTTCACTGGGCAGCAAAATCCTGATTGTCGAATTAGCTTTCCTAGTGTTTTAATAAACAGTCATGAAACCTCTTGCATGAGTGCTACAAGCTTGGCTTAGGCGTGTTTTGTATATTGTAGACATGCTGGATAAATGGATAGAGGATGGAATGAAATAACAGAGCTATGTCTTCATGGGTAACAATTATATAGCTTGAATTATGGAACACAATTATCATACCTTTCCCATATTCAGTATGATACTGAGTGCAGTTATAAGTATCAACCCGTAACATATACTGACAGGGGTTATGTTCAAGGCAGGATCTGTGTGGTCGGTCAGCACACGTTTTCATGACATAAAATCAGTCAAAAATGGAAAACAAACCATAACCATGTCCTGTTACCTATACTACAATACTCCATATGTAAGCACAGCATCCCTATCCAAAAACCCTTGGGATAGTGTTGACAAGGACATGTAACACAAGTCCTCCTAATAGCCATATTCTGCATTTGGATTGGCCTCTCAATGACTTATGTTGCCTGGGTTCAGAAACTGTGTAGTGCTCTCCATCACAGCTGCTAAGTGTTGAAAGGAAACAGTGCAGCACTTCTTACTACAACAATCTTTCACATTATAGCCCAGAAATGTACAGTGAGAATAATCCTAAATACCCTGAGCCTTAGTGAACACTTAATAATAATACACTATCATAGATAGATAGATAGATAGATAGATAGATAGATAGATAGATAGATAGATAGATAAATTCACATTCACATTTATTGTCAGTGTTCAGTACAAAGATGGAAATCTGTGCGCACTAAATCTACTCTGGAGAGTTGAACAGATCCAAGTGCAACACGTGTAGACAGATCGTGTAGACAGAGAGGTACTCACACGAACGCGTGGTAGACGAATGCCCAGCCGCGCGGTCTCTCCAGCACGTTGTACAGGTAGTTCTGCAGTTTCCGGTAACGCGCGTTCCGCCGGCCGCTCTGCGCCCCGTACGCCAGCGGCTTGCCCAGGAGACTAAGCCGGGCGCCGCGGGCTCTCCTCGCACTCTCAGCGCTGCTCATGGCCCCGCGTCCGCCCTCCACATCCTTCAGGCCGTAATTCTCGGCCCGGCGCCCTGGAGACGCTTTCATCCAGAGGCCAGAGGTACTTTCGTCGCCGCCGTGATCGCGCGGCATTGCATCGCCCGCGCCGGCTGGACACGCGCGCTTGGCACCGGCAAGGCGCGCATATAAAAGTGATGTTCACCGGAGAAACTTTAAGTTGCAGTGTTCAGATTGTCATCAGCGGATCTGTCTGTGATTATTAAAGATCACCGACTACAACGATGTGTTTCACCTGCTTACTTACAAGTAGTGAGCATCCGCGCTTCTCTCTCTCTCTCTCTCTCTCTCTCTCTCTCTCTCTCTCTCTCTCTCTGTCTCTACGTACGAGCCGCCTGGAAGCCGGACTTGTGAAGAGATGTCACCATGTCAGGGGTAGAAATGTGATGAGGGGAGGGCACCTGCCGACATCAACGCAAGCTTCTCCTTCCCCTCCCTCTGTCCCTCTGAGTGTGAAAGATAGTCTCTTTAACTCCAGCCCAGAAGCACACACACACACACACGCAGCCGCGCTCACTTACTGTGTACCGGTGTGTGTGAGACACTTCACTGGATCTGTATCCGTTATCAAGCTTCACCACAACGCAGACGGCGCTTCTGTCACCTCCCGTAACTTACGCAAGAAATGAGGTAGGGCGGCATTCACAGATATTTAACCAAATATAACATTCCCAATTGTTTTACCACCTCGGACTGACTCAATGTCCATTTATGTCAGTGTACAAAGACAGATAGAGACAGGGGCAGTATAATGAGTCTCTCTCGCTCTCTCTCTCTCTCTCTCTCTCTCTCTCTCTCTAAAGAAAGACGTTAAGTTAGTGACTATATAACCGGTCAAGTGCTCGACGAATTAAACACTAAAACTAAAAAACTAAAGAGAAAAGTGCGTTTCTTGTACTAACCCTTATTATAGACAAGAAGGTGTATAGACAGACATAAGGGCTCAACTACACGGACATGACTTAAGCTACAGACTCATTTGTACAAGCAGCGGATGGACTTCAGGCTCGGTCGTATTTTGAACGAAATGGAAATAAAGTTATTTGACGTGTGTGTCCTGTTTCTGTTTCTGTTTGTGTTACAGAGTCAGCTGTTAACCTCGGAGTGAGTTTCATCAAACTCCACAGCCTAAAGGGACAGGCGCGCGCTCATACACAACGGCATTCACACAGGAACACGCCAACCACGTGACACACACACACGCACACACACACACACACACACACACACAGAGAGAGAGAGAGAGAGAGAGAAATAATTATTAGATAATTAACGGCAACAACAACATCAGTTGATAGGGACCAGCTAAATGTCCCCACAAGTTCAACATGATCAGTTAACACCAAGACAGAAGAGCATGCCCACCTACACACCTATACAAAACCCTAAAACCTTTTCTTTCTTTTTTTATCTTAAACATTAAACCACTAAAATATCAAGATATCATATAGCAAATTCTGTTCATGCCTGTAAATAGTATGTGACTAAAACTGAAAGATGTACATTCAACATGGGTAATAATAATGGGTGAAGAAAGAAAAAAAAAGAAAAAGAAGCATTGCACCAATATTCATTCATTCATTCATATGTAACTGTGTTTCTAACATTTGGGTTGGGTTACACAGCCAAAGTGAACACAGTTCAGCTCTTATTTCACAGCTGATTATGGGAATTTCACACTGCTGATGTTATCATATAATATTATATTAAATACACCACAATTTACAAATGCCCACTGCTTTTAATTAATTACTATTAATTATCATTATTATATATAGGAGGCATGCAGACATCCAGCTCATGGTAGCACAAGTCAACTCAATAATTCAAACAGCTGTGAAAATTAAACATCTTTAAATGGTAAAAATGTATTTAGGAATTAGGAAAGTGTACATGTATATGAGCAGGTTCAGCAAATAACTGGAGAACTGTATTATATTTTAATAAATGATAGTTCATAGAAATATTTTCCTTCCATATGCACACTGTATCTGTCATGGTGTATATAATTAGTCACATAAACGATTAGTTTTGTGCAGGTCTGTTGTGAGTGTACATTGTAAAAGGCATCATAACGTTCGATGGAGTAAAAATCTAATTTTTATATCTCGAACATTAGTTAAATAGTCTTAGCCCTCTTACAAATGCAGATGCAATTGTTTCATGATGAATCAGGATTCTGGACCATTTAAACATGTTAAGACGTAATTATACCACCTAAAAGCCTAAGACTGGGGGGAAAAGGTTTCCTTTAAAATTATGAAGAGAAAATTTGAATCTTGTAGTGATTTTGTAAAATATATTTTAATTCAAACAAAAAAGGTCTGAATGAGGAAATGAAATGATTAGGAATTAAAGAGTTGTAGGTGGGGATACAATGGCAGCAATGTTACAAGATATAATCTTTACTACTTACTTAATATGCTTGATGTATTTTGGAGATAAAGGACGTTGTGTGACTAGGCTGTGGTGCGTATCTTCCAGTTTTACAACAGCTGATAATTATTCAGGCAGCATGCATATAATTATACAAACAGACCTGAACAAAAGTAATTGTTTATGTGACTAGTTATATACACTATACATATTTTAATTCTAGTTAATAGTGAGCTTTTAGGTGCCACTGCTCTTTCACCTCTCAGTCTTCTGATGTCCCTCCTGTAATTTGACTCAGGCTTCATAGGTGAATTCTGCAAAAGAAACATATTTTGCATCATAGATTATAGTTAATATCTCAATGTCAAGACTAGTTCTCTGACAGCTTCCTGACAGGACAATGTCAGCAGATTCTCTAAGTGTATGGAATGAAAGTATTGCACACAGCTAACAGGAACACACTCTAGTGGCATGAGCTTGTCATTACAGTTTGAGTAAAGGAATTGGTGCTTCTGTGGTTGTTAAGCAGCTGATGGGTGGTTTCTAGACCAGTGGCAATTTAGTGATCTACATCAATGCCACCGCCTCAGAGTCCATCAGCCTAAAACCCATTTCTGCAAAATAAGCCATATGACATGGTGTTGAGAGATGGTGAGAGCCCAGATCAATTCTAGTCACAGAAATATTGTGTAGATTACATGGCTATCAGGATCAAGCCAGTGGAGTATGAATAGCGAATCCCAAAATATTAGCAATATATTCATTTGAGGAATGAAGCTCTGGAATGTTTGTACGCTTTTTTTGAACATATTTTGTCTTTATCATAAATCACCACCTGGTTAAAAAATTTAAAAAATCTTTTCACAGCCTTGCTTTCAATTACCATGCAGACTAAAAGCAGACAGAAGCACAGTTGCTGCCAACCATCTTCTGGGAAGTATACCTGAGTTCATTCTGTATCTCTGCTAAATACAAACCTTTCTGTTGAACCGCAAACAGGAGCTAAAATGAGGTGAGGAAGGGGGATGTTGAGGGAAAATGAACAAGTCATATAT
>JAOVVF010000039.1:16696158-16729195 GCA_028565595.1 Duopalatinus emarginatus | reverse complement strand
TATGCTGTTTTAATTCCATATATCGTATATATCATTTTCCATATATAGATAGCTCTGGTTTTATACACATTATTATCTAGCTTAGTTCTAGCCCCACAGTAGTAGACTACAGAGAACACCAACATCTTCAGTAAAAAAAAAATGAGGGCCTCATGTTTGCTCAGTACTACAGTACAGAACTTATTTATCCATAGGGTAAAAAAAAAGAGAAAACTATTCAAAAACTCCTCATAGACATTCTGCCCTCAAAATGTGGGCTGTGTGCATGGCTAAACCTGGCCAAATGCCCACACACGGAATGAATGGCTTCATTTTATTGGTTAATCTAGTAATATCAAGTACGAGCAAACTGTACAAGTACATGCAACATACAAGCTGGCCTACAGTATGTGGAACTAACACACAATTATTTGAGTCTCTTTTTTTCTCATCTTTCTTGTTTTACAAAATGTGCATGCAGCTTGGAACGGTTCCAGAGTCATGCTGTTGCCCATGTTGGGAAGAGAAGGTGGCAGGTTTTGGGAGGTCACCATCTTGGGCCATTTCCTAAACCACCTCTCACTTGCTATCACGTTCATCCAGATGCTCGGGAAGGGAACTTGATTTCTTTATTAATTTATATATATATAATTTATAACTTAAACTACCACAAAATAAAAAATGCAAAAATAGCTGATGATAATTTGGGCTATTATAATCTTCTTTATTTTGTTTTAAAAAAGTCAAGCATTTGTGCTTGCTTCAAAATAACTCTACTAGAATAGAAATTCAGTAATGGGTAGGTCCCAAAACCAGAATGAATTCTAAGTCAGATAAAGTGACTGGCTACTATCTATGTGCATGGTGCCTGTCCATATTGACCAATTCTCTATTTACTCTCAAGAGCTTAAAGTATACTGAGGGTCAGTAACCTGGGAGGCCGAATGCATTATTGTATTTACGTCAGTTGGCCATCCCTATAATCTCCTGGCCGGGCTGAAATAAACCCCACACCCAGTGTTTTACTGCGTGTGGTTTTGCATCTTTCCTTAAGCTTATACGACACAACTGTCAGAATGAGCCATGTGTTCACATTCTACAAGATGTGTCTGTGTATCAAATACATGAGACAGTAAAAAAAAGGCAAAGCAGTCAGTGGTAACTGCTGTAAACAGACAAAATGTTTTCAAGTTGGCCTCCCCTCTCACACACACCTGATCTGTGTCAGTGGCACACTGGCATGAGGAGAGGCCCTGTACTCGGCGTTCGTGAAGAGGAAGGGAGACTCAGAGAAGACAAACCCTTGCCCTTTAACCCGTGACCTCAGGCCTCTCCTCAGCAGAGAGGCTTCCTGTACAGTTAGGCCAAAGGGAGGGGCAGCGTTGTCTTCACTCTCACCGATCCACCATCACACCTCTGTCTTGCATACTCTCACCCACTCCTTATATGGTTAGAAAACAGCTCCTAAACGTTACTGATTGGCAAGAAGCACTGAGGCAACCAGCACCGCGGTCGGCTCCTCTCTCTCCCCGTCAGCCACAGCGAATTGCTTTCAGCTGCTCGTCATTCCCTCTTTTAATTTGGGCTCGCTCATCATCTCAGCAACATGGCTAAAACAAACAGAACATGCAGTAAGGATCAGAGTGGATCAAGGGAAATCTCAGCAATCCAAAGGCCAAAAATAAAAGAGAGGAGAAGTGACTGTCAGGCTCCAGCAAAGCTTTGATCGTGATTCTGTCCGTCTGCCTGGCTGCCCCTCTGGCACTGTATTTTTTGCCATGGGCCTTTGCTCTATTCGGGCATGTTTCATCTCATGTCCTTTGCCCTGTTCACTAGGTCCTGACTCCTGTTGGCCCTGAATCGAGTGATGACTGGGAAGCACGTCGAGTAAGAGGAGCTAGTGTTGGGTCCACCAACGAGGATGGGGGAAACAGTTTATACCAGCCAATCACTGTACTAGAAAGGTCCAGCTCTTCTAAAAGGATCTGTGCAACTCCCATAAAGCATTTGTGGTCCATGCGTCCATAGTCGCCCCACACTATAACCTATCAGAGAAAAACATCACATCATTTGAAACTTTTACACAATCAGAAACCATGTAGGAAAATCTAAGACCTCTGTTTCTTACCTGCAGAACTTTACCCTGCGGACTCTCCTCAAACAGCAGTGACTGTTGATACAATGGGTCAAGTGTTTTTCGTGCAATCTTGGTTTTCTTTTTGGCTTTGCATGCTCCATTATCCAGCAAGTAGACCTTGACATATGGAGCTGTAGACAGCAAATGGCATCATCAAATCAGTAAGACAGTAAAGAAAAGTAGAATAATAATAATAATGCCAGTTGTGGCGCTGTGAAAGTTTCCATGCTGACCTCCACTCAAACACGCTCTTAATCAGAGTCAAAAACAGTATGAGAACTATTTCACCTGGCAGCGATTTGGATCCTGGTTTGGGGGTAAGGCCACGTGCCCTGATCACCTCCACCTCCAACTGCCCCTTTTTATCCATTAAGCCGATCTGAACATCACCTGAAGCACACATGAACTGACATAAAGATTTCTGTCTCTCTTTGAAAAGCAGAAAAGTAGTCACTTTTTCCAGTTTACTTTATTCAGGTTTAAATAAAGAAAGTTAAGTCAAACCCCTGGCATGAACACTAACCCATAGAGGGTGTTGCTAGTGTCTGTCTCCCTACGAGCTGTGCAGGTCCAAGGCCATCGAGGAAATCACTGAATTGGCTGTCAGCCCCCAACCTCATCCCTGAGAAGATCAGACTACCACACACACACACACACGCACACACAGACAGACAAATGTAAATAAATATAATTATTGTTATGTCTACACCTAAAACTAACACTAATCTTAACATGAGTAAATAAATCTAAAATTTTATTTTATTTTAAAAGAAATAAATGTGTGTGCAAGGTAAAAAAAAAAAACAAACAGGAATTTGTTCAGGATTTTTTTTCCTTATGGGGATATCTGGTCCCCACCAAGATGTAAGAACACAAACATCCACACAGACAGTGCTTCCATCATGAGATTATTTAAATTACTAGCACTTTCTACTGTCATTTTGTACCTGCCAATAATGACTTATACAATACACTAGAAAAAAAAGAGCTGAACTCTGTACATTTGCGAACAGCAGACCTTTTTTAAGTGTGGTATGTAAACCATGTCCTGTGCTGCGGCCCCTCAAACACAGGCGATATTTCCTTTGAGACCAGCACAATTTCCATGAGCTAACTCCAGAAGGAATGTCTGAGAGCAGTGCCAGCCAGTGTCATTCTACCATATAAGAGGCCTAAGTGATACCTCCATTTCATACAAATCAATGTGTAATTAGCTTTAAATCACACAGTCGCTTCAATTCTGTGCTTTGTCAGGCTCTAGGTTGGATTGCTGAGGGTCAGCCTGACCGGCCACTCCACTCTACAGTGAGCAGTGAGCAATAGATGTTCTGTTCTGTGCTTAGCCTAGAACCCTGCTGAGGCCCATCTGCCCAGATGATAGATATTTTAATTATCAGAGGGGTGGAAGGCTCACCATCTGGCTCCAAAAATGGAGCTGCTAAAACAATGGACATATTAAGTGTGCAAATCAGTGCAAAAATAGTTCTTTTTCCATGAGCTTATCTTTTGTACAATACATCTGCTGAAAAGATTTACGCAGCTCAATCATTCCAAGATACACGTGTGACACAAGGTTAAAAAGTCATAAGGTTTTCATACTGTTTGACTATTTCAATGAAAACAACCACTGCAGTGGTCTTTAGAGTGGGATCCAGGGACCTCCAGGGGTATGGGAACAAAATTTAGGGGGTGTTTTAAGACACCCACCATTATCAAATTTATTATTATGTTTATGTTTATTTTTATTATTTATTATTCTTATATTTATTTGTGTGCTTTAGACTGGTCACTTGAATTGAAAAAGTTTAATCCAAACCTCAATCTCAAAAAATACTGTCAGCATGGAACAAAAAGCTCTCTGGCTCCAATAGACATTACTGTTTACTTTTAAATAGTTCAATTTTGCTGAACTAAAATCAGTTCCATGGGATTCATTTTACAGTTTCTGAAAATATTGAGAACCTCCAGCACACAGAACCAGAAATCAGAGGAGGTTTTGTAGTGTGCATGTGTTGTGATACTGACTTCCCCTCAGAGCTGTAGCTGTTCATACTGCCATCAGTAGACTCGCGACTGGCCTGGCGAGCCATTGCGTTGCGGGGATACTCCACTGCCATGCCTGTTTCCTGACTCCTCTGGATCTGACTTGAGCCTTTTGCCTTCTTATTTGCTGCTTCTACAGAGACAGTAGACAAGAAAACTACTTAGATTTTTCTCACATGAAAGGGACAGGGAATCAGTGCATGCATTTAAAAAAAAAAAACAGAAAGAAAAATACAAATACTTTTTTGTCAAAGAATTATATTTCTCTCACTCCTGGCCTTACACATACAAGAGGAAATATTGCTGTCTGAGACAAGATGCTTTGGCCACGTTGACTATAACCATCTCCTGCTGGATAGCATGGAGTGCCGTCTTCACTATTTATGGCCTTTTGATGGATTACAGATCGCTGGAAAATGCATGACCCTAAAGTCATGCTGACGGAGTGTTAAATACAACTGAGGTATATCACACAAGCAGTCGTGGGTCGCCGGTTAGAGCCCTGCAAGGCACCATATCCGAACTGCTCTCTGGGTGCCGAGAATACGGTTGTCCACTGCTCTGCCCCCTAGTGTGTGTTCCTCAGTGTGTGTATGTGTGTGTGTTTTAGTGTATGGATGGGTTAAATGAGGAAGTCAAATTCCTTTGTGTGTGCAAGCACAGTGGTCAGTAAGTGGTTAACTGTAACTTTCACACTCCATAGGATACTTTTACCTTTATGGCATTAATGTGCCATCACCTGTTCAGCTGCTTTTTGCTGCATGTATTGGCAGCAGCAACATTCACTGGACAAAGTTACTAAGTCACTCACTTCCAGTAATCGCTTATCCCATCCTTCGAACACTGGCTGTGAACTCAGAGAAGATGCACTTGATGGCATTCTAGTTCATTGCAGGATGCCATGTACACAAACATTCAACTTTAACAGCAATTTACCATAGCCAATCCACCTAAGTGCCATGTTTTTGGGTGGAGGAAAGAAATCAAGAGGAACATAGAGGACAAAACCCACATGGACAAGTAGAAAACATGCAGAGAAACTCCACAAAGAGAGAGCTTGATCGAACCTTGGACAATGGTGCTGAGAGCTGGCACCCACTAACTACTTTACTGTAAAATATAATGGAAAATGTGTTAATTTTACCAACACTTTATTGAAATCTGGTCATACAGCCAAGTCACTTAACTGTCCACCACTACTTACTCAACTTATTTGCTTTATATTGTAAATATAAAGAGAATAAGTATTTTGGCTAGCTAACCAATAAAAAGCTACATAGAGCAGAACCGATGCTGCACACTACCGCAGCCCTTTAAAATACTGATTTATGGCACCTCTGCTACATTGTCTGATTTATTACCTGATAGGCCTTTTAAGATATTGTCCAGGGGCTTGGCAGTTACATTGTCCAAGAACTTTTTTTCCATCATCCTTTTTAAATTTGTTTCTTTTTTTATATACCTATTTATTAAACCGTAAATAGACGGTGCTTAAAATATGGGATTTTAAAAGATATCAGATTCGACTTCAAAGGAATTTGTCTGCATTACATCTGATTAGGATCCAGGGTTCATCTCTAGCTGACAGAGTAAAATCTTGCCAATGTTAACAGAAAAAAATGCTGCCATTCTCAGAATCTCTGACTCTTTTAGACTTATAGGTCATAACATCAATATCCAAGCATGTTGACATCCTATCTACTGTAAATGGCACAGGATATGGGACAAATGCCACTAAAGCAAGGCTTTAATAAATTAAGACGATGAAAGAGACAGTGAAAGAAATACAGAGGGAAAGACAGATTACAACTTCTACTTCAACTAACTGCAGTTGCTATTGTTCAGGACTCGTGCGTCATCACATACTTTATGTCCTTACATAATACTGCCTGTCTTCAACTATTACCGGTTACATAATCTAGATCTAGAACATTGCATATTAGTAATTACCTGCATGTTTTGAATATTTTTAGAGCAAATGATCATGTGTTTAAAGCTCTCAGGATTATCTGTTTAGTAGTTAGGCATCTTAAAAATGAAGCATCTTAATTAAATGTGTGATTGAATTTAATTATTGCACAGGGCACTTGTCAGTACTGGGGACTTTTTCTTTAAAACTATACATGTTTACTATGGTATACTATATGGTACAGTAGTAAAACTATGGCAGATTCATAATATACGCATACACTGAAGTTCCAGAAAAACTAGAACAGACAAGCATATGCCAAAAAAACATTGGCTGGTGGTGGCTCCAATAATGGTGTTGGGTTTGTTTAGCTGGCATTCCATGGGACCTCTGGTATGTCCACAAACGTCTCTGACAGGTAAACACTATGCCTCCTTTTAAGTTCCGATGAGTTACACCTGTTTATGTCCTGCATTCATTCTGATGGGTTTGGTGTCTTTCTACAGGGCAATGCACTGCCATACACAAATTATAGTTAGAGGAGTTTTGCCATTCCCACCTAAGTCACCAGGTTTCAAGGTTCTTGAACACATCTGGGATGCCATGCAATGTGCTGAGGACCCAACCTTCCCAGTCTGTCACTTTTTTTGTGCACATGACAAATGAATTAAACATTTATTTAGCAATCACACAGATTTTTTTTTTAGAAGTCCAACATTACCAGAATGTAGGTTATATAGGTCAACTCTGACGCAAAGGGTGAAATGAAACAGTTCGATCTCTCATATTACTCTGATCACTTAAACAGAATGTAGAGATGCACATTAAGAAACAAAGGTCTCTATAGACAACAGCAATTGTTATAATTAGGTGTGTGTTTGTTTGTGTGTGTCGCACCTGTTTGACTAAGCTGAGAGGTGCTCCTACTGCGTCTTGAGGGAATACCAACGATGGCCACTACGCGAGCACTAAGACTAGAGCGCCGCTTCTTCCCTCCTGTCCCCAGTGTTCCCAGAGCCGTGTCTGACTGGCTGCCATCCGTTCGCTCCAGAGTGAAGATTTCACCGCTCACACTCGTGCTCTTCAACATGCTCCGGCTGGACGGGTGAACATGGCGGCTAATACACAAACAGATAAGAATGCGAAGAAGTTGCTGAATGCTCTCTGGAAATGATCAATTCATAGTTGCAGCAGGGTAGTTGTAATATGTCAGCTTCGGTTTTATAGGTAATTACATCCAGGATGCATTGGTCAGCTTAGGAAAAAGCAACCTGGCAGACCATGAAGGATCATATTAGTGGATGACAGACGAGTCCCTTAAAATAGAGAAAAGATAAATAAAACTGGGCTGATTTATATAAAGCTGTTTGATTATTCTTTCTATGAAGCTCATATTAATAAATCTTTAAGACTGTGTTTACAATTCCATATAATTTGAAACTTTCCATGTATCCTAGCACATATGCTCCAGGTACATTAGACTTTAGAAATGTCCCATAAAACTTTAATAATGTTTAATAAATAATTCCTTTATACATTTTTTAAAGTGGTCAATAAGTATTTCAGTTGCATAAAAATGATTATTCATAGGTTATTATTAGTTATGAAGTTTGTATAGTACACAACATGGTATTGTAAGTTATAAAGAAGCCATGAAATTAGTTCTAGCATTATATTACAGTGCAAATAATTGCAGTTTAAAAAGTGCACAAAGAATTAACAACATATCGAATGTATATACATATAGAGTGGTAACATTACTCCATCCTTCAAAGTCTTCATTGGTTACCTGTTTTATATTGTGTTTAATGCAAGATTCTTCATCTAACATACAAAGCACAACATGTCCTGATTCCTTACTACCTGGCTGAGCCTCTTCCACTATATGTCCTATACATCCTATATTTTAAGATCACATGTTCTTAGGTTTAGAGTGACATCTATGGGTGGTCAATCTGTGGGTGCTGAATGTATTGAATGTGTGTGCTTCTTGTGTCTGATCACGTTATTTTGATTATAAAGCGACCTTGAGCATGGGAAAGGTGCTATATAAGTAAAGGTGAAGATGATGATGATGATGATGATATAAATAAGTTATAGTACAGTAGTGTAGTACAGTTCAGTTAAAATTAATTTGGTTTCAGGCTTTATAGAAAGTGTTGCCATATTTTTAGTGTATCCCAGTTTATACAAAAAAATATTTTGACTGTGTAGTTTTTTCAGTGAGTCACTGACCTGAAGCGACCCCTGGGCCGCTCTGATTGGATGGACATGTAGCTGGTGCTACTGATCCGTGAGGCACTACTGGCACGAGAGATGGCTGACACGTCACTGACATCACTGTCTGAGGATTTATGGGATACATTATCACAGCTCCGTTGCTGCTCTTTATAAAGCTGTAACAAAAAGAAAATATGCAGAAGATACAAGTACAAGTGAGAGCGTGAATCTAAAAGAAGGGGGTGGTAGGGCAAAAAATAATAATACTCTAAAACAAGGGGGAGAAAGACAGGAGAGGTTACCTCTCTTTTGTTCTTGAGCACCCTCTCCAGGTCCTGGCCGGTACTGGAGGGAGCTGGTGTCCTGTAGGAATGTACCTTCATTTGCCTTGTTCGCTCCTCTGAAGCAAGGGCTGAAGTAAACATAAACACCGAAACACCCGTCATCTACATTACATACAAGTGCACAGATACAGTCTTTTAAATAAATAAAACATATAAAGGACAGGAAATCTGGCAATGTGCTATACCTTGTTCTACACTACTGCTTTTAGCTGGGACTTGGGGTAACTGTCGGCCTTTGCGTGCTGACGAGGAAGTTCCTGCCGATGAAGAGTATGCTGCGCTGGCATGTGGATGTACCCTGGAAATGATGGAAAAGGAAACAAACAGAAAACAAAACACACACAAAATTATTTAGATTCAAGCACATATAGGACACAAGAATTCTACAGTAATTGTAGACAGCATTTTTATTTATATACACCCAACAGGTGTATAACACAGCACATTGTCGATGCCGCACCATTATCTGCTTGAACCTTAATGAAGGTTAAAATAAGTTGGATCTTTAATATATTAAAATTAGAAGTAAATAGGAAATGCACACAATGAGGGGAAGAAGAAAAGGTGTTAGTGTATACTTAAAGCACGGGAAGGAGAAAAGAATAACAATATATTGCAACAAATTCAGAACATTCTACAATTGCATAACAGGACCGATACAGCAGAAGGCAAAATAAGGCAAAGAAAAAAGAGAAGGTTGATTGCACATGGGTATTTTTTCAGAATTAGGGGAGCTCTCTCTGCCTAGTTTAGGGCTATGATCTAGGGCTGAGGTAACCCCAATCATATCACCTTACCCAGCGAAGGCAGGGACACCCCCCTTCCTCTAGCCCTTTACAATAGAGACAGACTGTATTCTTCTGATCGTAGTGGAAAGCATGTAATATGCAAGAAAAAACATGATGAACAGAATAAATAAAACCAAACAAAAAAAATTTAACAGCAAAGCACATACAAATACAAAGCAGACAAACACTATTAAGAGTGCCACGAAGAACAGTGACATAATGAGGAACAAACAGGACCATTAGTAAAACTGTAGTACACCACATTTCTCCCATGGAAATGTCTTATCTGCAGTCAAATATAACATAAAGCACAAGACCTGCACATAGACACTGAATAAACAAAAAAAAAAACAGCGCTTTGTGTATCAGTGTACTGTGTATGAATAATAATAAGGTGGTAAAAAAAAATATATGGTATGGTACTGTATGACTTCTTACCGCTCACTGTCAGATTTTTTCTTCCAAGGTTTCTGACAGCTAGCCTTGTCCAGAATTCTTGGCTGCCTATGATTTGCAAATGATTAAAGCAAAACAGAAATGAAAGGATGAGAGAAAAGAACTGAGTAAATGATGATGGTGATAATAAAAGGAAAATCTATGTAATGCTCTGTGTGTATGTGTGTGTGTGTGTGTGTGTGTGTGTGTGTGTGTGTGTGTGTGTGCGTGTGTGTGCATGTATGACTCTCATAGTAATAATATTTTAATCTAGTTGATCCTCCTCTGTGTGGCCGGTATACCTCTGTGCCTCGGGCCTTGCACTGAGGTGGTTTAGTGTCTCCTGAGTAGGAAAAATAGGCTCCAAAATCCAGCTGATGCGTGTGATCAAATCAGAGACATGTGGATGACAGTGAGACACAGACCCACAGAAATGGTTACAGAATGGATGAAAGACAAGGCTTCTCTTTTAAAATACACATTAAAAACAAGCAAAATGTGCAATGAAATGGGAACAATGAACAATAACCTATAGGTTCAAATGATGGTTGAATTCCCATATGGACACTGATCCCCACAGCAAATAAGAATGGACACCTTTATGAACATTTTATAATCTCTGTAAAAAATCTGCCGCCAAATAATGATAGCAAGTGAAACCCTTGAATAATCTAATATTGCTCATTCGGAGATTATTATATAAAAATATAATAATATTAAGCCTTTCTATACATTTTAAGTTTAATTTTTTTAGGCATGTACATTTTTTTTCTAGAAATAAATGCTTAAAGCAAGCAAATTTATCTGCAAATAAAATAAGACAATTTCAAGCGTGAAATCAGCAATAAATAAATAAACAAACAAACAAACATAGGCTTAATGATGTTATATTGGTTAAAAACCAATCTAATGAAATGAAATCTGATTATGGGTGTTCTTGTATTTGCTTATATTAAAGATATTTTACTTGCTGTAATATAATTTTCTGTAGTACAGGGTTTGTCTGGTGACTGCTACTCCATCTGCTGCTAAAGGAGTGTACTGTACACACAACAAAAAAAATCCACTTGACTGACTTGACAGGAAAACTAGTGACAGCTCAGCATTGCTGTACCCTTAGGTTTGTTAATTAAGGAACGAGATCAACAATTTAATTACACTTGACCCCCTTTTCTACACTTTACACTTATTTTTACGGCTTGTCATGCTACCAAGAAAACCACCAAATCATTCACCAAAGACTTTCCCATGATGGAAAAATGAAAGTGACATTCTTTGCTCTGACTGCACTAACAGTGGAGACTCTTTCCAAAAATTCAACATAATCATCATCACCATTTTAGTGATCATAATTGATTTAAAAATAACCATTGGAAACAAAACGATTGTCAGAGCTATTGTGACATAATATTAATATTCACCACATTCTAGCCAATCAGAACTGAGCATTTAACAGCTCTGTGGGATAATACACTATACGGCCAAATGGACATTGGACAAAAATGGACAAATGGACCCAGCTGATGTCAGTTGAGGAGGCCTGGCACTGTCATGCTGAAACAGTTTTGGGCCTTTTGGTTCCAGTGATAGGGAATTTGTAATCCTACAGTATAGAAGGACTTGCTACAAAACTGTGTGCTTGTGGCAACAAGCTTGTGGTTACAAAAGGTGTGATGGCCAGGTGTCCACATACTTTGCCTGAACCCGAACATCCAATTTACAGTCAACATAAAGGAAATTTACACTGTACCTTTAGGAAAAAAAATGTGAGACATCATCTACATATGGTCAAGGCATTATACTATATATACAAACTATAAATGAAACCAGCAAAAGTAAAAAAAGGGTTTAGTATAGATGCAAAGCTTACAAGAAAGTCACACTAATAAACTACAGCACTCACAACAAAGCCAGCTTTGGGGTCTGGGGTCAGAGTGAATCAAAAAGCCACAGATTAGACAAAAACCAGAATACATCTAGAGCACAAACATCAGTAAAGATTAAAGCAGAGGCTTAGCTAGAAGGCACATGAATTGAGGGTGCAGCTAAGCCCTCGGGCAGAGGCAATTAGGACAGGAGAGTAGAGGAGAGGAGTCAGGGTTAGCGAAGGCGTCGGGGGGACAGGATCGGTACCTGTCATCCTCAGGGGAGGCGTGTTGGATTAGGATCCTGGGGCTGGTGGGTCTGATGCGGGGGAGAGACTGCGTGCTCCTAAAAGAGTGCGTGTCCAACACACCCCAAGAGATTGGAGGTGAGAATGTGAAAGAGACAGGGCAAGTCAGGACAGAGACGGGGACTTGGTGTATTTAACAATTAATGATACGCAAACACCCAGGGAACATTCACGTCTGCTCTGATACTACCAAACACAACACGTCACATTCTACACAGTACAACACAACTTTTACACAGTAAACTGACATTCATTAATTATAATACTGAAAAATAACAACACCTATAAATTATTATAAATTATAAAAATGTTTGGTTAATCAGCTCCACATCTATATAATGCACATATATATATATATATCTGTGAAAAATAGAAATTATCTGTCAAAACAGCAACACTTAGGGACAATAAATGGGGTCTTGTGAGTACCTTTCTCGATCGGGTGAATTGGAATTTGAATCTGGCCTCAGACAGTTGGTACTAGCACTTCTAACCCTGTCAAGAGGGGGCTGCAGATCACTAGGGTCACAACATGCCATCCAACGAAGAGAAGGGAAGGACGTCAAAAAGACAAAAAAAGATGCAAAAAAGAACAAGCAAATAATATTAGATCCAAAAAAAGGAATGGGATTCATCATGGCACATCAAAGCAAGGGAGAAGCAATAAAGCCTGTTAAAGTTTTAACTTGCTTATACAGTATTTTGCATATGTATTCACCCCACCCACTTTGAACCTGCAACTGAAATGCACTTAACACAGCATTGGATTAATACAAGAGTACTAACAATTAAAATTTTAGAAAAAGTTCATAACTTAGAGTACAAAAGGTCCCACACTCCTAGGCCACCTTGTCACAACTCCACAGTTCTGACATTGTCATGCCTTTCTTTTGGCAAGTCAATTACGCATCTACCTTACCTGACATCAGAGTTCATTTTAACACAATTGGTTTTATTTCAGTTTTAATTCAATGTCTCAGAATTCCAGTGAGATAAATGTTAACATACACCAAAATAGTTTCTTTAAACAGATTCAAACAGGATTCCAGAAATTGATTAACCCAAAAGCTTGTAATTGGGCAATTTTCTCAATGAGGAGTTAACTGGAAGCATACTTACAGCTGTACCACCTACATTTAAAGACACTGCCTTCTCCCCCTCAATACCTTGGGAAAATCTGAGTCTTGTTCGTTTCTTAGGGCCATTTTTTTTAAAGGGAGGGTACCACAGACATCTGTATGAAAACTCTGGAACCATGTAGACATTGCATCATTCAGAAGGGGCACAAATTAAATCTGAAAGGATGAACTGAACCTTAAATTAACCTTAACTGAAAAAGAGGGGTATATACATCCACTATTAAGAAAGTCAACTTGGCCCGATGTGCGAGGAAGAAGCTTATTGGCCATAATGATGAGCACTAATGATGAGAAGAAGAAGAGTTTGGCTATTAATCCAAAGAACACCATCCCAACTGTAAAGCATAGGATTAGGATCATTTTGTAGGGGTATTTTGCTGGGAAGGGGACTGGTGCACTATAGATGCCATTTTGAGGAAAGATGATGATTTGGTTTTTAAATTTGATTGTCCAGCAATGATCATAAGCACACCTCCAAACAAAGTAAAAGTATATTAGTGTCCATCACAAACCAAAAGGGCCAAAACCTGACTGGGCTCTATAAGGAAAATTGGTCAAAATCTCTTATCAGTTTCAAAAGGAAAAATTTCTGAATTTCTGCAATTACAAGGCAATGGCATCATATACTAAGAAAGTGTATGTAGTATTTGACCCACTGGATTTCTGATGTAGTAAATAAAACCTAAAACAAAACTTTTCTACTCTATCGTTTAAAATTATCTTAGTTGCCATAATTTACTTACCACAGGATGTGTATAATAGCATGGACCATGTAAAGTTGTATAATCTTTGAAATTAATTACAGATGAAGGATTTCTGTACTCCTGTCAGCCAAGAACAAGAATTTGAGGCTTCAGTGAGTACAGACTCACCAAAACTAGACATCAAAAAAATAAAAAAGACACTAATATGAGTTTTAATATTAAACTCTTGCCCAGTTTTGGCTACCTTGTACCAACTGTAGCCTCAGAGTCCTTATCTTTGCTAATGTAAGTGGAACCTAATGGTCTTCTGATGTTGTAACCCATCTAACTCTAAGGTATGTTCATTCTGACATGTTTTTCTGCATAACACGCATGTAAAGAGTTGTTATTTGAGTTATCATAGCCCTCCTGTCTGCTGGAATCAGTCTGGCCATTTTCCCCTGACATCTCTCAGCCAGGTGTTTTGTTCATTGAACTGCTGCTCACCATTTACTGCACCATTTTGTGTATACTATACAGACACTTGTGTGTGAGATTTCCAGGATATCAGCAGTTTATGAAATACCCATCTGGCACAGAAAACCACACCACAATCACAGTTTTTGATGTAAACATTAACTGAAGCTCTAGTACTGCAGCTGTATGATTTTATATATTGCACTGCTGCCACATTCTTGGTTGAGTGGATAATTATATGAATGAGCTGGTGTACAGGTTGGTGTGTGTACCAGTTAAGTTTCAGGTTCAAACCAGAGAAAAGCTTATGAGGGTGAATACTAATGCAATGCACTGTATATTTACAATCATTTATATAATTGGACTGTTTCTATGACCGTCCAGACTATGCTACGGACATGATCTATTGCTTGCTTACTGATGATTTTATTAGAGATCCTGAGCTCTGTACTTACTGCTGCTGTACTTCATTTACCTTAGAATTTAGTTTAGACAAAAGACAAAGCATGCACACGGTAGACACAGTAAAATAGCTTAAGATGATAAGAAAATCAAAAATCAGCAAATGAAAATGCATGCAAAGCTTAAAATCCA
This sequence comes from Duopalatinus emarginatus, assembly GCA_028565595.1. Classification (NCBI taxonomy): domain Eukaryota; kingdom Metazoa; phylum Chordata; class Actinopteri; order Siluriformes; family Pimelodidae; genus Duopalatinus; species Duopalatinus emarginatus. Next base: position 16,714,274 of record JAOVVF010000039.1, on the reverse strand, counting down.
CCTCCTTTTAGTCAGTTTATGTAGAGTTGTGTAATGAATTCAGTCACACAATTATTAATAATGTCATAATAACACTTAAATGATGGTTATTTGGAAGTTAACTAAACTGTTATTGAGACTGCTGGCTTTGTCTTTGGGCAGTGTGCCAGTAAGGAGTGGAAAGTTCCACTCGTAATGGCTCTTGTCACTGAGCTACTGCGTTGTATAATACTGTGAAGAGCGAGAGAGGTTGAATATAAACACTTGAAAAAGATACACAGAATACGGAAAGAACATGACAGCATCTACGCCGTACACATACATACATTCAAGCCACTACATTCAGAAACTCCAAAGGCCAGGCAAATTACAAACACTACAACACTACAAACACTACAACTCATCGTATTTTTATGGTTATTGAGCCACGGCTCATTGATTATGCACATGTACTAAAGAGATGAGAATAATGAATGAAAAATAATATTCATCCTAACTCCTAAGAAAGATCCAGTCCTAGTGCGGTATATATATTTTTTTTTACCTTGTGATGTGCAGGCACTCTGCGCTCCTACCCCGCACTGATCTGTGTATCAAGATGACCTCACTGCAATTACCATGGAAATGCATGACACATGAGGGGGTAAACAAACAACCGAAGCAATAAACAGGCACACACAAAGAGAGCGCATGGGTATAATAGGACCTGGTATAGACTGTAATTATCTTTTGAACCTTAGTAATATGAACATGATAGGGTACGGTACACATTTTATGGAACACTATCCAAACATACCATATACTGTAATTCCTAAGCATGAAAAGGAAAAAATTAGCCCACATTTTTTCTGGACACTGTTAACTAGCAGAATGGTAGAAGAAATGTAACCTGGTGAGCTTGGGCACAAATGTGGCCTCACAGAGTTTCTGGGGAATGTTGTATAAATATATTGAAAAAGAATTAACACACAGGTCTTTGACAAAGGCAAGCTTTCACAGTGTGGATCTGTGAATAAGAAAGTGTCTCGTGCTGTTTCCTTCTTGATCAGTGTGTAGCAAATAAAGTAAAGTCGGCAGAAGCACTGAAACCCGCTGTATTTGAAAGATCTGGTAACATATACACAGAAGATTACCCGATAATAAAGTTGTTCCCAGCCCAAGTTCCTAAGTACTTAAGTTCCTAAGTACACCCGTGTCGAACCGGCTAATCAAGCACAGGCTAGAATTCGTGACCAAGTCTGGGATAAACTACTGTAAGAAAACACTACTCATATGCAACCATAAGCATTTCTTTACCTGTCATCCACATATTCTCTCTCCTGTACACGACCATGCTCATGGTAGCGGGTTGGTGAACGAGACCTGCGGCTATGCTGTGCCTCATCCAAACTCCTGCCCAGAAACAGACAGAGACAAATTACTTGTTTACAAGCACTGACACATTTTTTTTTACACAAGCTTATATAGTATAAGCATAGGAGTAAATTAAGATATGGATGATAGGGGCATGTGCATACCAAAGTCAATGCAGTACTAAATTGTCACTACAAATATTTTTACTGATATACAAACAGTCATTGTAAAGGTTAGTCTCAGTCTTAGACACTTTTTCCATGGGATATATTTTGTACACTTTTTTGGCTATCTGCGTTTCCGTGTGCTAGATTGCAGCAAGGAAAACACATCGTGACCTGTTCAGGTTTCCAGAATAAAGAAATAATCATTCAAAAGAATATCATTAAACATCAATAAAGATGCCTGTGTGAACTACTTAGTAGTGAGTAAGGGTGATAATCTTGTGTCAGAAACAGTCTGTGACTGATCAACTCTTTCTATGAAAGTAAGCAATTCTGGGCAACTTTAACTGACAAAGTAGACCAACTTCTGTAGCACTGGTCTGCCTTGACAATTGGCAGGACATGACATTGATGTCAAGCTGTTTATGGATTTTAAAAAGGCACTCTTGGGAGAAAGCCCATAGCTCTGGCACCCTCTCTATCACGCACAAGATAAAAATATTAGAAGAGAGAGAGAGGCAGAGTGAAGATGAAAAAGGTAGGGTAGATGCAGATTCAGCAGAATCAGAAACATGGAAAGTTTGGTGCATAATATCAAGCTGTGTATGTGTCATTGTTTAAATAGTTGCTGGAAAGGTGATAAAAACTTTTAAATCCATATCATTTTAATTTACTCTTTGCATTATACAATATTATAAACACTTTCAAAAAAACCTTTGTATCTTGTACATTTTGTATCTGGAATGTTTTGTTATCTGATTAAAATGAAGTGATAAATGCAGTACTTGTGCACTCAACTGCTTGTCCTACCTCTGCATGGGAACATTTGCGGGCCGTGATCTTGCTCTGCTTTCTGATTCCCTGTGAGGCGATACTGAGCGAGAGCGATGATGTGTCGACCTCTGCTGCTCAGGAACTTCCAGTGTAGTCCGCTCCCTCTCCCTGTCTCTTTCCCTCTCCCTTTCTCTCCCTCGTTCCTTTTCCTTTTCTCTTGGTCGACTTTCTGCAGCTGTAGGCCACCAAAAGCAAAATACTTTTCTTTTCAAAGTATCAACAAATATTTAAGTATAATGCATTTAAATTTAAATATTCATGCAAAAATAAGGTAGACACCTGCTTCATTCTTTTCTCCAGTTTTCCAGCATTGACATTTGTTCACAAGACAGTGTGTGGCTTTAATTTCAATATATATAATTTCATTTTTTTGTCTATTTTGTTCAGCCAAACGTGCTAGGAGCAATCACAAACTCAATATTCTTGGCTAAAGTAACAAGACTATAAAAGTTTACTTTACATTTGGTCTGTCTTCCTAATCACTACTTTTAGAACTCTTGCTCAAGGCCACAGACTTAACACAAATTTAATGCACTCAATTCAATGCCTGATTTGTAGCTTTGTAAAGCAGATGTCCTGAAGAATGAAAGAGAATGAAAGCAAGGTATCAAGGATAAAACTCTACCACCATACACAGTGTCGAGATCATATTGTGTGTACTGAAGAGAGGTTCAATCTCCCTTATTTCTTATTCACTCTTTTTTTTTTTTTTGCTTTCATCTTTAGAGTCGTCATGCAGACACTGTGCATTGCAGTAAAAGTTTAGTCTACTTGGCTACAGAGAAAAGCACTGGAGACAAAACTACCTATGGAGACCCACAAAAAATGCTCTAACGTTATGTGACATGTTTGTATTTGCAAAACAAAGAGGATGAAGTGTATGGGAAGGTGCATTGCATGCTAAACCTATGATATGGCCTGACATATGGCCATGGCCATGGCATTGTCTCCAGAAAAACAGCAGGTGCTTTCGGTAGAAGTGGAAAGCCTGCTGCTGACTCGTTGCTTCTCTCGTTCTTTATTCTATTGCACAAATCACAGTATTAGTGTAGAGGTTACTGGCGCCATGCCCCCCACCCACCTGCAGCCACTACGCCAATACCATCATCATAATCTGATTCTGTGATACGCTGAGAGCCTGTGCAGACATACACACACAAAACCACATATACAGACAGACACCACAGAGACAGACAAATTGATATATACACAAGACAGATGAATAAAACAGAGATATTTGTTCATGAACACATGCACATGTGAAAAGTGATACTGATTTTTTTGTTAATGGAAGGAAAATACAAACAGATGAATATCTATTTGCATATCTGTATCCAACCGGAAGCGCTCGCCACTCAGACCAGTGACACAACAGATATTCATACATATATAAAGCCAATTATATTCCGTGCATATAATTCTATTCTCTATACACACTATAAACTAGTGAGCCAAATGACTGAGGAGTATAATATTTCTAAACATGATCAACTGGCTGAATAGTTCACTGAGTTAAAACAAATGAAGTTTGTCTTAATTGAGGTTTCTGGCAGAAAACTAAGTTTAATGTTATTTATCAGGTGATGTGATATTCCTTCGTACAGAATTGTATTTCATCCTCTGCATTTTGGCAGAATTTACAGGGTTGTTTTTTTTGTTTACCTCTGTCAAAGTTTGCTCACTAAAATCTCCAGCATGCATTAGCTAAATTAAGTTAATACAATCATTGGAGAGTACTTCAGACTTCTGGCAGAAGCTTTCTGTATCATAATTTGGCTTCTTTCTGCCTTAGAAGAAATGCCAATAGAAAACAGCTCAACCACAAAATCCACCTCTAAGACATTTCATAGGGGGTTTAAACTTAGTATTTTAAATATCTGTGCTTTGAAAACAGTTTCAGCCAAAAGTAAACATACATTACCTCTTTAAACATAATAAATAGTTCTCCTTTTGTATCATTTCTTGACATTCACTTATAAATAATAAGGATGTTCCACAAAGGGCTCCATTTATCTTTTTAATCATTTAGTATTACACTTTTAAAGTGTAAATGTTAAAGTGTAAATGTTTTCGTAGACCAAAACTTATACAAATTAAAATGGTACAAGTTTCAGTAATGATAATTTGCTTCCAACTCAAGTTATTCAGAGTCACTGTACTGAGGATGATATTTATTTTTTAACTTAATGTCTCAAGCTGTAAATTAAATGTAAATGCATGTAAATGTAAAGTTAATTCTGAGGACAGTAATACGAGCCATTATAAAAGACATCACTATTTGAATTATTTGAACCTTTTTGGCTGCTGTATCACACTTAAAGTAGAAAAAGATTGGAAATGATTTCATGCATTTTTTTCCATTACATGCCAATTTAAAGTGCATCAATGAAGGTTCACATTAGTCTCCTTATATGTAAATTTACACAATATGAGAAAGTTGCATAGCATATGAATATTTTCTTATGATACCATGTTAAAACAATTTATGAATACATTCATCCATATCCAACATGATAAATGAAGCCCACTGTTTCAGCCATGAGTCATGTTGAGTATCTACAATTAGTTCTGATGACAACTGATAAAGCTGCCTGGATGTGTAGCAGACAGCCTTTAAAAATACAACTCAGGTCCAGTAGTCTTCATTTAGTACTACCTGACATTTTCATATACTAATAGTACAAAGTTAGACCTTTCATCCTCCACTCACGCTGCAGCTTTTTAGTGGGTGTGTCACTGTGTGCGTGTCTTCGGGGCAGGTACGGTGAGGGGTGGGGCAGTGGAATAGAGGACACATCATGAGTCTGCAGCTTGTACCAGTGAGGTTTATCGTCCAGCAGTGCCGTCTCCAGCTCAATCAGAAGCTGCATTATGGTAAGAAAAAAAAGAAGGGAATTTGATATGGGTCATTATTATGAGTACAAGTCACATTATGAGTATAAATTTGGATACATGTGTGTGACTTGCCTCGCCTAAGAAACTGCTTTCCTCATCCTGAACTTTTGGTTGGTCCCACACTGTGATTTCCAGCATGTGCTCTCTGAAATCCCGCCGGTGCACGTGTGAGTACACAAAGGTCTGGTTCCACTTAGGCTCTGAACTTTTTTTGACTGTCTTCGTTCTTCGCTTGCTTTTATCACTGATAATCCAGGGCAAAGGAAACACACATAAAATCATCATAAACTGTATTGAAAAAAGGGTGTAGATTACAAATTAAGCTGGGCATAATAGATATAGTAATCCCTTTAGGCTTTGGACCAGAGTTCCCACCTCAGCACCCCTTCCTACAAATCTTTTGTTTTTAAGGAAAGCCTTGCAATCCCTCATTTAACCCACACATGCCATGAAAACACTACACAGTAATAACTGGGCAGAGAACACAGTTGTGCAGAGCGGTGGGCAAACCTTTCTATGATGCCTGGGGAGCAGCTGGGGGGTTAGGTGCCTTGCTCAAGGGCACTTCAGTTGTGTCTTGTCTGTATGCGAGATCTTATAGTTTTCAGAACTACATCTGGTGGAAAATTTCAAACCTTGCCCATGTAAAAGATTTTCCCAGGCCACCACACATATTTTGACTGTCTTGCCTGTTTTAACTCTTAAGTATAAGATATATAATTGTGAGCACCTTCTATCAGGAAGGAAGTACATTTTGACATAAGGGTTCCTGGGTCGTCCGTCCGGTCTGGGGGGCAGGTCTTTGGCCTGCAGCACATTCACGATCAATTGATGGCCAACTTTATCATACCACAGTTTCACCTGCAAGAGATAGCAGTCATGGCTATTTATATGTGGCTAATGGGTTAAAAGGCAATCCATACAGTAGAGAATCATCGTTGTGGTATTGTATTGGTATTGTATCCACCGAGAGCTGTCCAGGGAGCAGCTGAGGAGCGTCTCTCAGACCACTGGGACTGGAAGGGGACATGACAGATATAGCTGGTCGCTCCATCTTCTGAGATTCAAATGAACTCGAGCCTGCTGTAGAGACACAAAGACAACAATACGCTATGAAAACGATAACCGACTTCATGCTATTTTAATTGTAGGGAAAGAGATAATATTTCAGGCCACAATGTTTAAAACAATACTTACTAGATTCTAATGGAGGGTGTGATGTTTCAGGTATTCTGGGTATATCACTGATAAGAAAATAAACAGCACTCAATTAACCACACACAGCCACCACACACACATAAACGTCAAGACCAAAGGCAGAGGTTAAAACATATACTGTAGGATCAACTGTTAAATACATGAACTAATCCAGATATCCATTTTATAAATAAACTGAGAAAAATAAGCAAGAGCAAGCCAGGGGATCAACATCATCCCATGGAGTTTATTTTACTTACTGGTAAGATTTATACACCCTATGCTATGCTCTATTTGGAAAGAAATCAATGAATACATGCTTTAGTAAAGGTAGGAGGATGGAGCAATGTACAATATCATGACTAATGATTGAAACTAAGTAGAACAGAAACATAAATTAGTCCAGAAATTCATAACGCCGAAGAAGGCTAGACTGAGCAAACACTTGCCTGCACGCATGAATAGACTATAACAAATCATTAGTAATTGAAATACTTGTATCCCCCCCAAAAAAATCATTAATAATACTAAAGACGATAATGGACGATTTACCCGATGGGCCTTGAAACGACTAATTCAACTTGGGGTTCCGCTTGCGAATCCAAGATTATATTGTACACCTCCTTCGTGGTTAATCCGGGCAGAGATTTACCATTCCACTGTAGCACCTCATCTCCTAAAGACAATAAAACACCATATGGATACAATAGAGAACAAATCTGCAATGTGTATGCCTTCATTTCTAAAAGCATGTGCACAATACTCCTAAATGTGGACAATCCTGAAAGGTGTGCATGAAAAAAAATGTTCCTAAATCCTTCTCACTCATGATCTGTGACTCCACTTGACCTGATGATAAACAATAATTACAGGTCGCTATGTAATTAGTCATGCTGATTTTTTCTGTCGTAATGGTCCAAAAGGATCTTAGCTCTTGTTAGCCAGCAGCCAGATATTCTCAGCATGGCCAAAAAATCTTGGACATTGTGCTCGTGCAGTAATGCACCATTGGCAAGATCTCAAACACAATGACATCATAATAACCCAAAAGTTTTTAAACTTTTACTATGACAATACCTCAACACAGAGCCAAGAAAAGGCAGTCTGTTAATGTATCTGAGTGGCTGAATACTTGTGCAATGTTTTACTTCTCATTTTATAAATATACAACATTGTAAAAAGCTTCTTATGATTTTTTATTGTGGAGTATTAAATACAGACTAATGATAAAAAATCATTAATTTGTTTATGTAGCATACAAACATGGGGACAAACATTTTGTACACATATAAAACAAAAAAAAACATTTTATAATCATCAAATCTGACCTTGCTAATTAAGGACCCACTTTTTTCAGGTTATCATACATGATGGGAAAGACTGTGACATTGCTACTGCTGTTGTTTATTTAATCATATAAGTAAACTGAAAATGATTTATCATATAAGTAAACTGAAAATGATTTATCATATGTACCATGTTTTTTTAGTGAGCGCTAGAGTATAACACACTATTCACACACACTTTTCTACATAAACAGGATTAATACAGTGGGGACCTCACCTGCCCGTAAATGGCCCACCACGTCCGCCAGGCTTCCTTTTTTAACTTTGGTGATGAAGGCCCCGAGTCTCCCTGTTTCCGTGATCTTCCCCCCTACCACCTACTCACACCACAGCACACCACACCACAACACACAGCAAAATATCACTTACTTGAAGTGTGACCTGTTACACAGATGAGCCTTGAAGCAGATGGAGTACACTAAAAAAAACATCAGGTTTTACTCTTGACTCTGCTAATCAGTATGGGTGAGTCTGTACATACAGCATCCAGTTATAATCAGACAATCCAATATCACTTAGATAAGGATGTGATCTCTTTTGAGTTCAGGCTCTTATCAAGGTCTCATGATATGAATATTAACTGAAGCTTTTGGCTTGTATTTGCATGATTTTCTTCATTGTACTGATGCCACACATTTGCATGAATGTGCATCTCTACAGGTATTCCTAATAAAGTGGACACTGATTATATTATTATACTAGAGGTAAAACATACTACAGTACTGATTAAGAAACATCTATCAGCTGAAAATGGTTCACCCTTAATGTTTAATTATAGTGATGGGATGAGTGTGCTGTTTGTGCTTTTGTGTTTATGTGTGTATTAATAATGGGAATTATTGTTGGATGTGTGTGTGTTCCTCCTAACCTTTAGCCCTAGCAGTGCTCCAGCCTCTTTAGGCATTGCTGTACGCTTGATCAGGGTAATTCGGCCGATTAAATGATCACCTTCCTTGGAGGGCTGCCACGTAACCGGATGCTGAGTAGAACAAGGAGGTGATTTAATCCCAGCACATAGAGAACTCTCTTACAGGCACTGTGTTACTGCACTGGAACAATTTCGTCCATAAACTTACAGTTATATTTTATAAAAAGCTCAAACTTTACACACACTCACACGCAGGCAATCGTTTACAAAATGACCACATTTAGCATAGGAAAATTACAGAGACTGCATAAAAACAAAACCCCAAAAAAACACATTCATCCCGATCAGATTCATATATACAATATCTGAAATAAACTTTCTAGATTACCTGCAACTTGGTAATTATCCAGTCAGGATTTTCACTCTCCCAACATTTTCGTCCCTCAACATACCATTTTTTAAATAGAATCAGTGGCTTTAACTGAACTCTTCTAAATTTAAATGCTGTCTATTCCACAGCTTTCTCACCAAGTCTGTTCACACAAGCTGTTGCCACATTTGGTTGAACAGAAATCATAATTTATATCGATCTGTTAGATAAACTAGCAGGACAATGCTTACACGGATGTAGAGTTTGTAAGAGAATGTCTGTTAGATTGATATAACAAATCCGGCACAACATATCAGAAGTGGAGGTTTTACAGTGACAGGGCAATGCTGACTAAATATCCATTATATTTTAGCCACTGGGTTACAACTATAAATCCAAATTTTAGTCTGATCCTTAGGTCTGATACTTAAAAAAAATAAAAACAACTCTATGCCATTGTGTATAAGTGGTCCCTACCATAAAGCTTTTTTCAAAGTTTCAAATTTGTATTTGTCACATACACAGTCATACATGGTACAAACTGCAGGGAAATGCTTTTGACCGTCTTCACATAAGCAGCTGCACCATAAATAAAATAAAAGTAAAATAGAGTAAAATATAATTATAATTATAAAATAGAAATAGAAATGCACATCTAATTATAAAAAAAATTAAGGAAAATATTAAAAAAATTATATTTAGAAGAAATGTAAACATTATAGGTCATTATAGGACAGAGTAACACAAGTCTGATAATCTATACATATCTAATACTGAGTAGCACTATGTATAAAGAAGGGGAACAACCGAGTTCCTATTTTGCCCACTGTTGACAGGTTAGCGAATGTCTCACACTCTGCACAGTATGTTTATCAAATGTTTTGTCCATGATCCGTATGATCAGTATCACATGATTAGTCTCATGAGCTGGAAATACTTACATGCCACACAGTGGGATCCAGAGGGTAGCACTCCCAGTCCCCTGAAACACAGACAGGAAGCAGAGTCAATTGGCGCTCAGAGAACAACACAAACACGCAGCTTTCCCCTGACTGGTGAGGCACAGCTTTATGCTAGCCAGAATACACACTCTCCAACCCTGCTGTTTACACTCGCAGCACTCTGTTTATTGAAGATTAGGACTCTGGAGTGGCACTCTCTGCCAAGCTGTCACCCTAAAACACGCCCCATTCGGTACACCCTGCAGGACGACAGCGTCGGTGCGCATTTAATGGAGCTTCTGTGCCGGTCAACTCGTGTTTGAACAGAGCCTAAGAGCTGCGTTTAGTGTCTTGACTGTGGAAACCTGACGACATGCAACGATGCTTACATAGCATAGACACAGTGGCAGGTTCAGGTCTTTCCATGGCGTTGGCCTCATATTTACTCTTGGCATGTTTTATGGTGGGGCACCATGTGTGTGTGTGTCCATCTGAACTGACCATTTTATGCTGAATTCTGAACACATGGGGCATCACAAGTGCCAAATGTGACTTGGACAAAAGGCTATGAAAGCAGTGAATTGATGAGAAGAGAGATTCAGCAAAACTAAGCAAGGCTTAAAAAATTGTTTTTAACATTTTTAATTGATCATTTCATTTAAATAATTATTATATAATAAATAGTGTAGTTGTTTCTCAGAAACATTTCCTCTATGAACAGCTTTTTATAGTAGCTTGGCAGTGTAGACATTTGTACAGACGCCATTCATATTTTCTTAAGAGCCTGTAAGATCATCAGGTATTTGTTGCTAACTCGGGCTTCACACCAGACTAAAAAAGGAACCCATACTGAAGAGGACGTGGGTTTGTTTGAAATGTTTGACAAACCACTCACTGCTTTCATCCCCAAGTCCTCTCAACAAGGCTGCATAGCTCTGAATTAAAAGCCAAGTTCAGTTGATGTGTATGACCTGAAAGGAAGAAAACAAGCTTACGGAAAAGATAAGGTCTATGTGGCTTACTTACAAGTATGTCAGATGCTGGATTCCACACAGATTGCATCTTTCCTTAAAAAGACTCATCTGTTTTTAACCCAGATCTGTTATACAAAGTTCTGTCCTATAAAAGTTTCTCTAAAAGAAAAAACACTTCTTTTTTTTTTTACTCACACAGACTCACACACACACACACACATGCCATCAGTGGTGGATTTCTAAACTCATACAAAACCCATACACTCACACACACACACACACACACACACACACACACACACACACACACACACACAAATGCATATTAAGGATACTGACATTAATCTATTGCAATTATTAAATTTCTAGAAGTACATATTTATATAGTTTTAATTAAGAGCAGATTAGAAAAATACAAATTGTCGTATAAGCTGTTCTGTTTTTTTTCTATTCCCATGACCCAGGTGCCCTCTGATCTTCACATCTGCCAGGAGGATAGCATAAGATGAAGATTTACAGCTTGAGCATCCAAATTACTAACTGCATTGTTATAGAAAGAGATAAAGCCTTTATTTTTTGTTACATATTTATCACAGAACAGTGATATCGATTTTTCCATGTACCAGCTTGTTAGGAAGTTGGGGTCAGAGCGTGGGGTCAGAGATTAGGGTCGGAGCATAGGATCAGCCAGGCTCCAGCACCCCTGGAGCAGAGAGGCATAAGGGCCTTGTTCAAGGCATCTTGTTGGTGCTGGGGCTTAAAAGTTAAAGCCACCACTGCTACATGTCTTAATACACAATGCTAATTGTTTCTATTGTCTTTTCTAATACCACAACAGTGCAGTTCCAAATGCAGTTTCAGCTAGTACACATGCAAAAGGCAAGCATATATTGACTATATCTAACTATATCTCTAATCATTAGTAATACATTATAAACATCTGTGTATATATTATGGCATTACTCCATCACCAGTTCATGTTCCACTTCCTATAGTACTATGCGTCTAAACAAACCACTCAGCTGCTATATATTAGTCATCAAATGTCATTAATGAACAAAATCTCATCTCATAAAGATCATTTGACATATTTTAGAAACGAGTAAAATTCAACACATATCAACACACATAATCGTCAGTCCAGCTCTGTTCAAACATCTACAACAGACATCTTACTTACTGTGTAAATGAAATCTCCGAGTCTGATTAAGTCCTGCTACAACGACAACAATGAATTGGTGGACTGCTCATTCTGTTTCTCGGTATGTGTCTACAGTTTACATTTCATCCCTGGCTTGTGTTAATACACTGACCTTTTATGTCTGTGTGCAACCACTTTGTCTGACAAGCAGCATGCTACCATGAGCACACCCTTCCCCTGCCCTACAGCTTTTATTAGTTTAACCCATCTGTCAAATAAATTATTGAGTGTCCATTATATAAGCAAAGTGATGTACAGGATCCTTGCTTGGCTAAGAGTGAAATCAGTGTACAGGTATTTAATATTCTGAGCTTCCTGTCTTTAATCCAATATAAGTAAAAGTGATTAAATTCCATAGTCATGTTATAGATTTTTGATCAGACCTGGGATGTACATCAGAGGCCAGTCTATTTATTATACATAATGATAGATTCGGGGCAAAATTGAAAAAGTCAAAGAAATTTAATTCACAAGACAAAGATATTTCGTGTGTAGGTTACACAAAAAAATAGATAACTGAAGTTTAGGACAGCTTCCATTTTCCTATCTTTAAATTCCCATCTCTGCCTTTTGTTCCTCATGAGAGTTTTCACACCCACCACCTCCCCGTCTCCTCCCTACTATTCAACAAACTCCTACCCGAAACTGTTCAGTCAGGGTCTGGCTGAAAGCAGAGGCCGCCCAGAACTCCTGCACAAAGTTCTCATCCAAATAAAGTTTGGTGATCTATACCACACAATTGACTTTAAAAAAAGTTAAAAAATAATCCAAAAGGGCAGCATCCAGTGTTATTAATACTGAACAGATATCAGTAAAAAAATGCCTTTCTCCTTCTGGATGTGATAACAAGTATTCTGCAATAATTTGTGCTTTTTTTCTTTTAAATCTGCCAGACTGTCTGTCACATCTTTGCTTTTTTTTATATTGCTGTTATAGTAATCGCTTTGGAGACGACAGGCTCATGGCCATCATCTTGTTTTCAGAATATTTTGTTATAGATCTGTTTTTTTTAACCTTTTATTATTTAACATTTATTTTTCCATAAAAAAGTCATAACCATGGGACATGAAAACCTTTAGTCTTTATTGTATCTCTTTATTATATTAAATATTTTTTTAATGTATATTAAACAATAAAGAAAATGGAGCTTCTCAGTGCAGCTCACCTCTCTCACTGATGCTCTCGATCTCTCCATCCTCACAGCTAGTGTACTCAGGCGTAGAGCCGCCTTCCTCCTCCGAGCTGCTGACTGACATTTGCCGCTTGTTCCCTCCACGCTTTGACTTGTAGGGGCGGGGTGGAGGAGGTCGCAGGCATTCTGATTGGTCGGAGCTGAGGGAGTCATTACGCAGCATGCTCTCGGCTTTTTCCCGCTTGGCCTTGCGTGCCACACCAGCCGAGCCTGGATCCAGGTGGCTCGGCTGAAGCTTCCTGTCCCTTTCAGGAGGCTCCCTGAGTTCAGGGGTTCCGATGGGAGCAGCAGGACCCACGCGGAACCCTGGGGCAGGTGGCTGAGGGGTGTGGTTCGGTTTAGGAGCTTGCACTGCAGATCCTATTGGGCCCCCCACGGTCCTCTCACCAATAACCCCCTGCTGCTTGCTCTCCAGAGATGGTTGGCGCGCCTCTGCCCACCTCCGGCCTGTTCTATTCTCTGCAACTGCCTCACCAGCCTGTCTCTCAGGCACACCTGTCTCTGCCTGTCTGAGTCGTGGTGCTTTCATATGCACGTGCTTCTCCTGTTCTGTGGACTGGGCCTTGACGGGATGGTGTGGAGGGTTAGCCTCGTTTTGCTGTTCCTCTCGATGTGGCCTCTGCTCACCCTCTGTCCTTCTGAGCTCCCCCACACTTCCCTCTAGTGCAGTATAGCTCTGATCCTGTGATCGTGCCTTAACCAGACGGCGAGTCTCTCGACGAGCGTCCCCAGCCTCCCACTCCTGTGTAGGCTGCGACTGGAGTTTGGGCAATCCCCGGCGCCGCTCCACTCTCGGTCCAGGCTTACCGTTTTGGTCTGAGGTCGACAATTGCTTTTTCCTGGTAAAGCAACAAAAGTGGAGGATCAGAGAGACTGAAAATAGAAGGGGGAGACATTGTGCTTCACAGAGAGCACATAAAAGGACTGCTCCTCATGAATTTTACATATTATTCAGATCTATGCACAACATGATTCAAATGCATGTATGACAAGGCAGCAACTATATTAAGTAATAGCACCCTGAGGAAACTGATGGAATTTTATTTTTTTAATAATTCCCAGCAAACAAGCACCAACTGTGTATATTATCCTGCACAAAATATAGCCTGCTGTTCCATCAGACTTTCATTTATTACACCAGGCTAAACTAAATATTTCCTACTCTATCTTGAAACTGCATGCAGTGTGATGAAAATGCAGAAGAAGAAATAATGCCTGCCTAAGAACCATAAACAGAGAAAAATCTTAATGTTAAAAGTTAAGAAGCAAGAAATTTAGCAATTTTAGTGTGACTTGAGTATACTCTAAGATTTCACTGAGAAATATGTAAATTTAATTAATTTTACATCACTATAACCTCTCTCGTGGCGGTTCACTGCGTGATCGGGATGTAGATATGTCGGCCTGTCCAACAGCAGGGCTTTTGTGTGTATTTGTGGGCAGCTGGTTGTCCTGGGCAGTGGAGGCAGAGGAACCGAGAGGAATCTGAGACCTAGAGCGCGCTTTCTTGTCTCCTGCAGAATCTGTACACGTGGCTGGCTCACTCACTGCTCTTTCCAGGACCGTCAGCTTTGCCTTTGGCCCCTGTTCCGTAAACCATTCCCCTGAATTAGTGAGGATGTCCTGCTGCTTACGGCACTTGTTACATACCCACATCACCTGCAGAGAGCAGAGCACTGTAAACAAGCTGAACTGAAAAAACCCTTTCACCTAGATAGTATGGTCTAGACATAGAGCAGCACCATAAAAAGATCAGCCCTCACTGGAAAGAGCAACAGTGTTTCAGGACAAATCTGCAGGTTTTTACAGGCAGAATAAGAAATACAGATAGAATAGGAAATAAGGTAGAATTTACAACTACACATTTAGAGAAAATCCTACACACTATAGAAATGTTGGTATGAAAGTGTATCACATTTTTTTAGATGGAACAAAAGGACAGTGAAATGTAAACCGGCTGCTCTGAAGACTGTGTAAAAGGTAAAAGAGTAAAAATATTTATAGTAAGCAAACAAACATACAAATATGGGGCTAAATAAAATTAAATAAAATAAAATTCTTAATAAAATTAAATTTATCCATAGTCTTTAATAACAGCATGTTTATGAGGGTTCGAGAGAGCTATAAAAATCAGCATTTTGTCATTAAAACAATTATGAAGCCATTACAATTCAGAGTCACTTACATAAGAAGAAAAAAAAACATTTGTTTAAAACCTTTTTTTAACATTCTTCAACCGTAGTAGAGTAAGTTTAGCATTTATAAGTCTCAAAGCTTTATCTCTGTGATAAACAAATTCTCCTAATGATAAATGAGGGTTCTGCTTTCTATTATTACATTTTTTTTCACCATATTTCTTGACACCTGGTGAGTTTTGTCGTAAGCCTTTCATATACAGTACCTGCACTCCAACACTGCATTATAAAACATTTGACAAAGTTCATGTGTTTCCACTATCTAAAAGGGCGGCACCACAGTAGCTAAAGCTTTGAAGATAATTACATTAACAGCAATGATATCAATTCAAAACCAAATATAGGGTATTTTTACAGAATCAATATTAGAAGTGGAGTCCATATTCTTGTTTTCCTATGCATTAGCAGTTCCCTCCCCCATATCCACACTCAGTCCCTGCTGATTCTTTCAGCAGGAGGCGACACAAAAAGACCTTGGCACATCCCATATTTTCCCTTCCCCCCCTCCTCTCCTCCTCCAGATTAATTTTGATTAAAGTGTTAGGGAGATGGGGAGGGGGCATAAACATGGCTATATTTAACCAGGCAGCCACGTAGCCAACACCATCAGGAGCGGCAAACAATTCCCTAGCTCACTACACAGCTACGGTGGGCAAAGACATCCTCTCCTCTGTCCCCCACGAACACAATGCCCAACAACCGTTCTTCCTTGCGCACACCTACACATAGACAAGCGCACACAGCCTTCTGGTGCTGATGTCTGTGCCAACCAAACACACTCAGTGGGATAACAGAGTGTTCACATATGCCACCTGCTACCATAACTCCTGTCCTACTTTCTGCTTGCATACTCTCAGAACATGGAATACCACCTCCCATATACCTAATACAATCAGGCTTTCGGTGGAATATCGAAAGAAGGTTTGAAAATTTGTCCTCTAACACTGATGCCCGGTGTCCTGTAGGTGAAACAGTGTAGAGGCATTATTGACGTGGCGTGCTAGTGAACAGGAAGATCGGGACGGAAGAGACAGGTCTTCACCGTGGACTGCGGAAAAGCATTATGCTCTGATTGAACAGGCTTGGAGTGGCTCCAAACTAATCTAAAGTAAATCAGCAGCAGAATCTCCAGCTGCCAGATACAGACCCAGACCCTTCCTGCACGGATTAGACCAGTCCCACCGCCAGCATACTGCACACCACTATATACAGCATACTGTATAACGTCCCATAATATCCATTTGTTCACCTTAACATACTATATTGCATCAATATTAAATAATAATTGAAATAGATATACGGCGTGACATTTACTTACTCGAGTAATTAATCCAGGTTTTATATGAGGCCAAAAAAAATCTTATTCTAATCTGGCACACTGGTGTGGATATTACTTTAAAGGTCTTTAACCAACCTCTAAAGGCAATTTGTTATATGCTTTCAAGCTATCTCAGGGGGAAAACACAGCACCGTTAGCCATTTCTAGGTGCAAAATCTAGGACACAGTCTACTGCGTGTGTTTGTGTGTGGGCGAATATGTGTGACGTAGAGGCAAAAAGAAAAATAATCTATATATTTTTTTGTTAGTTTCCAGTAGGAATATATATAAGAGCGTTATTTTGCATGAACAGTTTTATAGGTATGAAGAATGCTGCCTGGTATAAAGGCTCTGAGGTTTATAAGTGAACTAACTACACGGTCTACACTTTCTGTACACCAGTTTAGAGTAAGATCATGCTTCAGAATTGTACTTATTTATATAGTGATGGGCAAATGATCAAATTAATTATCTTAAAAGCCTTCTATAAAAATTGCACAGACAGACTAATAAATCTAACTGACTTTAAGGATATGAAGCTGCTCCATAATGCATATGTATATATCATCTGTAGGTCTAACGTCCTTTCTTTCTGTTTAAACAAATTGAACGACCAATACTGACACTTATATAGAAATAGAATAGACTCACAAGAAAGGATCACAAACTCTGTATGCTCCAGTTTCAGTATCAGATCATGTAACAATAAAATCTACAATTTGTTGGTATACAGTATCTGTAATATATTCTATAGGCATACCCTGGATTACATTGAGGCATATTTTGGTTCTCTTATGTTTCCCTCAAAAAAGAAAAAAAAGGTGTATCTACATGTTTATTTCAAGCCACCTCCTCTTGGGAATAAATCTATTTTTATATCTGCAGTGAGAATAAAAAACACATCTGATTCTACGTGTTGTGACACAAAAAAAGCCAGATAATTACAAACAGTGTTACAGCAGATATAGAGGCAGAGGATAAAGGAGAACAAAAACAATCTCAGTCTCCACCTGCATAATTCACTCTAGTGTGCAAATAGAGGTTTGATAGATGAAGGGTTAAAGAGGGAAAGACTTTGTCTGCTATCCAAAAGTGCAAAGTTGAAGAGTAAAAGTTAGAAGGTGTCTTTAATGCAAAACAATTGCAGGTGCAAACCACAGGAATCAGAACAGAGTCAGAATAGCACCAGCTGTAGTCTAAAGCTCAAATGCAACACACACACACACACACACACACACACACATACACACACATACACACACATACACACACATACACACACACACACA
>JAOVVF010000039.1:16681981-16692762 GCA_028565595.1 Duopalatinus emarginatus | reverse complement strand
ACACACACACACACACACACACACACACACACACACACACACACACACACACACACACACACACATACATATACACATACACACAGATTTGTCTAGCTATTCTTTTGAGAACTTTCCATTCGCATAATTATTACTGCAACTACTGTAATTAATACCGTGTCAAAACCTAAAACTAATTAAACTGCAACTTTTTGACTGTCTTATTTTTCTTATTACTTTTTGTTAAAAACAATTACAACAACATCAAAAACAAAACACTTTTTACATGGGGGCCAGGCAAATATCCCCACCAGGCCAAGACTACCAAAAATTCCTATAGTTTTTTAGGGATTTTTGGTCCTCACAAAACCATGCGCACATGCACAGGATATTAACATAAGCCATGTGTCTCAGACCTCTCACTAAACTCACTGACCAGCATCTCCTTCAAACAGTATAAGAACAGAAGATGATAAGGAAGAACAGTAACTCACTACTTAGTTATATAAAAAATCTGGCATATTAATATATGACAGACTTTGCAGGCAATGAAGAACATCTAAACCACACAAGTGATTTTACTACCATACTGCTCTGCACATCCGCACTAATACTGTGTACTGTTTCTCCTAAAAGTAGACAAAGTTCCTAGGTTCCTTTATTGTTTAACCTTGTGTCACTTATACCCTCTGTGCAACTCTAGTGTGAGCTGATTCACTTCACCTTCTCAAGTCCAGGAAATTTGGAAAGACCAAAATTATCCTTCATCTTTCATGATGTTTTCTGGTTGTATTCTTTGACTCTTCAGTGACATTGACATCTCAGAGGTTAAGAACTCTAATGTCTGCTCTTTTCCAGCATTGTCACTGGGTCTTTGGGCTGCCTGAAAACTTCTGCATCCATCAGGATGTGGGATTTAATACGGCGTATAAACAGAGAGGGATCTGAAACAGTGGTTTTTATGTAAGCTTGTGTAAGATCAGAATAAAAGCCATAATCTCTTTCTTTAAATCAGCGACTAAGTTTTAAAAACTCATGAGAAGAGCTACACTGTCATGGGGAAAAAAAGAAAGGGAATATCGAGGAAAAGAAAACGACTTAAAGTATCTAAAACTAATCTTCTCCTTAACGTGAGTAGTTATATTCTACACCCTGCCTTGCCGTTTTTGACATCCCAGGCTGCAGTGAGTGATAGAGCAATGCCTGTAAGTTTGTCATATATCAGCCAGCTTCTGCAACTCTTTAATATCATTCAATTTCCATTGCTTGTTGAGACGGGGCCAGGCGGAGTTGAGCTCCACTATTGGTGTTGTCAAGTGCAGCCAAACAGGTGAGATAAATGGAGTGACAGGAGAAGTGTGGAGCGGAAGAAGGGGCTGGACGGAGGGCGCACTCGCCACCTCTGACAGCTTGACGTATGGGGGCAGCAGCGGGCAGAGCTGCCTCTATAACTCAGCATGTTATAAATCCCGGATAAGGATGAAAGACTGCCACAAAAGAGATTACTGTCCATTTGCCCTAATGAGCCAGTATATCAGTGCCTGGAGACGCTCGCCCCTTGACCGCCTTCACAAACACTCACTCACTCACCCTCATATACCGAGTATTTCAATTGTTAAATACCAGATCAATAGTATAAATAATTTATCACAGGTCTCCGCTGATGTTACAAAACTCTGGCTCGCACTGTTTTCTCACCATGACATGCATCTTGTACTTGACAAGGCATCTCTGGATCAATACCATGATAAGTTTAGCCTGGCTTTTTTTTTTCCCCAAACACTGGATTCTCTCTGAATTAAGCAGATCAATAGACCCTATAAATAAGGCACACACATGTTTACACAGTTCTTCAATCAGCCACACATGAGCGTCTGCATTACATTGTGCTCCTGCATTTTACTGAAAATGTGAACTAACTTAACCGACTTGACCTGTCCAGGTCTCCATACCTGCAGTTCTCAGTCTCACCACTAGTCTGCACTGTGTCACATGTTGCTCTTCTATATAAATAAACTCCTGGTCAGAAAATTAGAATTGTCATTTTAATGGAAAATTTTAAAATTGTGGTTTTGAAGAAAGTGTCATTACTTTAAAACATCATCCTAGTTGTTAAGATCAATATGAAATTAAAAAAACAAAAACAACAACAGATGGCAAAATCAATATTTGTAAGTTAATATTGCTGATATCGCAAGTATTTTTGTACACTAGACTATAAGACTATATATAAAATATAGTCTTTGGGTGAAGGTAAAATTCAATATGCATGCAATATGCATGCTCTCAACCAAAATATTTTTATTGGAAGGATTCTTTTTTCAAGTAATTTAAAATATTTATTTTAATTCCTTTTGTTTAATTGTATTGTTCAAAAGCAAAGTATCATTTCTTATGCTTCTACTCTGAGACTGGAATAAACATGTTAAATGTAATAAATGCTGAAAATTTAAGATTTGTATTTTAAAAAAAAACTTTTTTTGAATACATAATATAATCACATGCTTTTATTCTCAAGTTAGTGTGGTTTATAAGCCATATGCCATATAAAGTGAATTGATTTGTACAACATAATAATTATTATAATACGTCTAAATCCTGACATAAACACTCACTTTTATAACAAACACCTGTACAAACCATATTAATGCAGTTATCTAATCAGTCAATCACGTGGCAGCATTGCAGTATTATACATGAGCTTCAGTCTGTTCACACCAAATGTCAGAATGAGGAAAAAAGTGTGAACTCTGTGACCATGATATGGTTGTTGGTACCAGATGGGTTGCTTTGAGTATCTGATGATCTCCTGAGATTGTCACACATAACAGTCTCCAGTATTTACACAGAATGGAGTGAAAAACAAAAAACACTAAGCGAACAGTTCTATGAGTGGAAACGCGTTGTTGATCAGAGGAGAGATCAGTGGAGGATGACCACACTGGTCTGAGCAGACTGGAAGTCAACAATAAGTCAGTCAATAAGTCAATAAGGAGACTTTAAAATGTGGTGAGCAAAAAAGCATCTCAGAACGCACAACACATTACACCTCGAAGTAGATGGGCCACAACAGCATACCCAAACTGGACGTCTGGTCTTATTCCAGTCTTCTGTCGAGCTGTCCAGAATGTTTTCTTCCCTTCCACCCAGTTCTGGAATAGACTCCAGCACCCCACGACCCATTAGTATGATAAGATATTATAATAGATAGATAGGTAGATAGATAGATAAACAGACAGACAGACAGACAGACAGACAGACAGATAGATAGATAGATAGATAGACCTAAAATCTTTGTTACTAAATCTGCAATTTCTACCTGTATTGCTGTGCCTTAATAACAGCACTAGTTCTGTCTGGTCACGATACCATTAGTGTACTGAGAATCCTGTCCATTTTAGCCCACTCTTCACTGACTAGAGCTCATGGGTAACTATTTTGGTGTTCAGCTTGCTGTTCAAAATTCCAAATAATCAGTTTTCTATGGAACTCTGATGCATGAGGCTGGTCAAAGTGTCCCAGGGTGCCATTATGCTTGTCAGACAAGTCACAAACACAAATTTGGCCCTGTTAGCACCCTACTGCTGTCATCCTGAAAGTGTTTCATGTCCAAGCAGAATGCAACACGAAAAAAGGCAAACCTCAGGGTCTGCTCAACATGTGACTCTCCCTCCAGGTTACTGTTTTTAAGTTTAAATTACATTTGTCCAGGTGTGCAAACTACTGACATTGAAAAAATTAGGTGCTGCTATTTGTGGATGCAACACATTTTTTTTATCTGGGGAGCTTATTACACAAACAGCACATATCAGCAACCTCTATTAAAGGGTACTGTCTCACAATTATTTCCCCTGCCATGTACTATGTAAGTGCAGAGGCAGAAACAGACAATCTCCCAGGTCCCAGTCAATGAAACGTCCACAAAACCAGATGCAAACGCAGAGGGAACAAATCAATACTAATCATTTCAGGACACTGCCCTCAGAGGAAATGAAACATTGTCCTGTGTTTTCGCATGCCATCAATATTGTGCCAAAAATAAAGGAAGCACAAATTCAGCCCATCTGACTGACATGTGAAATGGATCTAGGAAAAGAAAAAAAACTGAAACAGCAAAATGAGGCAGATGTACCCAAGGGTGCAAAACAGGACTTCAGAAACTGAACCACTTGCCTGAAGAAGCAAACAGATATTAGCTGGATGTCTAATAATCACTGGGATAATGAGAGATAAATCGTATTTACAGCGTATTATTCACTGTGCTGAAGTGCATGGCAAAATTCTGATTAACTTATGCAGTTCTCCAGGAAGAGGGAAGATGCACATACTTTACAGCAAGACAGAAACAGGCCGTGTACTACAGCACATACAGTGACAGTGGTATTTAAAGCAAACATAACCAATGGGATTTTTATGCCTTTTGGGGTTTATTCTATTTGCCATTTAACCTCTGTGGAAGTTGAATACCAAAGTGATTAGAAACTTGTGGACTATTTGGTGTGTATTTATCCTGTCTTTCAAGATGAGAGATTGAGTAAGATATGAGGAGGGAGACTGTCTGGATAGCAAAAGACATAGACTGTAAAAAGCAAGAATTTTAAATGCCAAGGGTGGATTTTCACAATGCAACATGATTATGGACACTGTCATAATACAAACAGCTTTGGTAATGATTGTATGAATTCCATATAGAGGATATAAAGATAAGAAGTAGATAGCCACCTTATCTTCCTTCTTCTCCAGCATTGCAGATGTAGCAAATAGGGTACAAAGGGCAAAAGGGAAAGATGGGGGAAAGAGTAAGAAGGGAAATCAGTAAATGAGTACATGAACATTAGCTGTGTATATGAACATTACATAGTAATTGAACACAACACAATTGAAAATATCGCTGACTAAATAAATAAAAAAAGCTCCTGTTTATTAGGAGTAAACCAGTGAATTTCTTTTTACACAATAAGTAAATAATTCATTCACTTAAATACAAAATAGCTTTTTGACAACTATCAGTCATCTTTTCATTCCTCCCAAGCCACTCATTGTGAGAGAAATAAACCTGACGGTATGTTGTCTTAAACAGCACACTGTAGAAAACGTGCCATTTCAAAACGGTGAACTTCACAATAAATATACAATAAACATGTCCACAAGGTAACAACACAGTTCATGGGTCAGTAAAGACGTAAATACATGGTTCAACTTAGTAAACCTCATTTCATATCCGATAAGGCAGAATGAATACTCATACTAAAGTGCAAATACAGTAGTACGACAGAACTGCACACTACACGCCATAATCTGTGCCGTCTCACCATTCACACAAACACACACCAGAACACAACAACACACATGGCCACACTGCTCTGTTGTTTAATGTTGGATCTCTGAGTGTCCGTGCCTGTGGTCCACTACAACCCCCAGCAATGGAGCTATTAAGTGCATTTCATTGCTGTTAGCTACTGTTTCCTACTATACAGTCTATCACACTGAGTAGGTGCAGTTCTCTATGTTTAACCTTCAGGCGTCTAGCGACTCCATTATCAAGCCGGCCACTCTCATTAATAGCACATGCCAGGACGACAAGAGAAACTCTGGATGCTCCTCTCATGCAATGCTAACCTTCAGGCTGCTCCCATCCATACGCAGGATGCATGCTATGATCCCGGATCACATTAAGGGCTCCTGACTCTATATCACCCACAGACAAGGACAGCTGAACATCTAAAAATCAACCTTCACTGTACTAACTACACATTCTTAGTAAACTACCACTCATGCCATTATTCTTTAACCATTTAAAAAAATATTTTTTTTCTGTGATCTCTGGCTTTTATTAATTACATCTAACCCTTGTTTAACACCATTTCCAGTTATTGTAAATGTATACCATCCACTGGTGAGCTAATCCCATAGTTCAAAGCTGTCTGTTTTGTTGACTTCTAACATTGGGCTCATTATGGAAGCACACTAATTAAGGCTTTGGATTTAGGGACTGAAGCTTTAGGGAATAAAAAGGTAAGGAGGTAAATATCATGCTCTGGGAGGGAGCCATCGTTACTGGGGTTTCCCTGCCAGTGGCACCGATACCCCCTGCAGAGATGACGCGTCAGCCAGGGCCTCCCAGCAAGGGTATGCAGTGACCCCCTGGTGGCCAAGGCCCTCATCTCCTCTGACTAATGCCTAATTAACCTTTCCACCTGGCTCACACTTCTTCCCTCTCCTGTGCCTAAATGTCCTCACATCAGTGGGTAAGATGCAGGTAGTGCATAAACCCTATACAGGTGTTAGTGGAAACAAATAAGCAACAACCGCACAGCTTCGATAGACAGACATGCAGTTTGGAGATTAAACAAGTTGCCTAGACAGATACAAAGATTCAAACAACAGCTAGCAAAGTGCAAACAAAGCATTTCAGCTCCATTCTGTCGAGGGACTAGTAAAAAATGAGGACACTCACAGTGTTGGAGCGCAGAGAGACCCTTCCTCCACAGCGGGCACAGAACTTGGTCTGGCAGTAGGAACAGAGGTTCCCGCAGCCGTCTGCAAACTTGGTCTTGTGGCAAATGCCACAGGTGGGTGCATCATCCTTGTGCTGGCCCTGCTGCCTTTGCTGAGGCTCCTGTGCTATCCGCCGCACCTGCTCCTTATAGCTGGCAAACTGCTGGTGCATACTGGGCAGAATAAAGAAGAGGAGAGGAGGGGGAGAGGAGGGAAGATGAGAGGGGAGGAGAAGAGGAGAGGAGAGGAGAGGAGAGGAGAGGAGAGGAGTAGGTAAAAAAGATGAAATTGAAGTAAAATGGAAAAGACAAACAAACAAGAGGACATGTGAGCAAGATATGGAAGGAGAGGAGATAAAATGAGAATGAAGGAGGGCACAAAGTTGAGAACAGAGCAAGAATTTAGCAATTAGAAAAAATATCCAATTTCAGAGAACTTAAAGACGCACATTTTAATAAACATTCAGTTCATAGTCCTACTGAAGCTTGAGAATCATTGCCTTACTATAAAATACTGATTTGCTTGATCTTCAGTATTCATTCACCACACAAGTCAACCTTTGAGTGATTTTTATTCCTGGGAAGCGAATCTCTTACTATCTTGATCAAGAGAAGCTCGGAGTTAAACATGTTCCCGTCAAAGGGATGTGATCCAGTTGCCATGCTTGTAAAAAAAAAAAAGAAGCTGCTAATGCTCGTACATTAGTGCTGATGGAGCTGATGAGATGACAGATTGGTGCTGAGGTTGAAGGAAATGTGAGATTTTAGAGGACAGACCCGATACAACAATCTCCAGCGAAAAATCAATAGAACATTGTGATGCCACTGAACCGTGTTCCTCGCAGCACTTTTCCTTCCTCTTTTCTCCACTTTGCCTCTCTGACTCTCACCCACCCACCCTACACACACACATGTATACACACACACATGCATACACTCCAAAAATCATTCTGATGACAGTGTAAGAACACACTACTCACCAGGATTGCAGCAATATTCACCTCTCAAATAATTACATAATAATTCTTCATTGTCAGGGTCAATCCTAAGAATATTCTGAAGAATAAGAGAATTATTGACAATTCTAGCAACTTTTATCAGTAATACAGCTTTTCAGACTTACACTGGGTTTGTCTTCATCACAGATTTTAAATAATTAACTTATAGACTTAAGGTGATAGGAACGTCAAGCCATACACCACTGTCCCTGAGATAGCAAGAAAAACCATTCACATCAATCCACTACCACTTCACTCCTCCTGTAGACCTCACACTGCTTTTCTTCCGCCATCCATGCCCCCTGGACAGCACTGCCTGTAGGTCAAAGGTCAGGGAAATGTCAACTAACAGTGACATCATTTGCTCACTGTCAGGTGCTTTTTAGGTCCTGAAACACTAGGAACCATGTGGCTATGCTTAAGCATTCATAAGAGATACATTTCACCTGTAATTAATTATTACGTTAATAAATTTTAATAGAGCAATACAGTATGGAAAGCAACGAGGTAAACATCACGAGTTCCACTATAAAAGGACAAATGAAAGCTCACTGTGCAGGAAATGATTTTCAGGAAACGAAGCCAGACGCACCACATTTAAGACTGCACAGACAAGGCAGGGTTTCCTAAATGAAATCAAAGGTTACACAAAAGTGTACACATTTCCCCATTACACTTAACTCCCTCTATATTCTGTCTCGCTCACACTCTTTATTCTCATTCTCTGTCTGCCCCCTTTTAACCAAGAATAAAAATAACCCTTTTGTGAAATGCAAATCAGGCCCAGTGTCTACAAGACTTGGCAAGCTATTCGCACAGGAATACTGCATTAGCATAGAACTTGGCGTAATTAAGGTATGCAGAAGGCCTAATTAGCGTGGCAAAGAGGAGGAACGTGAAGGAGAGTCGTCCTGGATATGAGCGACATATGACAGGTTTTTCTCTCCCTGACTTAGCAGTAAGTGATTTATGAGGCTACTGAAACCAAAGCAACTAAACTAATTATTTCACATCAGAGGACAGTCTGATAATTATACAGTTCCAGGGTAGCTGTATATTTATAGATATATAATATAATATATATTTGGTAACATGAAAATGAATATCTATGAACAGTGAAATAAACTATATAGCCAGCTGAGCATCACACCCATATGTGGTTTTTCCCCAAACAAAGTGGTAAGCACAAATTTGCATTCTAGGAGAGCTCCAGGAAGACAAGGTTGGAGTGGACCGCACAGAGAAATAACCACAACCCCACTGGATCTGCATCCTAGGCCTGCTCAAACATCATTAGTGCCTGACCAAACTAATGCTCCTGTTGGTTAAAGAGCACAATCATGCTCCAAAATGTAGTGGAAAGCCTTGCCAGAAGAGTGGGGTTATTATAACGGCAAAGGAGAACTACATTCAGAATGATATATTCAACGAGCACATATGGGTGTGATGGGTACATACTTTTGTTACCCATCTACATACTTACACATACTTTTAGTGCATGAAATGTTTTTTTTTTACTTCAAATATTATTATTTAAAAATATTAATATGCAAATCTATTTAAAAAAAAAGACCCCTGTGACTTCTTAGTCGTCTCATAAAGGTGTTTGAAAGAAAATATGTATTGTATATTTTCGGAGAGTCTAAAAGGAAACGGTCATTAAAATTCTAAAACATTGTGCTTAAATTTCAGTGAAGCTGTTTTCTGACACAGTCCCATAAAATAAACAGATGGCAACTGTCACAGTAAAATACAAACAAATTCATGTCTGAAGCATATTCTTTTACAACTAACTAGTACACACCTATGTGCATACACACAGCTAATTACTGTTTTTATTTGAGGTTTTTTTTCATTCATAAGAAATGTTTTGATATAAGTGTATCTATGCATATTGGATTTATGTAACTTGATGTTAAAGGCAATTCACTGACCACTGCGTTGGTAAACAGAGCAATTTTACCCACTCTTGCAGTGAAACACACTAACTAGTGAACACACACTAGAGGGCAGTAAACCCTATCCACGGCACCCGGGGAGCAGTTGGGGGTTATGCTTCGCTTAAGGGCACTTGTCCTGTTGGTTACGTGGTTAAAGGCAACTGGGGTCCTATCTGTCCTTAACCACAAGCTCATGGCTGCCCTTAAACAAATAATAATAATAATAATAATTATCAAAACTCCATCTTCTCTTTTAAATGTCTCTGCCCTTCCCAAACCAATGTAATGAATGGTGGGTAAGGTGGAAACGACATCTGCCCAACTATTTGCACTTAATTGTATTTAGCTTAAATATACACTTATTCTGCATTTTTAAACTGCGGTATATAGACTGTGTTACTTAGGAAATGCTTTTAAGGAAATTGTGTGATTATTTAGTTGATTTATTTTTCTAAAAGCATTAAATGTAACTACATTAGCCTTATTAATACATTGCAAAAAGTTCTGATTCCCATCACGTCTTGGATGATCCACAAGAGGTGAGACAGATGGGAAACTGTGTATATGCTTTTGGTCCACCTGCATCTTTATGCAGGTGTCTGCTAATGCTCATGCAAATACATACACAGACCAGAGCATATACCGTGTATAACCCACATTGCATATACCAAGCTCTCAGAGAAGTTTAGATTTGTCCCATATGCAGGAACATGCATCAGACTCCCTCTCTTCCCAAAACAGGTGTAAATTCACCCTTTCTGTTCTACATACAAGAACAGCAGCAAAAGCATGCAAGTCTGTGTGGCTTAACATACATGCAACAAGATTTACATGAAATGCTGGAACGATACTGATAGACTTCCAATGTTGTGTAGGTTATACTGCAGCCATTAGTCTATTCCACCAGCCCTTCTTAATATATCCAGACACAGAGAGTATAGCAACCCATTTCATAAAGCCACTTTCTACTCAGTGATTTCCACTTTATGCTGTAGCAGCCAACTAATGATAAAGTCTTGCCCTGCTTGCAGGAGGTTGACCTATATAACTGAGTGCTCCTCTGGGGTGTATACTTCATCTGCTCACAGAAAAGCAACAGGTCTGAACTACAGCAAGCCTAGGCTCATCCCACACTGTCTAACAAATCCACTGGGCCAAACCACTCTTATAGCTGAAGTCTTATAGCTGAAGCTATTTTTTTCATAAAAGTATTGGCTTCAGATAAAAAAGAGCACACATCTGGGTCTCTTAATATCAGATAAAATGGCATTAAATCTTTACTGATATTAGTAAGAAATATGCTAACATAATACTTAATATTCCTCTTCCTATTCCTCTTAGTACATAAATAATTTTGTCAATATTGT
>JAOVVF010000039.1:16653560-16673780 GCA_028565595.1 Duopalatinus emarginatus | reverse complement strand
GGGGGGGGCTGGGGCGGTCCATGTGAAGCCTTCATGCCCCGGGCCCCAGCAAATCTGTCATCGGGCCTGCACACACACTCACAAACTTGCTGGAAGCAATGAGGTACTGGTTCAGTGTGAGTTTTTTCCTCCACACCAGCAGCAGCTCATTGGATACTCAGGTCAGGATGACATTAATAACGACATAACCTCAAAAGAATTGCTTTGGTGGCTGATGGTGTCCCTATGGACTGGCCACCGTTGTTTCAAACTGTCTTTTAGTTAACTAAATAAAGTGCAGAAAAGGGACAACAGGCCCAGACCATATATCGATGCACAAATGCAAAGATCTTTGGGCTTGATACATTTTTACTTGTTTATTAGAGGTTGTAGCTCACTGGCTTCTTCTCTCACATCAGTTCTTAAGTATAAGCCAAGCTGTTTTAATCGGAAAGACTAAGCATCAGAAGCTATGCCAGAATGCATGACAGTCCTACTGAATCTGCCTAAACAAACCATTCTTACACCAGCCTGAATTATGGCACCCATTTAATGAGAGATTATAGATGATATTGGTAAAACTTTGGTAAAACAATAAGCCTCATTCTTTCAATTGGTCCATTTAATTCATGTGGGAAAAACTAAATAGGTGAAGAACAGTTTCTCATGTAATAACGATGCCTTGTCAAGTATTTACCTTACTGACCCCCCTGTTCCACATATCAATCAACTTAAACACTGATCTGACAAAAGTCATGTCAACCTCTCACCCAGGTCATTTTAGGTCACTTCTTAAGGGCTTGACGTTATGTAGCTCTTCCAAAACTTTCCAGAGCCGTAGAGAAAAACATTCTGGCACTTCTCTATTAACATTGTTTCACCATAAGCTACCAGAACTACCAGAAAGACTGGATCTGCTGCTGGGATTAATATCTACAAGCCTCCCTTACTCCCCCTATTACAGTGTGTTCCCTGATATCGGCTTCCACTGTTTCTAAACTCTAAAGAGCCATCTTATGAGGTCCTAACTGGAAAAGCAATAACTTAAAATATTACTTAAAAATAATTAATTATTTTTCACTCCTAGCTCAAATAAGAGAACTACTGAATGCACTGAAAGGCTTGAAATCTCCAGTGTACAAACAAGATAGGCGTAAATCTCAGCCGTGAATGACAGACTCACTAAATGACCGTCAGAACATGAGAAGAGCCGATCTTTGATTTAAAGAACATGAATCAGGTGTAACATAAATGCAGATGCAAATACAAAGCCTATCAGTAGCAAATGAATATTTTCACATGAATTCTCACCCTTTCCTTTAAGCCTTTTGTGTTACAGCCAGACAAGCACAGTCATGAGTTTGCTAAACATGTAATATCTAAATTTCAAAAACATGCTGCATATCAGCTTAAAGATCAGAACGCTGATCATACATGAATATGAACAGAACAACCTGCAACCTGATGAGACAGTGCGCCATTAATAATGAATTGAGCTGGGTTTTAAATCTGAGTAAGAAATAATGATGACGCACTATTAAATACACAGCGTTTGCACTAAAAAAAAAACTATCATTATTGAAAGCAAAAAACAAAAATGAGAGAAGCGATGGTGAGCACAAGCAGAAGACAAGTGTGTGAGAAAACAAGAGTGAGAATGATCAGAGTCCAGCTTGTACAGAGCCATCCACTTGAGTGGCCACTTGGCTCTGTCAATAGCACAACTCATTACTCTTCCCTTTAAACAGTGTCAGTGACACATAAGCTGTAGTCAGCCAAGGCTTCAGTTAACAAACCAAATGAAAGCATTCAGGCTAATACACCTGCCTGCCTGTACACCTGCTAACAGACGCAGCATGACGCATTCATTAGCATTATATGTAGATGTACAGTGGTATCCTTTTAACACGTGAATTTCCGTTTCTGAAAGAGCAGAATGGAAGATTGTGGCAGAGTGAGCGAGGAAGAGGGGTGGAAAAAGACAGATGGAGTGTGTGAGCAGTGGTGGCAGCAGCAGAGCTACAGTAAGTGGGTACCAGCCTCCCAAGACAATGCTGTCCATATGGTCTGGCAGTGCATTTACACACCTTAACCATAAGAAACCAGAAGAGCCCAGCAGACGATTCAACCTGACACACAGCCTATCTGGCATGATGCTAGTGAGCGTACACACACCATGCCTTAGAGTTCACAGAGAAAACAAAATGTTAACTAACGTGACACCTTGAACAGGGCTTGAAAAGAACTTAACAGGAGCTTATCAGCCACTGTGGCTAGTTGTTTCCCAGGTTCAACAGTCAGTCAGCAAATGTAATGATATACAAATGATACCAATAAAATGCAAATTGTTGAAACAAACATCTACTACAAACATTCCTACAGTGTGTATGTATATGAGTGTGCAGTTTTCAAATCTGCGTATCTAAATGCTAAATTACATAAAAGCTAGCATCCTAATTTACGCTACCAGCCTAGCTGTTATATAATTGAGACAAACCTGCTGGATAACCATGACATGGACTCAACAAGACCTAATGCCTGTGGTATCTGGCACCGAGACATTAGCAACAAATCCTATTTTGAATATTCTGTGGATCACACCAAACTGCCTAGACTTCGCCCCATGCACATCAGTGAGCACAGCATACATGTGACCCTTTCACTGGTTCAATGATTGTGCTTCCTTGTACCCCTTTTTTGTAAGTACTAACCACTATATTCTGGGAACACGCCACAAGACCTGCTGTATTGGAGATGCTCTGACCCAGTTGTTTAACGATCACAATCTGGCCCTTGGCAAAGTCACTCAGAACCTTCTGCTTGCCCATTTTTCCTGCTTGCAAAACATTATTTTTGGGAACTGACTGTTCACTCACTGCCTAATATATCCCAAGATAGTCAGTATTCACAGTGTCACAGTGGATTTGTGGTTTTAATGTTATGACTAATCGGTGTAAACTGGACAAACTGACATCAAGTTTGGAATACACTAAACTCACAAATGCACTACAAACACCCTGTTAATGCCCTGTTAAACTCACTAACACATTACAAATACCACGGTTGCATTGCACTTCATATTTATTGCACCACTATTCACTCCTATTGGTGTTAAATCCCTAAATTAGATCACAACTTAAACTTGCCACTACAAGTCAAATCAGTTGAACACAGATCACCCAGGACCACATGACCATTGTATAAACACACCTGTATGGAATAAACAAGCAGCAAGAAAAAAAAGGAGCTGTCAAAACAAGTCCAACTTTAGGAACCAAGTTTAGGAAACATATTAGTTAGAGTTTGTCAGAAAATATATTCCTATTCTTGAACATGTCAAGCATTCATTAAAAATGGAAATAATATTACACAACTGAGACATGGCCTAAAGGACATAACAATCCAACAAGTGCCAGTAACCAGGTAAGGGGGACCACTTTATTAGAAACACCGAATGCACATTTATTATCTAATCAAATCATCATATGGTAGCAACTCAATGTAAATTATCATGAAGATACAGGTCAGGAGCATGTTAAAATCCTAGATTACAGTAAAGAAAATGTGTATTATCTGTATAATACACTATATAACTATAACCATGGCATGGTTGTTAATGCCAGATGGGCTGATTTATGTATTTCAGAAACTGCTGACCTCCTGGGATGTTCACACACAGCTACAGTCTCTAGAGTTTACACAGAACAAATATCCTGCAAACGGCAGGTCTGCAGGCTAAAACACCACCCTGTCTGAGCTGACGGGAAGTATGCAAACTCAAATAGTCACTTTATGCAACTGTGGCAAGCAGAAAAAAAATTTGAGATTGCACAACATAGCAGATCTTGAAGTGGATGAGCTACAGTAGTGGAACCCAATGTGGTGTTGTACTGTTGCCCATGTTTACAACTCTACAAGGTTTCGATGTTTTGTGCATTCTGAGATGCTTTTCTGCTCACAATGTTTGCAAAGAGTGATTGTATGAGTTACTGTATCCTTCCTGGTTGATTAAAACCAATCTGACCATTTTCCTTTAAGCTTTCTTAACAACAAGGTATTTCTACCACTAAGAACTGTTGTGGGTGACATTCACATGAGCGGTTTCTGAAATACTGAAAACATTCTCATACTAACATCAATGTCATGATCAATGTCACAGAAATCACACTTTCTGAGCTGCTGCCACAATATTGGTTGCATGAATATGCAGCTTTACAAAGGTTTCTGCCTATGCAAAGCACTGGATGTATGTCCTGAGACCTTGGTAGTTCAGCTTGCCTCCCTTTTCAGTCTGGCTCTGATCAAGATATACAGGCACAGGAGTGGGATTTTTAAGCAGAGAAAACTAAACACATCCAGCAAGCGCTAAAAATACTCTGTGCGAGAGAGGCGTTGTAGGTGGAGAGTGAAAAATGACGAAGATTTCAGCTCCGTTGGGCTGGGCTTCGCTATCCTCCTCTGTGTGTGTGTGAGACTGTGATCCGAGATTATTTTGTGATGTGTTTCTTTAAGCTGTTAGTTTTGCAGTTCTCCCTTTGCTGTGATGACCTTTTACTTTTTTTTTTGCTTGTTTTGTTATCATCATGCTATTCTTGTCACAAGTATCTTACTGTTTGCGTCAAACGCACGTATTGCTTCCTGCATGTCAGTCTGTATGACTCTGTAAGCAATCAAAAATAAAACCTAGGCTTTTTAACATCCCCCACAGACAAAGTAAGGTCTGCATTATGTTTGCATGATAACTGGCATGCTTTCCCTTAGGCGCTGTAGTGATAATTGACTTCCAAAGAAAGAATACAACAATGTTGATATGAAAAACAAAGGCAAGCCAAAGAAAGACAAATCCCACGGGGAAATAAAAAAACACATGGCATACAGACATTGGCTTTGGGAGCTTCTCCTCCATGGATACAGCCCTTAAGCACACTGTGCTTCCCATCTCTTCCAACCAGTGTGTGGTTGTCACCCAAGCCTTCCCAAGAGGCAATATGCCAATCCACAGGAGCAGGTAGGTCATAAAATACACGCAAGGCTTGCAGACAGAGTCTTCAGACTGCAAAGCTGGCATTTCCTATTGCTTGTGCAGAGTGAGAATGTAACAGTACAGGAAACAAATGTCACTCTGGAAGGTAAGTCAGTCCAGAATAGAAACTTCAACAGTATACCATTGATTTGTTTCCCCCTCCTCAAATTCCCATGCACATTGAAAGTGTGTACATGACAGCGCATTCCAGGCAGGCAAAATCCTTCAAAATTAAAAAAAAAATCCCTGGGAAGCCTGATCATTAAACAATCATGCTGGAAGGCTCTGGGAGTACCTCTGACACGCTTAATATCTCCCACAACACTCCCTCTGTGTGTATCTCTCTCACTCTACCCTCCGTTTCTGTGAAGGTCCCTCTCACACGTATCAACTCAAGCATGAGAAGTTCGCTCAATCAGTTCCAACTGACTCACATTTTATACACTGGTAGAATTACACAAATTTTATAGTCGAGCAAAAGTGCAGATGCTCATCTAAAATGTCCTAATGAACAATATGCATTACAGCTTCTACTTATTTACTTAAAGTAAAGTACAATGTCATAATTTCAGCTAAAGTATGATTTTAAATTACAATAAAAATAAATGATGATGCCATAACTTTCAAAGATATCTTGGGTGAAACTGCCCATGAGTAAAAACAGAGATTTTTCCTGACACGATGTAAAGGTAAATAAAAAGATAAGCCAGACTTAAGTACATTAACAACGTTATAGACTAACTTCTTTGCCAGTATTTGTCTGTGTGCTTGTCACCTAAGGCTGCACATTTAATTGAAAATGAATCGAAACCGACATTCAGACATTCATTTAACTGACATAATCTTGCCTGTGTCAGTAATTTTAATTATTTTAAAATCACAGAGATATGTACTCTTATAATTGTTGAGCATGTTTCCCGCACAAACCTTACCAGTGAACTATAAGAGTGAAAAATGTTTAATTAATCATGATATTTATTTGAGGTCATATCTCCCAGCACTAGTGTCACCCCTGTGATTTAGTTATACTGCTAGTTAATCCTGCTCCTGGGGTGTTTGTGAGCTTGTCCATCTACAAGCAGGTGTCTGTTGAGCAGGTGAATGTGGACAGCAAAGACCGAGCACAGCAGAGTGTAAGAGTTATGTGAGGGTAGGAAAGGACACTCATCAATACTGAAGCAGCTCGGACTGCTCTGCTCGTCTGACACAATCCACTGCCTCAGTGAAGGATCTTCCACGAGATAGAGAGGACTCAAGGGAACAAGGGAAACACGTAAAAGAAAAATGAAGAAGTAGGATGCACATCGATCTGGGAGAGCGGACTAAAGCCAAGCAGTTTGGACATGCTGTAAATGTGTGTTTATCACACTTAGCACTGTGCACTGTATAAAACCTCCATAAATAGACGTGATAGACCCGAGGTCTCTCCATCTCTCTAACCCATATAAATCTTTGCTAAATGTAACTCTTTACTAACTACAGAGCTGCCTCACTGACACCAAATGATCATGTTATATATATTCGATCAGGTTACACTCGTTCGTTTGTCTGGGCCTCTTTTGCACTCTCACTTCCCATACACACTTTAAACTATGTGCCTTGTCTGAGAGATATAATAAGCACTAGCCTTGAGAGACAGCAACTTTTCAAAGCTTTCCAGAATTATAAAATGGGCTCCAAGCCCAGAATGTCCAGCTTTTAGTCTAGCTCATGACGCATAACTCAGCTTAAGCGAAATGACACCATTTGGGAGAAGAGAGGAGACATGTACGAACACTACCTACCGAACAATCTGAAACACTCCCTTACACACACATATAGACACAAAGACACTATTCACCATTGGAGAGAAAGAGGGAGTGTGGGTGAAGCAGCAGGTGCTGATACCACACTTCACTGGTTGACTGTTTCACTGACTGAAATCTTTGCTAATTAAAACCATGGAGCTTCAAGTGAGGTAATATTTGTCTAATATTGCGTCTAATATTCAGCATGATGATTCCATAACATTTTACACATTTGGTCAATACATGTGTGTGTGTTTTCCATTTCCATCTCTTCTACTTTCTTTTTATCTATTGTTCTTATTCATTATATCACTCAATACTATATATAAATACAAACATTTGTATACAACAAGTTTGATCTATAGCCTGAACTGCACCTCCGTATTACACCCCTGGACCCTACAGAGGTTCTGTTTAGAAACCTTTCTGAAAGGTAAATGATGTGTAGGATCACCAAGATTCTCCAGGGACCCTGGATTTAGGTGTTGGATTTTTTTTTAAGCAAAGTAAGACATTAGTCCAAATACACAAGAGATTCATATACTACAGTCTGATGACTATTCAGGAAAATACTGGGAGTAAGCTAAAAAAAACACCCCCTGAAAGCATGCACATTCATACACTTGTTAGCTGTGAGAGGGTAATACTACCTGTTGCACCCACAATACCACCCTGAAAAGATGTTTTCCATCCTAAATAACTATAATAACTATAAAACATTATTTTTGCTGGAACGTCTTCAGGTCATCAGGAAAGAAAAGTTTTCTAAACCTTCTGTCTAGAGCATTGCGTTTAAAAAAAAAATTCTGCCACTTTTATTTCTAGAGCATGATAAAAGATAGGACGGGCAATGTGCAATGTAAATCCTAATACACTGAAACATTGCATAATCATTATAATATTCCAGGCCATGCCACCCACTACACACGCTGTCCACCACCAGCAGAGTGACAGGATGGCAGAGGGTTCTGTTCAGCTAAAATAAAAAATTCAGGTTCAAACTAAATTTTGTAGATACAGAGGACAGCTTACAGATCCAGGAGTCACCTTGAACATGACTAAATACAAAATATACCTTGTTTGGAAATTTATAGTATGCATAATGTTATCATACTACACTTCTGAGGGGTTTTCCCCTAACTTTTACTAAAGGCCATCTTAGCATGGCCCTACAGCACACCACACAGAACTCTTCCAGCACAGGACACTCCTGCATCACACTGGGCCTGTATTTGCATTTTACTCTACTCTTTTAAAAGGTTTTAGTCTGTATATCCACAGCTACTGGTGAGACTAGTTACTTGAGGCTAGTTATTTTGAGAATGAACTTGTAGTATTCAAATGATACTTGTAATGTTTCATTTTTATTACCTCATTAGGGTTAGATTTAGGTGCAGGCATACCATAGCAAATACGTCCTCAAAGGGATAGTAAGACAAACTTACTCTGTGTGTGTGTGTGTGTGTGTGTGTGTGTGTGTGTGTGTGTGTGTGTGCGCGTGTGTTTTCTGTTACAATAGCTATCTAACTGCAGGAACAGATGGATTCCCATCTCTTCTTGCTGTGAAGAAACATGGGTCTTACATGCAAACACACACACACACACACACACATACACACATACAGACTTATTTCCTGGCACCACATTTACAAACAGGGGGTCTATTGCCATCCTTATGCACTAATAAACACATTTTAGCAGCCACTAATAAGACAATGATTATTAATAACTAAAAGCAGCATAAAAGCAGCACAGGACAGAGTACATTTCAAGACTTCCACTTTGCTTATGTAACCCATTGCTTTAAACCTGTTTGCAATTTGCAGGTTGAATGACATCATTTTCTGCCTCGGCACACTCAACAGATGAAAAAAAAACGCTTCCGTGTTCACCTGCAACATGCAAGCCAGCTAACTGTGATAAGTGATGTATATATTATCTTCTTATATATCTTCTTAAACAGCAAATATATATAAATATATATAGACAGTGTTATATTTGTGTCTGTAAGTTGACTGATATAAACCTGTACACAGCATAACCTATTTAAAATACAGTGTACTGCTGTATTTACTTCTGATGCTGTTTAAGGCATGTAGATTTGATGGTACTCCATAAACTAGGAAGTGACTTTTGTTGAGAGTTAAGTAGACTTGAAATTTCAGTTTGAGGGGTGCTTTTTTTTTTTTTTTTCGTTTTTACTGGCTGGAACCAGTTAGAAAGACAACTGTGTTTGACTATTTTAAAATTATAGTGTGTATATGGGAAGTGAAACTGCTGAGTTTGAAGTTACACATAGAAAACACATAGAAGGTGGATTGCTCGTCTGTTGACCTATCAATACGGTCGTAAGATGGAGCAACTCGTTGTTTGAGACAATAAACAGAGATAAACAGAGGATAGGTATATAGTAAGATGTCTAAAATCCCATACTATCTATACAAAGTCCTCTTGACCCAAAGTTCTTCTTACTTGGTCTATACCCAAATAACCATAATATTCAAATAACCATAATATTCTGGTTCTATGGTTCTAAATTCTATACTTCTTAGAATTAGGTATACTGGTTGCTAAAAGAGTAATTGCCTTATTCTGGTGAAGTACAAGGAAGCCAAGCTTGGGGAAATGGATTTTAGAACTAACTAGAACTCTGCCTCTGGAGAAAATTACATATGGGATTAGGGGTAAACAAGCCCTTTTTCACATAATATGGGATCCCTTTATACAATTTCTAGAGACAACAGATTTAACTCACAATATAGATATATAGATACAGATATCTGAGAGTAGCCTGTAGAAGAGCCCAATTCGACATACCTTAAAGTTCAATTTTTCACATCTCAATGTGAATTAGGTTATATTATTTAAAGATCACAGATCCACAACAAATTATATACTTTATATATATATATATATACTGTGATATTATATACTGTATACTGAATTATATACTGTAATTTCATTTTTTTTATTATTATTTGTTTGTTTATGTCTTTCCTGTTTGTCCATTTCTTTTATATAGACTTTTCTGTATAAAGGGGGGCGTTTATATGTCTTAGGTGCATGAAGTTGGACCCATTTGTATGTTCGGGTCATGTATAGGAATTTGTACACGTTCTGAGATGCATGTACCAAGTTGTTAAACCATGATTCCATAATGATGGAAAAAGACGTCTAAAATCCGCCATTTTCAGTGATGACTGCAGTAGTTTGCCTACTTGAGGGTGTGAAGTAGGGGAATGAGATGCTGACGGACGTACAACGTACACACATACAATGGCCTGAAAAAGTATTTACACCACATATACCAATAGATGAATTTCACTGCACTAGAAAACAACAAACAAACAAACAAATAAATAAATATGTGATTTTAATAAAACATTGGGGGGTGGGGGGCTAATTCTGAACCGTATTACTTTTCTGCTTTTACTATTATGCTTTTCATTTAGCTTTTTTTCTTTTTAAAACAAATTTCACTTGGTTTGTTTTTAATGCAGCAAAATTTATAAATTTTTGGGGGGGCACTGTATCCTGTATTACTTAACATTTTGTTAAATCAGCTTGATTCCTGATATTAACATTGCACTGTAGTAAAAAACAAAATCTAACTACAACTTAACCAAAAAAAAGAAGCAAATCTGTTGCCTGCACTGACTGCTGCTTTATTAGTGTAGTGTTTTGTGCATTTCGTGTATCTCATCATCCCTGCACTAACATGGGTTTTACAAAAAAAGAATTGGCATGCAATAGCTCATATTCACAGTTCACCTGGTTGCAGAAGGACTGTGATATAGCCAGTTTCTTTCTGTGTCCTCAGTTCTATCTTTAAATTAGAGACACTTACATTAGCAACATTGTGAACACTTGCTCTGATTTATATGACACGTTCCAGCAATATTCTGAGCCACTAGTCAGTGGGAATGTGGCCAAATGCAATGCACTCCATGCAGTGGTTTACCAAGGACCCACCTAAATTGGCTGATGTCTTGAGCTGCATTATATTGTGTAATCTTTTTCTCCATCCACGTTAGAGTATATCCGATGTAACGATGCGCAAGAGACAGCCAGAGAGTGAGCCTTTGCCGCTGGAGCATTAGGACTCTGACTGTAGCACATGCCAAAACAAGAGCTAACATTCTGAGCTGTAGGCCCTGCTGGTGTGTGGGAACAAATGGCTTCCTGAGGCTCATCCTCCAGTGGGTGCTAATGTATGGAGTGTGAAGCTATTGAAAGCTTCCAGTGCATGATTTTCTTGTTGCTTTATCTATTTCTCTATTCATGTATTCCTCCCTTTTTGGAGGATTTGTGTCAGTGCTACTCTGGCACACACCAGAAGAAGAATGGATATCTGGGATGTGGATTATATTCACATCTAAGTCCAGCTCTATGGCCTGATCTTTGACAGACAGTGTCTGACTCACTCAGGATCTAAACGCCAAATGGCCAGAGAAATATCTACATCTACAGAGAAAACTGCATGGTCAGAGAAACCTATATACAGCAAGACACTTAACTGGGTATGCAGCTCAGGTCCTTTCTATCTGTACTGATAGCTACACTGGCACTTATCCTAGTGGTGAACTACATTATTTACAAGTATATTAGTAAATATCACTCTAACACAGATTGATGTTGATCTGGTGGTTGTTTAGTGACATTAAATATGACCATATTCAGGGTCTCCATGTGGATGCAATTTGTCCTCTAATTCTAAAACACAACAATCCTATGACCCTTAAACTTACTGAGAGACAAAACACTGGTGATGGTCTTTATGTGTACTGTGCTGCATCTCCCTCAATCTGGCGAACAGGAAACCAGGGCAATGCTGACACACATGAATATTTAAATGTGGCAAAAATATGACTCTCGTGGGCTTCTATAGCTTCTATAGCACAGCAGCAGGACCCTGTAATCGTTTTCTGTGTTTCTGTGTTTGCAAGGCAGAAGAATATAAATGTGACAAGCTTCTTAATCACAGCACACAGCCTCTGTCGACAAGACTATAGCAGGACAGAAGAGATTTCAACTTTAAAAACAAAGGCGGACAGTGGAAACACGCGCAAGCTGAATCAATTTGAGTGATGAATAACATCTGAAGATCTTGAGGAGGAATTCCAGCAGGCATGACGCATAAGAGCACTGACACTCCATAACCAGCCATTCTTTGCAGGCGCAAGATGCCAAATTAAGATGGCACCCTCAGTTCTTTTTTTTTTTCATCAGAGAATTTCACAGCTTCCCTTTTTTGTCTCCAACTGGTATGATATAAACAGTAGATATACAGATATCTTGTATGCAAACCAGAACAGTTTACCCACATTATATCACTGAAATCAAGCATGCACTTGGAAACAATTAGGAGCCAGCCATTTAACTGAAATCCTTACAGTAAAAGTCATCTGATAAAACCACTTAAATAACTTAAGCATTACAACAAAGTTCTTGAAGATGTGCAGAAGTAGCACTGCCCCTGTGTAGCCTTCAGAATAAAAGATTTATTTACCACTAAATACATCTGTATGTTATGTTTACCTGATGTCATTCTGCTGTGGAGGTTTCTTGTTCCCAACCAGGTTCACTGTTTTTGCTTGTATGGGCTTCTCCTCTCTGGAAAATAGGACAGAGTGTACAGACAGTGTCGATAAAGCTTTCAGAGTTAAAGCTTTTTTTAATCATGTCCAAAAACGACCCTAAGAATAATGTTCTTTAGAGTTATTTGGACAGATCTAGTCTTATAAAATAATAAAAGTTACCCAGCCTTTACATTATTATTATTATTATTATTATTATTATTATTATAATAAATACATAGCATGAAATATTATAATGATACATATTTTTAGTATTATTTTTTATTAGTGTTGTTGTCATTTAGTAGTTAAACAGGCATTCATTCATTTCCAAATCTTTAGAGTAAGGCTTCTACTAATAGAGAGAAACACTTCTCATAAATGGGATCATGCCAACTCAGCCAGTTCACAGCCATAACAGGATCGTAAACCACATGAACAATTGGGCAATTACCATGCCAGAAGTGGCCCAGACATGTTTCGGTACATGTGGGCCATATGACCATTTTCAATATATGGGCCACTTTTGGGTCTCATGCAATTTGAGAAGTGGCCCACGACAGTGTCAGCTACCAGATATTACATTAACTTTTTACTGTATTTTTTTTATTACTATTTTAACTATATTACTTTGTGACATTAATACACAAAGAATTCAGACACTTGACTGTTGTCCAGTGTCAAGTCAGTTTTCTAGTTGGTACAGTTACTTAAAGTATCAGGATAAAGCGTCCTGAAGTAGTGCCACTGTTTAGTTAGCACTTCTAAGAGGGGCAGTTCACTGAATGGGTTAAAAGCAGACCGACCGTCACAATGACGAGGCATGGGGAGTTCAGTCGTGACAAAACGAGACAAATATTTCTCACCTTTTCAGTCAATGTGATAATGTAGATTAAAAAATTAAAACAAACAGACCGGAAGTCCATCCCAGCAACCAGTTTAACCACCCTCAGCTTTGGTTATTCATGCCTTGTAAAGGATCAGTAGTGGGAACACAGATAAAACTCTAAGTGTCTGTAACAGATTGGTGTTCTTTAGCCAACACTTTCAGCCAAGTGAAGGCTTTAAGCACAGGCCTGTAGTATAAATACTGCACTTGTTACAATATCTGAATTGGGGTTACACTGTGCCTGATGTGGGCTGAGGGTGCGGTATCACCCCAGTGAGAAGCGAGTTAAACACCATCTCCAAGGAGCCAAAAGAGCCACCAAATCCCTCTCAGAGCTTTATACCTGTATAATATTTACATTTACAACGCAGGATGGTGAAGACACATGAATGAGAATTATTTAGTGACTGTGAGTATTGCTCAGGTGTCACAGATACCCTGAGCAGAGGAGTACTGTGTGCAGAACACACACACACAGAGAGAGAGAGAGAGAAAGAGAGAGAGAGAGAGAGAGAGAGAGAGAGATGCTCCAAGAGGGACGGTAAGGCAAGCAGCGGCTCTCCTCAGGC
Organism: Duopalatinus emarginatus; assembly: GCA_028565595.1. Lineage (NCBI taxonomy): Eukaryota > Metazoa > Chordata > Actinopteri > Siluriformes > Pimelodidae > Duopalatinus > Duopalatinus emarginatus. The sequence goes on along the minus strand of JAOVVF010000039.1, from coordinate 16,659,957 downwards.
GCGCACACACACATCCACCCACACAGCAGTATATACACGGAGCAGCGCAGGTGCATGTGTCTTTGGTCGGGTGTGTATGGCAAACGATAAACAGGGATGAATTGGGACCCGTTTCCTTCTTTGAACTACACCTATGAAAGTCTCTAGGTTTCCCTCTGCAATGGATGGGAACAAACGATCACGCTGTCTTACTTGAGCATGGCCTGCTGCTCCTTGGCCTCCTCCTCCCGTTGCCGAATCATCACAGCCATGATAATCTTCCTCTCCTCCTCTGTGAGGTGGCTGAGGTCCGGCAGCTCGGGCATCGAGGGCGGCACAGTGGGTGGGCGAGGGCCGCCGCGGGGCCCCACCGAGGCCGACATGTTTGCCCGTTTCTTGGCGGACTCGTGTTTGCGTTGCGAAAGCTGCTCAAGCCCACTAATCACGACATGGTCCACGGGTGCATCGGCGGCTCACGCAAGCGTTGCAATCCTTTCATGTTGACGGAGAGGCCGCCGTTGGTGCTTCCCTTCTTATAACAGTTTATTCTCTCCCCTCAGTCTCCCACCACCCTCTGACCGCCCTCCCGCCTGCCTCTACCCCTTCTTTACAGTTATCGGTAGCCCATATCTCCTCCGGAGGATGCTACTTGATAACGGGATCGTTGTCTTTATTGTCCGGCTCGAGATGATGCTGAAGCCGGGCTGGCGGTGAGTCCGCGCGGCTCGCTCGCTCTCTCTCTCTCTCTCTCTCTCTCTGTTGGCTGAGGTGCTAGTGCCGCCGATGCCGCCGCTGTCAGGGAGACGGAACAGTCAATGGGACCGCAGCCCCTCGGGCGCGCGCATCCTCCACACGGAGACGCGCGCACACTCATTTGAGAATGGGGCTCGCCGCGTCCGCGCCGCCTCTCATCCACAGTCTCCAATCAGAGCGCAGGGGTGACGTGCGTCCTATACGCCAGCCTCTGCTTTCTTCAGTACGCGTGCACGAGAGCGACACCGGCCTATAAGTAGCGACAAGCGTCATCCGTCTACCTAAAGACGTTCGCACGGACAAATATATACGCCGACAAAAAATAGCGCTGGTGTGTTACAGTGATACTGGACATTTTACCTGTACTGATCGAGGAAGTGGTAAATTTATATATTTTTAATAGCATATAAATTATGAATGATATATATATATCGTTTAGCTACTGTAAGTAAAAGAATCATAATGAATAAATCTGAACTGAAAGAACGGGTGAATAATCCTTGTAGTACCTGTGGGTGAACATGTGCCATGTGTATTAACATAAATGAATAAATGAACAGTTTCGTTTAATTATAAACATACAGACCTCTTCCAAAAAGTGAATTCCTTCTTTTGTTTGATAAAATGTTCATGATTGCACTTGTCGATATTAATAAGGGTTATTCAAGACACTGAAATAGGCTAACCTTTATGTCTGCATTTTCACTGTAAGTCTTCAGTGTGCATAGCTTCTTTTTATATATATACATTTTTCCAAAGGTGACTTGCTGATATTAAATCCAGAATAGGGTCCTCGAAGTATTTTGAAGGCCCCATACTTTTAATTTGTCGGTTGGCGCTCGTGACGCATGACGCACTCGGATACAGCGTACTCAGCGGAAGCTTCTGCAGTATTTTCTGTGTGTTTATTCGTGTTTGTGTTGAAAATGGGTAGAGGCATTTGTTCACTTTGAATGTCGTACATGATGTGTTCAGTCTGGCAATTCAGAATATTTTAGACATTTACTAGGCATTTCGCTTATCGCGTGCGGATCTACATCGGCAACCGGATCCGCATGTACCCTAGTAACCGGTGCACCGAGCACACGCTGTTCAGTATGTGTGTACAGTACTCAGGAGGCTGGAGCGATTTAATCCACTCTGTTAAAGCTTGTGCGGAATAGTTTAGTGAAAGGGGAATAATAGCTGTGGTGTGTCACTGAGGTGTACTGTTACTATGTCATGATGGATGTCTTCCGTTTGCTTATTTGTACCAACAAATAGTAGTTGATCTTTTATTTTATAGATCAACCAGTTTACTTATTAACAGACTTTCAAATAATAACAGAAGAAGCATTTAACTGCTAACTGATTTTTTTTAGCAATGACTGAGTGAAATGATGATAGCCTTATCAGTATTGTGATAAATTATAATGTCAGTAACCTACATTTTACTTTAAGAAATCCTTTATTTTCCGAAAAACACTCAGTCACTAGCTGAGCTGCTTATCCTACTACTGGTTTATACTCCAGTCACTGAGTGAAAGGCAGGAAACCCACACAGACATGGGGAGAAATTCAAACGCCACACAAGCCCTTGTTGCACTAAAAAATGTAATTAAAAAATGAATGTAATGTTTTTAATTAAAAACATTTTTTAATTGCAATTTTAACAATTTTTTTAAAACTTAACTTTTTTCTCATTTTCATTGTTAAATGTGGCATTTTTAAATACATTTAATTATATTCATGTGTAAATAATCTGTAATTTTTTAGTAGTTTTGTAAGTTTTTTAAGTATTTTTGTAGGCATAAATAATTGAGCTACTTTTTAAATGCACACATGAGAGGAAACTTATAGGCCTTAGGTGTAAGTTTTTATTATTATTTTCTTATTGGCTGTTAGATTTGCCCGAAAATATTATTGTTATTTTTAAATAATGCTACTTTTAAACAACTATGGTTGGGTAATTTGATAAGAGAATATAGGCAATCCCTGGATTTAAAAAAGACAGTTCTGTTGTCTAGTTTGTTACTGATAACTAGCTAACTTGCTAGTTTTGAAGGTCTAGCAGAGTCCTTAACAATGTGACATTAACCATAGAGCAAAATGTTTACATTTTAAATGTGTGGTTGTGTCTGCATTACACATAGCTTTGTCAATTTACTACCAATATAACGCTTATCTCTTAGGTATATGTGCTTTTGTACAAATAAAAGCCTGACATCAGTGTTTTTTGTTTCGGTGTACAAAATTAAGTGTGAACAAGGAGATGTTTTGAATCATACATGACTCAGATGATTCCCTTGACATTTTAATAAAGGCAAGTGAATCATGATTTTTTTAAAAAGGGTGATGAAGAAATGAGAGGTGAATGGTAGGAAAGGTGAGATTTCAAGATGAAGCTGTTAGTAAGAAATAATTCTTTCATTGTCTTTTTCAAAATGTGTGTATTTAAAAAAATTAAAAAATAACTAAAAATTAATCACACTGATTAGACAGTGCAGCCTGATTTATTTTCTGTGCATGGAGGTGAAATAAATAAAGCAGGGGTGGAGCTATAGCTAGGAGGGGTGTAAAAATATGCCATGATAAATCTTTCATTCTTTTATCAAAATGTATTTTGTATATTTAAAGAACTAATTACAAATCATAAGAATAATGGTATGGGCAGTTGAAAAAAATAGTTGAAATGAAACCTATGCCACTGTAATCGGGTTATAGTATAATACAAAATAATAAACAAAAAAAATAAATACATATGAAAACAATTAAATATAATACATATTGTTTATAATAGAAATGCCTTTAAATCATATACAAATATGATTTATTTTATACAACCCAATCTTTTTCATAGCTTTCTAATCCATTGAATAGCTGGACAACAAAACACACAGATGGGAACGGCTAATAAGTTAATAACGTTTAATCCTAGGCCAGGGGATTGATTTTGAATTATGTTTATTACAATTGAATTACCTGCATTGCAGACTTAATCTATGGATCTTATATTGACATAAGCAAGCTTAATGAACAAAAACTGCCTAGCTAATCTAGTCATGTATAGCTCCTGTTAGCTATTAGCCAACCCCCAGTGCAAATGCACATGATATTGATTTGACATTATTGAAATCTCCTCACACAAATGACAGATATAAGTTATTTACAAACACACACATGAACTGTACTGATTTTTCAGCCTATAAATATTATACACTGAAGTCCCTATGCAAAATATATCGTTTTCATAGTGGCTTCATAACTGTGTGGGGTTTGTTTAGCTGTCATTCCATGGGACCTGTGGTACATCTACAAACATCTTTGACACTATGAACACTATGTATGCCTCCTTTCTGAAGAGTTACACCTGTTCATGTCCTGCATTCATTCTGATGGGTTTGACTTCTTTCAACAGGACAAAGCGCCATCACACGTTTCTGAAGACACCAAATTATGGTTAGAGGAACCATAACCATAGTTTGGGGTTTTGCCATTCCCACCTAAGTCACTAGATCTCAACATTAATGAACAGATTTGGGATGTTATGCCATGTAATGCACTAAGCAACACAGAAATCATACACCTCATAATACAACAGAATTGTGGAACGTTCTGCAGAAAGTATGGGGTTTTTTGCCTACAGAAATTTTTGCTGAATTTCTGCAACCTTGTGGAGTCCATGTCTTATGGGCGACCTACCAAGTACTAGACTGGTATACAAGTTTTTGCTTTAATACATAATTAAGACATAATTTAGTATATGTCTTCTTAATTGGACACTCCAATAATCATACCTATTCACATCCAATTGAAGAGAGCAAAAAACAGCTGTATGTGTCGATGAAAGCAAAGTGGAAAGTACCAGAAAATTAACACCTTGAAAGAAGTGACATAGGGGAAAAGTCAGGGTTTATAGTATATAATGAATAGGGAGGGAAGGTAAATATTTTATTTATATATTTTTTAGATTACTGGATAACTGAAGGTCTTAATGGTGAATACCACTGTTCCATTTCATTATGTTGGCTGGGTTCAAGTGGGCCAGAACTGAGCCAGTCATTCATTTCCTGTCATAAGTGTCCTGCAAGAGCAACTCTGCATTACTGTGACTGAACAACTCTGTTACCCTTTCTAACAAATAACTGCACATTATATGTTGGAACACCCCTGTTTAATTTCTCCCAAAGAATCTGCTATGTTTAATTTTCAGTTTTTATATAGTAATACGCAGCAAATACAGCTTCAATTTTTGTAAAGATTTTGGGTTACAGACTTTAAATACTGTGCTAAATGCTAGTATTTTAGTTCCAGACTAGAGTTACTCCAGAGATAAACTCCTATGGAAAGATTCCTCTGTGGGCAGATGGCTAGTGGTGTCCTACTGTATCAACTGATTGGGTAGAGTGCAGTCTGACTGCACAAATATTAATTTAATACTGGCCCTTTTATGTCCACTGATTTTATTAACACAGTAATCAAGCAGGTGTTTATTTTATGCTGTTAAGTTCAGCAGTCTGGCTGCCTGTAAAAATGATTTCATCCCTCAATATTATAAAGGCTAATTAATTAAATACTATTCTGAATGTTTATCACATATCACCCAAAGCAATCTATGTATAAGAGGGGAAAAAACAATAATGCATAACAAAAATAGTCGTCTGTAAACAAAACCTCACCCCAGACAATTTGATTGAGTGTGTGGTGTATTTCTCTATCTGACAGATTTTGAGGAACTCACTGAGAGATTGAAAGATAGCAATGTTGCCCGTTGTGGTAATCCATGGTGGTGCAGGACATATTCCCAAGGAACGAGTTGAGGGCTCCATTGCCGGGGTACAGGAAGCAGCAAGAAAGGGATATGCCATTCTAAAGTCTGGAGGCAGTGCTATGGATGCTGTGGTAGAAAGCGTTGCCATGCTGGAAGATGAACCAGTGTATAATGCAGGTAACACTGTTGTATACCAGGAGAAATTCTGTGTTATTTAATGTAGCCAAAATATATGAACTATTTAGGTCATTCTAATTTTGTTTCTTACAAATGTAATATACTTGTATCTTACCTACCTGGTATGGTCTTATGTAATCTTAATGTTCCCTATGCGGCAACACAAAACCCTAACCCTGTGATACATAGGAGCATACACACATACTTAACATACATTGACAAAATGAAAATGCATCTTTATAGTTTTCATGTAGATGATAACTTGGAAGAAAAAAAAAACCTGTAGACATATGACCTTTTTTTTTCTTTTTTTGGCATTTTCACTTGTTAGTATTTGTGTTTACACCTCTGGTGTAAGACTGACTGATGAAAGAGATGTCTCAGTTTGCTAAAACAATTTAAAGTAGGTAGGCTATTTCTGCCTTTAATTTGACACAATATCACCAGCATTCAGTCCTGGAAAATTGTGGCTGTGTTTGTGTGATTTCAGGGCGAGGCTCAGTGCTAAATCTGAAAGGAGAAGTAGAGATGGATGCTCTGGTGATGGATGGGCGCACGTTGGCTTGTGGTGCTGTGTCTGCAGTCAAGAGAGTGGCCAACCCAATTTACCTGGCCAGGTTGGTCATGGACAAGGTATACCTGTGAGTGTTTACATATACAGTTACAAACCGGATTCCAAAAAAGTTGGGACACTAAACAAATTGTGAATAAAAACTGAATGCAATGATGTGGAGATGG
>JAOVVF010000039.1:16630658-16649518 GCA_028565595.1 Duopalatinus emarginatus | reverse complement strand
CACATCATTGCATTCAGTTTTTATTCACAATTTGTTTAGTGTCCCAACTTTTTTGGAATCCGGTTTGTACATACATACACCCCTTCTTAATATCTAGCTTATTTACTTATTAGACAAATTTGTTTTTAGACAATTACACTGCAAAAAAAGTATATAACTAAATAAAGTTAATATTCATTAAAATCCAGGACCAACTAAAAGTTCAAGACAATTTTCTAAAAGGAACATAGATTTATAAAATAAGGGCTAAGTGCGGTTTCTGATAGATGAGAAGCTTTGTGCAAATTGCTGTTGTATAAAAGGTATAAAACACTTTGGGATAGGCTATTAGGAAAATAATCCACTTCCGGTGGTAACAGCACACCACAAAATGTTTCAAGATTGTGTAAGATTACACAACCATATGAAGAGAGGTGAGTTGTGAAATGTTGCTTAACAATTGAACCAAAATTGAACCAAAATCCATTTCAAAATATCCTAGCCCCACACAGTGTTTGGACCTTAACCCAGTGAAAGAGCCGTGGATTTCACCAATCCTCTAGTGTGGAATTATTGCCAAACCTGGGGGAAAGGATTTGATTAGAAAGTACTTACATAATGTTCCTATAACAGCACTACTTATACCACAGCAATTTGCCAACACTGACTATTGTTTTCCAGATAAAGGCACATCATTTTCTTATTGTTGTTTTTTTTTTATAGACATGTATTCAAATATAAATGTATTTGAACACCTGACCATTTGATCACATGTACCTATGTGCTCATTCCATAACTATACTCATTAGGTTGTTCCCCCTTTGATGAGTTAATAAACTCCACTCTTCTGGGAAGGCTTTCCACTAGAGTTTGGGTCATGGCTGTGGGGATTTGTGGTCATTCAGCCACAAAGGCACTAGTGAGATCAGACAGTGACTGTTGCATGAGGAGTCCTGGTGTGCATTTGTCATTCTAATTTATCACACAGGTGTTCACTGTGGTTAAAATAAGAGTTCTGTGCAGACCAATTAAGGTCTTCCACTCCAATGTGGACAAACCATGTGCACAGGAGCATTGTTATGATGTAACATGTTTAGGCTTCTTAGTTTCAGTAAAGGTCAATTGTAATTCTACAGCATACACAGATATTCTAATTGTGTGCATATATAATTGTGTGTATTCAACTTTGTACTGCAGCAACAGTTTGGGGAACAGTCACGTATGAGGGTGAGGTCACATACTTTTGGCTAAGTTGTGTCAGAGCATGTTGGCATGTAAAGCAGCCTGTCATTATTGAGAACTGAATGGTCCCAAGATGTTAATCAATGTTAATATCTCTGACTCACATATGACCTTGTACACCATGTACCTTTTAGGAATGTAAGATTAAATAAAATGGGTGGGGTGATTGCAAAGAACGAAAAATGACACTAGTACTTTGTTGTAAAAGACTTTGACTGTTACGAGTACAGGGCCACTACAGTAAAAAGTTTCCTTCGTGTTTTTTCTTTCACAATTTTGGTTACATTTTAGACCATTCCTCTGAGTAAGTCATCAGTTTGTCAAGGTCATTATGTCTGCACTCATTGTTTTGTTAAAATGTGTGTTTTCTCCCAAGATTTATATTCTTGTTATGTTTAATGTGTAATACCCCTATACCATTTGCAGAAAAGTGGCCCCATTGATGCGCTTACCTTTGTACTTTACTGTGGATGTGGTGTTCTGGGATCACTAAGGGGCACTGTGTTTGTTGGCTCAACATTTTAAAAGTCTAGGATAAAAACTAACTATTTATTCATTATGCATGGTAGTACCAGTACATTGTTGTCCCTGAGAACTTAAGAAGCTTCCTCATCTTCACTATGGTTGTTACTTTTTACAAACAACATCTTTTATAATGACACTAGCTAGGATTTACTATGTTATTTTTTTTTTACTATGAAATTTATTTTTATCCAGCCTTAACATAATGTACATTTTAACGCAGTATCCAAATTCCCCTTTACCTGTCAGGTTGGTTTTTGAACATATCTTGGTTTATGATTATGAATACAAATGTTTTTGTTCATGATTATAAGTACCAAAATTTATAGCACATAATGTATGCAAATCTGAAGAGGATTTATACACTGGAAGTGCATTAAATAACAAAAACAAATGTTATTTCACCTCACTGTCCACTTACTAAATAATGCATTAACACTTAATCCCTCCTTTATCTTCTTACATTTACCTTATGCAGACTAGTCATGTGTGTTTAACGGCTGAAGGGGCTTCCCAGTTTGCCAGGGCCATGGGTATCCCTGAAGTGCCTGAGGAGTCTCTGATCACAGACTATGCCAGGAAGCGCTGGAAGGACAACCTGCTTAAAGACGCCAACCCTGTGGAATGCCAGATGTAAGTTTTTTTTGTGAAAAGTCGGTTGCTGTTAGGAGTTTTCATGTTCTCTCTGTGGCTGTTTGGGTTTCATTTAGGTGCTCAGGTGAAGTGGAGATATTAAATTGTGGCTAAGTGTGTGTCTGCAATAGACTGGTAACCTGTTCAGGATGTTTCCTTGCCTTTTATCCAGTAAGTGCTGGGATAGACTCCAGCACCCCTCACAACCCAGTATAACGATAAGCAGCCTGAAAGAAAAAAAAGAAAGACTAATTGCACAAACAATAGACAGTAGTACAAGAGAGCAATTTTCTACTTTCCTAATCAAGCTAATCACCTTGTTACTAAAGTGTGTGAGTGTGGCTAAACGGTCTTAAATGCCTAAGTGAAAATAGGCGAAGTGTATATGACTTCCAGCTATGCACTTTCATATGCAATGCTCCTGTTATATACTTGTGTCTTGCAGGGGTAAGATGGGCACAGTTGGGGCAGTAGCTGTGGATGTGCATGGAAACATTGCTTGTGCTACATCTACGGGTGGCATGGTAAATAAGATGGAAGGTCGTGTGGGAGATACTCCATGCGTTGGTGAGTTAGAAACATCTGTTTTTAAAGCATAGTGCGATACAGTACCAAGCTGATAGCACACTATCAGATCTTTATTACAGGAAGTAATGTTCATTTTGCATACTTAAAATTGTGAAGTAGCTGTCAAGTTAAGCATCTTTCAGCAGCACTCACCAGCACATTGCACCTGAAATAGTGTAACTTTTTTTTTTTTCTTGATTTGGAGAACCATATGTTTTCTGCTCTTGCTCTCAGAAAGCCATAACACTTGCATTCAGGAAATCACAGAACATCACAGAAATGGACTTTATTTGTATTTGCATGATATTCTATAACAATAACAGTAAACTGTTATTATTATTTATAGTTGTTACCACAACGTTGTTATGTGCTTAAAGGAACAGTATGGTCTAACTTTTGGGCTAACATTTTGTTTAGGTTCACTGCACACTATATGTTCCAGTGAAAAGGAAAAATCATTAATACGGTGTGGGTACAAGTTACAGAATAGTCAAAGGCCTACAGAGGTTGATTGCCGCTGATCTTTGACCTTTGGACATACATGGTAGTATATATGGTCCCACTACCCAAGAGATTGCTAAATTAATTTTTAACTTGGTATACTGATATGAATGAATGTAAGCATTCTACTGCCATCTAGTGATCAAAAAATAAAATAACTACATGAACTATTTGCTCTTTAATTTAAGAAGTGAATGCAGTTTTTCTACAAAAATAGATTTTGTAGTCCAAAGTCCTTAACTCCCTGTGTGTGACTGTGTGTGACTGTGTGTAACTGTATGTGTGTCAGGGTCGGGAGGCTATGCAGATAACCTGGTTGGAGCTGTCTCACCTACTGGTCATGGAGAACCCATAATGAAAGTCACTCTGTCCAGGCTTATTCTCTTCCACATGGAACAAGGTATTTTCACCATCATGACCATACTCAACACTTAATTCTGATTAATTCTTAAATCCAAACATGATGCTCATATAAACACACTAGTTTAAATCATTTCTGCAGTAACAAATTACACAGAAACTTATATGGTAAATGTTCCATGTATATTGAGTAAATGGAAAAAGAGCATAATCATTGATTATTGATTGATTATATTGATATTGCTCACTTACAGAAAAGTTGACGTTTACTTAGCATTTTTATAGAAGGAGACACTGCAGGGCTAAGATTAAGCACTGGAAGTCAGCTTAGTTGTTGAGAGTTTCTGACATGGTGTGTATATATACACATAGTGTGATAAAGAATACGTGTAAATAAATATTTAGGCTCAGAACAAAGTGCTAAGAGGTAAAGAAATTCTGATTTGTAGGAAAAAGCGTTAAGGAGGCGAGTGACATAGCTCTGGCCTACATGAAGGAGCGAGTCAATGGTCTGGGTGGAGTGACGGTTGTGGACCCTAAAGGGAACTGGGCAGCTCGCTTTAACAGCAACCAGATGTCATGGGCTGCAGCACAGCAAGATCAGCTCCACTACGGCGTGTACCATGGAGAGGACTTTACTGAGCCTATATAGTGGCCAGCTGGCTTACTCATCAAACCAGTTTCCATGACACATAATGCTGTCTCTCTCTCTCTTTTTTTTTTTTTTTTTTTTTTACAAGATAAATTTGTCATCTGATGACCATAGTGATATATTGCATACTTTATTAAGGTTGAAGCTTGTTTATACACAGAAATTACTGTTATAAAATTATTTCCAAGAAAAAAATCATTTAAATGCAATGTTAAGATAAATGAGAAATTAATATAATTTCATTTTAAATTGCCATTAAAAGCCATAACATTACAGTACCAAGTGTTAACCACTAGATGGAGACAAAGGCATTTAAAGACATTATCTTAACAATACACTCACATTTATCTGCAGCAAATTTGTAATGTGTAGAAATAATTTTACTTTGTCACTGCAATTTTGAACTGTTTTTGTTTTGCTATTAGAAACTAGTGCATGAATGTGCAGAGAGCCGAAAAGATGTTGTGTAATGTATCCTTTTACACCTAAATAGATTTAAAATAACTAAATAGACTCAAATTTAGCTTGCTCATAACAGGGACAAGTCCTTCATGTTGCATTTGTAGGTATTCAGGCTTAAAGTGGTTAAAAGATTTTACATAAGCTAGGTATAATTAATATGATAAATTGTAAATAAAAACATATTAATCAGCCTGCATGGGGGTGTTTATCCAACATCAGTTCAGTAGTGGGTAAAAACCCAAAATAAAACCAAAATATTAACATTTTAACTAGTTTTGAATGCCGGTATGAACAGTTTGGTTAAAAGAATAACAATTTTCCATTTGCATATTATTTGTATTGAACAGATGTTTACTTGTAGGTAAGTGGATGGATTTGCATTGTCATCATTTAGTTGATTTTATGTTAAATGCTGACTGTATGAATACCTTTGATGTTTATATCTTGTGGTATATCTAATGGTTCTGTAATGATGGCAATCATGAACAGAGAGAGTGGGAAGCACTCTACAGGAAGCAAGACATTTATTTTTTATTTTACTCACTATATCAAAATGCCAATGGGGCTGACTTTCACATACACCAGGGTGACTGACTGTCTTTTAAACAGTCTGGAATATTCCAGTAATGAATGTAATTCCGTTTAGAATCCTCTAATGGCCAGTGGTATACTATGAGTTAATTGGGGGTCACTGTATTTAAGAGATAGAGACACACTGTTTTAACATTGCAACTCTACGAGCAACTCTGCCAAGACCTCCACAAGTCAGCTACATCCTTTGGAGCAGTTTCCAAACAACCTGAGGTTGGACAACCCATAGAAAATATTACATGCAAATATATAAACCTTGAAACCACACACAGACACTGCATCAGTCTGGAAAAATGCACAAATTAACAAACAATGTTTGGATGAACAAAATTTGGTCCAAAATTTTTAACTAAACACAAATGCAAAAAAGAACTGGTAAAAAGAACTGAAGGCATTACATCCATCGTGTGAGTCCTACTTCACCATAGCCTGAAGGTCTGTCACGCAAGAAGGAAACACCTACTCCAATACTATTATAAAAACAGCTCACACCTGACCAACACACCCATATGTGGGCCTTCCCCAAACTGTTGCCAAAACCTTTGAAGCACACCGGTGTACAAGATTTTTGTATGCTGTACATTTTTTTCCTTATCAGAATTAACTGGACATGTTCATGTTACATCTTGACCTCAGCCTCACTGAACACCTTTGGGATTAATTGCAATGTCGACAGTACCCCAGGCATGTTCGCACAACAATATTTTCTGAGCTCACTAATACAGTTCTGGCTGAATGACTGCAAAGCTCCACAGATATGGGCAAAAATCTAGTGGAAAGCCTTCCCAGAATAGTGGAGGTTATTAAAATAACAGCAAATGGGGATAACATCTGTAATGGGATGTGCAACAAGCACATTTGGCTGTGATGGTCAGGTCTCTCAAAAATCTCTGGCTGTGACGTGTACTAGCAAAGACAAGAAAGATTTGTCTCACTGAAAATGATATAAAGGCTTAAACAAATCTGCATCTTAGCTTTATTTTGAAATGACATTGTATAAAAATAAAGATAATTATCCCTTATTGAATGTCAAAGTTTTATAATGTTGCAAAGATCATCCAGTTGTCCAAAGCTTTTCTCTGCATTAAGTAAGCCTATAATCTTATGCTTGTTGTCTAACTAGAGATAAGTAATGTATTACATTGAATCTAACCACCCAGTCAACCTAATATACGCATGTTAGTGGATAAGTGTCTATCCCTGATACCGGACCAGGTGATCATGATGACTGCATCGATTCTGCCAGCTGGTGTATTACTTTTTAAAAATATTTATTTTGGTGTTAACATGGTGTTATTAATCCCAGAGGGAAATTCAATTCCTACATGCGAACATGTAGGAAGTCTTGCTCTTTTACTTATTTAAACCTTTAACCTATTGAATATATTCAGATTGTCCAAAATACCTGTAAAAAATCATCAGGGTAGCCAACAGGCCTTTAAGTGTTATTATTAGGTATATGATTAAAGTACATCCTGGAATTTTTTAAACATTCATAAAAACTCATGTATGTTTGTTTGTACTATAGTTACATTCTGGTCATTGTCCTCCGTCCTCTCACATTAACAACGTGCTTCTGTCCACAACACTGTGCTCTTTGGATATTCCTTTAATATTCCACCATTCGGTGTGACTCTAGAGACACTGTGCATGAACATTCCAAAAGTAAAACAGTTTCTGCAGTACTCCAACCAGCCTGTCTGTCACCAACTTCCATGTCACAGTGCGTGTGTAGGGATTGAATGGCACTTTCTTAATAAGCTACCTCATCCCTATCCCACTGTCTCATCCTCTCTACCTTCCTCAAAACTATTAGTAGCTGTAGCTTTAAAGCCAAACTCACTCCCACCAGTTAAAAATGTATTTGTGTTTATGAATAAATGTATTCAAAGGAGTTTTTCATGACAGTGATTATCTGGCTGCAGATAATTTTCTGATAACTAAAGTTGGAATTAACTCGTTGCGGAGGAGTCTCTTAAAGAGCGGCTGATAAAAGGAACATGTAAACACAACCAAGGAGTCTGTCACAGACGTCTGTTAGTACAAACCATTTTCCTCAGGCTTCTGCTGCACTTGCTTTGATCACATTGGCTTAACAACTTTTTTTCCATCATGCTTTTAGTGTATTTACACATTACGTATAATTACTACGACATACTTTGAGTGTAAGTATATACTACTTCAGTCAGTATATTAATGAATAACAGTACTATGTAACACCAAATCCACATCCATATTGAACACCCGATAGTCGCCTAATGATTTAAATATACATACATTTCTTATAATTACTAATATATGTATGTTGTGTTCTGTGTCTGGTCACTTTTTTGATTGATGTTAATCGTATAAATTCATTTAAACCCTTTAATATCGTAAAGAAGGAAGCAAACAAATAAAACTAAAACAATTAGGAAAGAAGCTATTCCACATGTCTCCTATCAGTCCCAGGCAGTACAGTAAGTCAACGGACCCTCATCTGAGTTGTATAGCAGTTTAGTAATACAGGCCTATGCTTGTTGTGTCAACAACAACCAGCTTGCCTAGATGCGATATATGACACAGGATATAAGACCCCCCAAAACCAGTCTGTCTGCTTCTTGACCTCTCGTTCAGTTTGTGTTCAAAATATTACACTGCTTATATGAGGGTGGCATATTTGCTTTTACTTTTCACACAAGCACAGGATTTCTAAGGTCATGTCTTTTTGTCCCTTGGTGTGGCTCTGACTCCTTGTTCAAGGGCAACCAGGTTTTTTTTTTTAAGGAAATATAAATAAATAGTCATGTCAGGGGATCATGATATGATGACGGATGTTAGTGGGCTGTCATGTATGCACAGCTTCCTGCTCTGTACAGATAGAGAGATTAGATACTGATGCAATGATATGCAGTCACTTTGCAGATGAAAAAAAAAAAGGTTAAACCAGTAAAGTAAAGTGTTGGGTGAATAAAATGAAATGGAAACTAGAGGTGGAGGAAGGATGCAGGTTTGCTCCTGATGTCACAGAGTCCATCAAGTCAAGGCCGTAGAGTACAGCTGAGAGAGACTCGCATTCTGATTGGTCAGCTCGTACAGAAAGGGGGTGGGTCCGTGAGCATGAGTCCGCCTAGAAAAAGTGGGGGGACAGAGACAGTGTCCAGATCCGGGAGGGTTATGTGTGTCTTTATCCTCCGCTACAGCTCGGACGGAGCGAGATGAGCTACGATCCCAGCGCACTTTGAGTTGCCAGTGCTCTGCATACTCCCGGCCTTACGTAATGATCCAGTTGTACAAATGACCCGGCGACGTCCAAAACCGCACACTAGTGCACTAAGTACTGTGAGTCGAGTAGTCTTTTACACGCTTTCAGTAGGGGAGTGTGCGGTGTTAGGCTACAGCCCGTGATTTAAACACTCGCTGTGAAGTTTAAAAAGGGGAAGCGCGTCGGTAAACTGAAAGTTGGAGAAAAAGCAGAGGAAGACTGAAGGACATGGCGGCTTCCCAATTACCTGCTCAGAAAAGGCTGCTTAAAAGTCAGAGTCGAGCCGGTAAAACAGGGCGATGTGAACAGGAAAGAGGCAGCGAGCGGAAAAAAAAGCCACTGACGACCGAGTTGAAGTCTTCAGACAAGTTGAGAGCGGAAAGCGGAGAGCCGACCGACAGCGATGCTGAAACTCCGGTCAGTGTGTAAAATTGAACTAGAACTGCACCTTCACCACGGCATGTATCTCGGCTGAAAATATTTAGTTTAGCATTAATTATAAAAGTGTTTTCTAAAACAAAACAAAAAAAAAAAGTCTTCGCCGGGTTACCCGGAAATGACCTCATTATAACCGCCGGACTGTTTCTCTATTTCATAACAGTTCAGGGTTTTTATCACTTGTCCGTTACATACAGACTTGCCTATATCTACAGCCTCTGGGCTCCCCGGGGTGTTCTCTGTCACTGTCACATTTAGTTGTGAATATATATATATAGGTGAATAAATGTGCACAGTCATGTATTTCTGTCCTCCATTTAGGGAACGCTTACTAATGAGTTCATTTTGTGGTTTTCTGCTACCTCTCTTCTCAATCTAACCGGAAGTCGGTCATGTCTGTAAGCCTGCAGATGTTGTGCAGTTGCCTTTTCTACCCTGCTTTGTGCCCTTTTGCTCTGGTTTTTTTTTTCTTCTGCCCTAGAGGACAGGGTGTCCTTCATTCAGAGAACAAGTAACTGGTCTGAAGTTATCCTAAGACTTTCCTATTGTAGATAAAGGAAAGACCTGCATACTTAACAATAGTATAGGATTTTATAATGCCTTGTGGGAAATACTGTGTCATTTGTTATTATAAGTCAAATAGTGGGCTCCCACCGAGTATGGAAAGTTGGCTTTCTTGGGAGTGTTCCCATGGAGATAGGCACACTTCCTGTCTCGGCTTAGGAATGAAGGAGTCGAGCTGTTCAGAACTGCTTACTCCGACTCTTTTCTCTTTAATTATTTTCATTAAGGCTACAAGTGGGGAGTGATCTATTAACACCACAATTAGGAGTTACTAAGTGCTTATTTTCGTCACTCATGATGAAAGCTTATGTTGTTTCAGCACCAGAAACTGACCTTGCACTAGGAGCGATTCAGGCGGGCACTTGGGAGTCCAAAATGAAACATTTTGCCTGGCCTTCCGGCTCCTCTATTCTGGCATGGGATAAAGCACTCCTTAATGAATCCAGCAAATGACCTCTGAGAGTTAGTTAGCTCTGTTAATCAGTCTGTGGATGACATGGATGACTTGTTCTGTTACTACGCATTTCGTGCCTGGAATACGGCTTGTTAGAATAAGAGGACGAACGTGTGACCTCTTACAAGGTCCGAGAGCTTTGTACTCATCTGATCACTGAGTAAGGCATGTGTCGTTCTTGTGAGGAGATGAAGCGGAGAGAATGAACAAGTTAATAGAAGTGTGTGTTTGAGAGAAAGGGCAAAAATTCAGCATTTGTGTTTGTTATTCATTAACATCCTTGATGGTTAGTTTGTACTTAGATATAGCTACAGATTAAACCTCTGTTGTCACAAAAGTAAGATTTATAACCTTTGCCTTTTAATAGGTGATACCTGAAGAGCATAAATGTCCAGAAATGATGGTGATGAAATGTGGTTTGAAAGTGATTTACAGAAGAATGCTTTGATGAAAAGGCACGAATCAATAAAAATGGTCCACACATATCAGAAAGTACAGAGAGAGTGCAGAACTCGGAGCGTCGGGTCTCGTAACCAGGCACTATTTATGATTCTTCATTTTTACAACTCGCTCATTGCTTTCTCTGATCTGTGCATCTGTTTGATATTGCTAAGGTTATAGGGATAGAAAAGGAGGCCCAAGGGTGTTGAACTGTTGCGATCTCTGTGACCTTGATGTGAATTTGCTGCACATGAGGAAGGATTGTACTTAACATGGTCTCCTTGTCCAAAAAGCTTTGTGTTTTAATAAAGTGTTCTTTTGGAAATGATGGACAGTGAGTCATGAAGAAATGGACCAGAGCAGTGAAAAAGTGAGACTGGAGCAAGAATAAAGTACAGTAGAATTAGTCAGTAACACCACTGACATTAATATCATTTAACTGTGGGACCAATCAGGAGATCGAGTAAGAGTGCACTTGAGGAAGCAGTGGTTCTGTGGAGTCTGCTTCCTCCTCTTTCGCTCCTTCCCATCCCCCTTCGCTGTACTGTGTGCTATACGGTTGCCAAGTGCTAAGAATCTGAGGAATGTGGGATTGCAGTGTTCTGATAAAGTTTGCTTTGTTCCTGCCGTGCCCTGAACACTGGGAGGGGTATGAGACCCTGGGAGTTTCACTGAAGCACTGTAACACACAGACACACATCGCTATAGCATATATCCAACAAGACTATTGTCACATCTGCCTTGTTCACTTGACTTGTAGACCAGAGACATGGCGTACAGTTTAGACATGAGGAACTTAACTTAACCTTATTACCCCAATTACAGTAATGGCTTATTTATTATTCTATAGATTATAGTAGTTTATTTTCTATAATTGTGAATGTCAGAATTTCTATATATTTATGTAATATATGTATATTTATGTAATGGATGGAGTTTATTATGAGAAACAATATCAGAATGTTTTCTGTGATTATTTCCTCCTCTGCAGGAATTTGACGTTTCTTCTATAAGCAAAAGGCTTGATGACAGAGAAAATAGTCAGGGAACATGAGAAAAGACGCACAGACTGCCCTGGGGCTCAGATTACTATGCTGAAATGCACACATTACCAATGTGATGGTGTCCTGCGTGTACAGAGGACAAAATGGAGGCCGGAGGTGGCTGGATTGTCTGTGCCATGACTGCACAGTAGTCACATTCACAGCATTGAGAAAAGAAAAGGTGTAGGGAGTCTGAAAATGCAAGCTAAGCTGTTTGAGCATAGGGGACATAACAGTGCCATTTAGAGTTTTTGACCTGGAGGGACATTTTGCATGTGAATGATTTGACCTCTGGGAGTGTTATGGCACAAACAAACGGCTTCCAGTGACTCCTCCCTTTATGTTTTCAATGTAAATACAGCATTTCTGCTCATCATGGTGAACAGCCCTCACAATGTCTGATGGAAAAACAGCATCAGATATGCAGGTGCACTAAACTCTACCACAAGGTCACAAGCACTGCTTCACACGAGCTGACCGTTTTTTTCCCCCCTCTCGTAACTTATCATAACTGTTAATCAGTGTACATATTCCTCTGGGTTAAGATTTATATGTCAGGTTTACCAATAAAAAAAGTATGAACTGTGTGGAAACAAGAAAGAACAAACAATCCCCGTCTGGCAGTATGGGCTACTGTAAACATCCTTGACTGGAAGCTGGTGCTTAAAATGGAGCTTTCAGTCGGATGTTTGCCGCAGCCAACTGCCATTACCTCTTCTTGTGATGCTATAGTTGTGTTGAACGAGTGACATACAGAAGATACTTCCACACTATCTTCAGGTGATGAGAACTAAATAGTGCAGTTGAGCATCAAGATGGAGACAATGTTTGTGACTGAATAATTTGAATCTGTCAGCTTTTTTTTTTTTTTTTTTTTTAAACACTCTGATCGTGAATTCTTGTGTCTATGATGATTTAGGGCTATATGCAAATAAAGCACGACTTTACTTGCTCTTAAGCTAGTGCTAAGAAATGTTACAGTCATATTTTCATTTAACACAATTAACAACAAGCTTATGGTAATGGTGAATAAGATTCAGAACCTTTCCTTTGGCACCACAAGAAGACCTTCAGATTGGGAGCTATGTGAGTCACCTGTGTAATGTGGCGTTTGAAAAGGTTAGAATGGGGGGAAAAAAGAGGCAGAGAGACACAGCAGTTGGTCTTGAAGTACTGTGTCCAGAGGCTGAACATCAACCTCAGTGGCCGAGGCATGCCATTTGTGTCAGATTAACACCTCAAGGCCAATAAAACACATTCCGGCCTGGCACCTGTGGAGAGCTAAAACCCAGATAAGTGCCGTTGCTTCTGTGCTTATTTTCCCCTTCTCACTGTTTCAAAGACCTGTAACACAGAGTTGAGTATCGCAATCACTTTTTCCCACCTCCTGCATGAAGTCTCCCATGGGGAGCAGTGACGCTCAGAGAAATGTGATCATGTAGCACAGCTCTGCCTGGTAATGGGAAATTGTTCTTAGAGAAAAGGGTTACACCGGAGTAATGTTTCAGTTCGTACAGTTTCTTTAATAATGTGGCCTGATTAGTTAGACTTGACCTAAAATGTATGATTTGTAATAGTAGGTTAATAATAACTTAAGTTTTAAGATAAGTTATCTGGTAAAGCTGTTAGACTTCACTGAGTTTAGGGTTTACTCAGGGCCTGACTGTAGTAGATAAGTCACTTCTTGTTTGGTACTCAGTTCCTGTTTCTCCCAGTAGTACAATTTAGTGAATGATTTCCTAGCATGGTTGCATATAATGTTGTTAGTTAAAGTAAATGCTCTACTTTTTTTCCTGTATTACTGCAATTAAACAAAATGATGATTAATTTTTTAATGAGTGTCCTGTTTCAGCACTCTGGACAGCTCTTTTAGGAAATGACAATAGAGTCACCCAGTCCCAGAGGAGAGAGACAGTCCCCAGAGACGATCCCCCCTCCCCCCTCCTCCCACCCCAAACTATGTTGTCCTCAGGAACACCTCAGCCTTTTAACTGATTTGCAGTTCCACAAAGCGAACACTACTTTAAGTGCAAGTGACACAAACATTTACAAAGTGATAAGAAGGAAAGGAACCAGTGGCAGACCCGATGAAATGTTTGTTCAGTTCAACAAACTCTCTTAAAAGCATATGATAAGCATAGCCGTATGATTTAATTTGCCATAATGTAATGTTCCATCAGTTCCTGTTTACCATGGGAAGGGTTTTTAATGTTAAGAGGAGCATTTTAAAGGAACTAATTATGAGAAAAAGCTGGATGAATGGGAGCTGAAGAACAGTGGTAGATATTGTGGATTTGCCATACTAAATCAATATTCTGTTGTGTACTTGCCAGTGTTCTGTTTCTCCAATAAAAGTAGAAGTAGAAGATTTAATAACAATAAAAAAAACCCTGCCATTTTGCTGTTACTGTTTTTCCCCTTCAATGCTATTGAGCTCTAGTTCTGTGTCTACATCCTTTTCCCTTAATTAATGCTGCTTCCTTAAGTTTTACAGATCTATTCAAACCTCTATATCTTTTCCTCATTTGCAGTTTACCATATACTGCCCCGCTCTATATGACCGTCCTTTCCTGTCCATGCCCATAGGCCTGTTCCATGCTTGATGACCTTTCCCACAACAATCATTGCCTGCATTAAGGAGAGGAGACAGAAAGCAAGAGAAAGCTCTTGTCCAGTAAGAGGAAATAGCCCTCAAGAATGTGAAAAGCTCCAATTCAGGCGGGTTCACAGGGTCTGGGAGTGGCCACATCCTCAAGAGAGGGGGGATTTTGGACTGGAGCCATGAGAGCAGTGCAGGCCAGGAAGATGACGTAGGTCTGTGTGAACACCCAAACCCCCCCCGCTTTTCTTTTTCTACAGTGGCCTTGCCCTTTATGTACCCCCACCCTCTCTAAAAAACATATGCAGCTTGTGCCTCCCTAAGGCCTCTAAGAACAGTGCTCAGGTGGCCAGTCTGCTGATGAATGCAGCTCTATTAATAGAAAGTGCTGCTTATCTTGGAGGTGAATGACAAACATTGAGCAGAATTCTCACAAGTCTGAAAAAGATGCATGCTCACCCACTTTAGCTCCAGTCCTTACTTTTTATTCAGAAAAGCTTGTATTGTAATTCCTAAACTATCAAAAGTTTGCCTCATCATAGCATGACCATGGAGCAGTCAGGTAAACTTAGTCTGTAGGTTACTCGAAGTCACTTTTCCACACCAGGCCAGGCCATCTCAGCTTAACCCAGGAGCCCTGTGAGTCTCAGGGAGTGTAAACATCCTACACTCTCAGCTGGAGCCAAGACAAGGCCGGGAGTGGGGTGTTTGCGCTCTCTGGCTTACGGATGCCATGGCAGCACAGAGGAACGGAAACAGCCCCACAGAGGAAACTGGCTTCTTTGCCATTATATATGTTCAGCTCACTGGATACTTTCGGAGGCTATCATCGTCTGGAACGTCAGCACAGTGACCTGTTATAATCTCTGCATTTCTCTGTGGTTTCATCGCTTGTGGATTGTGAGACATCTCCAGGATCATAACATTGCCTTGAGATACTTCTACTAGACATATAAAATAACCTTGATGACTGAAAAGCTTCATAGACAACAAGAGGCTTCTGTTCTCTCTGTGTGTCTAGAGAACAGTGTGTGTAGGTGGGTGTGGTTTGTAGAACTCTGAGGAAGTGGAGCTCCATTGTGAGAATTGCTGCTGGGTCAGGAGGTGAGGCTGAAGGCTCTTTTTGAAGCTCTTTTAACACGGCAGGGTGGGACAACTCCAAATACTTCCAAGCACTCCTGTCCAGACTGAGCTGTTGTCACGGTGACCGAGTGGCCCAAGAGGAAATGGCTATTTATACCCACAAAATGCAAAAAGAGAGGCACCCTTTCAATAGGCAGCATTTGATTCACATCCTCCAGAAGTCTGTTGGGCCGTCATATGGACCTACTTCCTCATCTATCACCCACTATTAAAAAAAAAATACTTCTACCATCTCACAGTGATTTACATATTGATCTTTGAGGAAACCATGTTATGGTTGTTGTTTCCTGATCCCATAGACGGACACACCCAATAGTCAAGGAACTTCTGATCCCGGAGATATTACTGGGCTAACTCTTCATATGCAGTGTCTTGTTGTATGTGTTGTCTTGTTGATTTATTTCCTTTCGCCCTTCTGTCCCACAGTGACATTCAGGATGCATGCCTGGTGGTTTGTGGTTCCCACCCTCTCCCACTGCAATTATTTCAGTCTACTTTTATTCTCTGACATCATTACAGCAGCTGCTCCTTCGTAATCCACAAGGTGGCAGACCGTCTCTAAAGATGGCCTGGGAAAAGCATTTATGGAACCGGCTGTGCGAACATTTGTAACCGAAAATTATTTATCCTTTTGGAATTTAGCCAGAAACTTGAAAAGTGAACTGCAAGAAACCAAGAAATCAGCGTTCATTTTGCCGTTTGATTTTAGTTGCATTATGATGCCAATCTATCTATTCTCCAAAAGATAATTTGGAGGCTAAGTCTATTCAAAAGTCTGCTTAGACCATATTAAAATTCCTAACAACTTAGATCCTGGGGTTATCAGTACTGTACTAGATGTTGGAGCAAGTGAGATGGTTTTTTGGCATAAATACCTAATCCACAGTATGAACACATCTTACAAAGAATCAGCATGAATTTTGTTTTTCACATGTTAACAGTGAAATAGTCATTTTGGTCTTACTATTGTGGCACTTGAGTCAGGATTGCTGTATGTTGTTTTTCTGATCGTTGTATCTATCCTCTGCAGATGAGCAGCATTCAGGGTGCTTGGAGCGATGAAGCTAAGAGAAAAGCAGAAAACATTACAAAAGAAGAAATGCATATCGGGCTAAGTGTCCTGAAAGCTAAGTGGCATCAGAACTGTGCATTTTTGTGATGCCCGCGAAGATCCAAGGCTGTGCTTTTGATGCACATTGATTGATACTGTACACTGTCGGAAAACTGGTAAGTAGTTTGGATGTAAAAACAAGAACCACATAATGAAATTGTAATGCCAGTTCAAAAAGGAAATCTGTAAATCTATGCAAGAATTGTTTACTGGTTAACAGTTTCTTGTTTTTCTGTGGAATTTGTAACAACCAGAAATGTTACAAGTAATTACAGAAGATTTACAGCACCTAAATCACATTATGCAAAGTTATTGATGGAATACATAGCATACCATTACAGTACTAGTATATTTAATTTGAAGGTGTATGTGTAATGTATGATATGTATGTAAATATATATTGTTTAATAAATAATTTTTTCAGCCAATCTTTTGTCATGTGTTTATAGGTCCTATTACTGTTGATTTGAGAATATGTAAGATTGATTTCATAAGCTGAAACTCAGCTTTGGTTTCGGGGGATGTCCACACGTTCAACCACATGAGGATCTGAAACTGTACTTTGTTTGCAAAATGCTGTTTACTTAATTTGAGCTGCTGCTGTGACACCAACATGTGTGCTTTCACATACTGAACACCAAAATGCCACAAGTTGCTTACAGACCATGAGGAGAAACCTCAGATTCATGCTTGTGTACCCATTTATGCTGGCTATAAATAGTGTAGTGCTGTCAACAAGGCTATGTAGTCTTGTGAACAGCAGAAAGTATACACAGCTTTTTAGCATAGTTAGGCACAACATGCAACAATTTCATTTTATATGTGTTACAAACGGCTGCAGGTAACTAAATGTACAGCAGCCAGATCTTTGCAATGAAGAATATTAAATATAGATCCAGGTTCCTATGACTGCATTTTCAAATTCTCCAGTTTTCTTCAAAAACATGGCAGTACATGGTTGGTTATGCTAAATTGCTCTGAGGTTTGAGTATGTTTGCGATGTTTAGGCGCACATCTGTGTGACATCTTAGGTGTATTCCTGCTTTAAACCCAGTCTCCTTGAGGATCAACCATGACCCTGACCACCATAAAGATGTTACTGATGATTAATGGGTAAACACATGCACATTAAAGTATTTTCAATTTCTGTACTTACCTTTGTGTGTGTGTGTGTGTGTGTGTGTAGATACAGTGTGTGAATGTTTGCCCTTTATGAAAGGCAAATTCATTGGGGTTTCTTATGCCTCAGCATTTCTAATTAGTATTTTTCCTGTGTGAATTTCCAATTGTGACATTGCACAATGCTGAATTTTCCATATTTGATACAAACGTTTGTGTATTATACATGCAAATCAGATGTCATAAAAGAAGACCTTCCCAGGCACTTGTACTAGGGTTATATTGGCTCATTACCACCTATAACAGTCACTCTTAGGCCTTCCTAGAGCTTTGTAAACACCTTGCACTGTACACTTCCTTTGCCAATAAAAAACAAATAGCACCTTTTTCTTTATCAAGCAGCAGGGGTGCCAGCACACTGAGTGCACTGTGGAAATTAAACTGCTGTTCACTATCTTCTCCAAACACCCTCTGTTCTCTTCATCACGCTCTGTTTTTGTAACATTCCTCTCCTGCCCTGTGACTGGCACCCCATAACAGCCTGCCAGAAAACATTTGAACTACTGCTCCCAGTTGAGAGGGATGATGTGGAGTGTGTCAGAATCAAATACATGAAAGGAAGCACAGAAAAGTTTTAAAAAGATTGCTTCCATCTCATCTAGAAAGATTGAAGTGATAGGTTTGGTTTGAATGACGGGCCCTAGGGCCTGCCCTTTGCACATCCTGCACTTGCATTAAACTGCTGCTTCTGCTTTCAGGCAGTGCATGACCTAGTCAAGTGGGCCAGAGGTTAAAACAGAGAGCAGTGTTAAAACTGGGTGGTTCTCTGTCTGTTTAGTACGTTTGCATTTAGATGTAAAAACATTACCATATATCACTTGACATCACTGCATTAACGTCCACCAAGGCAACTTGGTAAAGGAAATCTCTCAGATGAAGCAAAGACTCAGTAAACCAAAGGAGGACTTCATGCTGTGAATGATAGAAGCAGGCCTTGTACAATGGCTTGTAGACCTCACAGTAGTAGGAGTAGAATGTAAAACGGAGTAGTGGTTTGTAGATCTCGAACTGGTAAGAGCTTGGATTCAAGAGACTGAAATTAGATTTAGAAGCAAAGGTACAGTGGGGAGAACAAGTATTTGATACACTGCTGATTTTTCAGGTTTTCCCACTTGCAAAGCATGTAGAAGACTGT
>JAOVVF010000039.1:16616782-16630532 GCA_028565595.1 Duopalatinus emarginatus | reverse complement strand
TCTTCTACATGCTTTGCAAGTGGGAAAACCTGAAAAATCAGCAGTGTATCAAATACTTGTTCTCCCCACTGTATGTATAACCCTGGCTGGTAGGAACAGGTTTGAAACAGGCTTACACATGTCAGTTAGTAGTGGTAGGTGGAGGTGAAGGATTCAAGGATCAGGCTTCTCAACCTGAGAATTGAAGCTAGGACTATTAGACCTCAGGATGCTTAAAAAAAGAGAAGAAGAGGTCCTTGACTCACCAGCAACCTTCTGTTTTATTATAATTATTATATAAATATTTTTCTCAACAGTGTTCAGTGGGGTTGAGGTCAAGGCTCTGTGCAGGCCAGTGAAGCTCTTCCACTTGTCTTTGTGCATAGGAACGTTGTCATGCCAGAACAAGTTTGAGACCCTACAAATTCTACAGTGTCCAACGTTGTGGCAACAGTTTAGGGAAAGCCCACATTAACATGGGTGTAATGATCAGGTGTCCACAAACATTTAACCATAGAGTGTACATTTACATAAATTGATATATTTTGTATACAAGTCTGCGATAGCGAATGATCAACATCCTTTAGAAATACTGTGTCTTGGTATGGGCACACCAATAAAGCCACTTTTGCAGTTTCTTATATGATCCACATTGCCATTAAGAGAATAAAAAAAGGGGGAAATATGCACTGTCTATAAGAAAAACATCAGTAAAGTAAATAAAGTAATTTCATGTGTGCTTGTCTGACAATGCATTTGTCTGACTGAGCTGTATTTGTGCATTCTTCGTCCAAGTTATGAGCAAAGTACTGTTCTACAGTATGACCTTCTTGTGGACTTAAGTGTAAGTGACTACCACACAGTGAGATTCATAAACACACTTACACCTGGTCAGCAAGTCGACAAGAACCATCGTAAACGTTCTACACCTGAGACCATTAGAAAGAAAGGCCGCCGCCTCATTCTGTCACTCTCAATCAGCCCATTTTACTGCTTAGCACACCCCAGTGCACACTCTACTCAGCAGGAGCACTCTGGTTTACCTAATTCGCTTAACTCAATACTTCACTGACCATGCCTGCTGTAGTAAACCGTAGCTCCCCCAAAGAATTCTCAACTATATCAAATAAATTTCAGATGGTAGAGAAGTCACATTACCCCTGAAGACTGTACTAACAAGCTTTACACAACCCCATATTATGAGATGGAGTCAGGAAAGAAACCCTAAGAACAGTGTTGAGGAGAAATGAGGCATGTTTGTAGGTAAGGTGTGCAAAAATTGCAGAAAACACAGGTTCAATGCTTCTACTGATAACCTGTCCATGTCTCTACACACGTCTAGAGACACCACATTTTGGTTATAAACATTTCAGGGTTTTGCCTTTCACACCTAAGTCACCAGATCTCAACATTATCAAACACATATGGGGTGCCATGCAATGCACCATGGAACACAGAAATCCTACACCTCAGAATATAACAAAATTGTGGACTTCTGAAAGAAGTATGGTGTTTACAAGATTGCAGAAATATTCTTTAAGCTATAAAGTCCATGCCTCATGGGGGACCAACTCCCCATATGTATTAGTGCCAGTTTTTCTGGCACTTCAACATACACAGCAAATTTAGCTAAAGAAATTTTACAACAGACCCTAAGCAATTCATATCAGTATGGTAACAAGGATTTTAATCTTGGGATCCAGTTTGAGTCTGGTTCTTCTCAAGGTTTCTTCCTCTGTTCATCTCAGCGAGTACTACTGTCACTGCCAGCTTGCTCATCAGGGATAAAATTTATATAAATATAATATAACCCAATCCTATATTTCTGTACAGCTTTAGGGACAATATCCATTGTTAATCCATTGTTAAAAGTGCTATACAAATAAAATTGAATTGAATTAAACTTAATTATTTTATGCAAATTAGATTAGGGTATTTCTAGTTATTTCTAGATGATAATGGTCCAAGGAATAAGAGACAAGAATACGATATATGGACCAAAAGATAAAACATTATTTTCTGCTAAATTGTATTATTTTTGTTCTTATAAGTTTTGGACCCATAGTAAGGTAAAATAAAATAAAACAGCTTTTCAGATGAATACAAGTGTGGCATCATCAAACAACACATACAATGTTAATTTCCCGAAATAGCTGCAACTTTAATACAATAGATGACAAGAAGAGCCCTCCAAAATCTCACATTTTCTTGTACAAAACATTATAAAACACAATTATAGTGCCTCACATAAACAGAGACAAGTCAGCACTGAGTCCACATAAGTAACTTACAGAAAACATTAAAAAATAAGAACGCTAGCTTTGCGTTGAGAAGTGTCTCTGCTGCTCATGCTACAGTCCTTTTAAATTCGAGTTACTGCAGAGGGAGTCCAAGAAAACAGATGGCTATGTTCTCCCGCTACCTGTGTGAGAGGATGCAGTAGGAAATATGTACAAGACATGCATGCACACACACACACACACACACACATACAGAGGAGGGTGAGAAAGAGAGAGGTGTACAAACTGTAATCCTTTCCCTGCTCCTCTGTGTGCTTGTCATAGGCTGAAAATGCAGGCAGACATTCCAACATACACACATGCACATACTTCCATGTTAGCCCATCATCTGGTGAGTATACACTGAAGAGCACAGCACAGCCTTTGTTTGTGTAGTTAAATAAGTAAATTCATATATTCAACATTTAAAATGTCAAAGCACAATTATTTCTCTCTCAGGGGTCAGTGACCTCATTTCTGATTGTCCCTAGTGACATAACTCAGCCACACACTGACTAAAAATCGAGGCACTTGATATAAGACACTGCACAAATTCTGGATCACACACACATATAAACACACAAAACTGTTAACATATAGTAATATTTGAAATATGCTACTCTATACCAAACTGATATGTTTCTATTAGGGCTGTCAAATTAATAAAATAATGACCCACTCATTGTCTAAGCTGCTTATCCTACTACTGTGTCATAGGGGATCCCAATGCTCATTCCAAACAGGTCGCCAGTCCATCGCAGGACACACCGAAAGCACCCTGGCTGCCCAGTTGGGAATTGAACCCAGGCCCTTCTTGCTGTGAGGAGACAGAGCTACCCACACAATTAGTCGAAATTTTGTAACTGGTTAGTCACAATTCTATAGCTGTGTGTGTGTGTGTGTGTGTGTTTAAAATGCAGCTGGTTATCTGTATGTGTGCTTTTTCTTTAATGTTGCAGCACTTAAGTAATTTCTCTTTTTATCAGTGCTGGTGCATGTGGATTTTTTTAATTTCCCCCAATTTAGGTAATTATAATTATACACCGATGTCCAATAGTCTCTGTTTCTATTTTGTATGAAAATGTCTACATCCATATTCAATTATAACAAGGCAAAGGATAACACTAGGAAAATGCACTCAAAATGTTTCTTCTTCTTCTTTTTTTTTTTTTAAGTTTTAATGCATCCCAGCCATGGTAACTTTGACAACCATAGTTCTAACATTTCTACACAAAATAAACCTCACTCATCTCTAAGACTAAGGCTCAAAAGGCTCAGTTAAATCCTGGAGTCCCATCTAAACTCCACAATATGTCACACAGGAAGACTGGATAGGCAAAGGTGCAACACATACATACACAATCAAGTTAGGTAATATTTCACATCTACACTTCTGTTTGCTAAAGATTATTCAAGAAGTGTAAGAGATTGAGGCAGATTAGCAAAACGGTAGAAAAATCATCAGTTGATATTTTAAGCCTCAAAGTAAACAAAATGGAAATTGGTATTCAGTTACGGATTTACAAAAAAAGCCGAAGAGTAACAAATCTCTCATTGCCATTTATTGAAGGCCAAGACAGTAAAATATTGCTTTGAGCCACACCTATAACTATTCCCCAACACTATCAGTCCTAATCACATTTTCTCAATCCCCCATTCCAAAACTCTCAAAGAGGTACAGTTTCAGTGTATTCCACCATGTCTCCTCTACACTGCTGATGGCTCCTAGAGAATTTTGTTATTTTCCACTCCCCTACTTCCCTCCTGTCTACCTGTTCTATCTCTTCATCTGGCCTGTTAGGACTCCCCTGCTTTAGACCTTTAGTTATTCTTACACTCCTGTCCAGTGGAGACTCCGTTCTGCCTGCTCTTGTCCCAGGGGAGCTTTTCCTCTTTGGAGGCCCCCAGATGAAGTTCTCACAAGGTTGGTAGTGGCGCTGGGCGAAGCGCAGCAATGCTCGTCTCTGGTTGTGTTTTCTCAGTGTGTAGACAAAGTACTCGAGTGCACTGTGACGCATGTTAGTCAGCGTGCCCTGCACCAGAGCTTCCTCCAGCAGCAGGTGCACCAGAGGCAGCTTGTAACTCTCGAAGCCCAGCTCGCCCAGGCTCTTCAGGATGCGTGTGATCCGCAGATAGTTATGCTGAGACCTGTGTCCGAGAAACAAGAAGGCTTAGGTTGATCAGAATTTTTAAAGTTTATAAATAAGCGTCTGTCCATATAAGATGTAGGCAGCTGAACTTTGCATGGTTAAAGGCCCTGATAACAGACCACATAACACTGAGATCTCTGTAAAGTCACTGTAGAGGGATAGGGATACCACTCTACAGCTCTGACCCACTTCTTTGCACACACAGTGTGACAGTAATGGGATGCTACAGAGAGTCAAAGACACAGAGAATGAGTAAGAGGAAGCTGCTGATACTCTGTGATTCTGCACTCATCGCAGGAGAAAGACTACACATGTACATGTAAAACAATATTGAACAAAACTGTGGGACAGGAATAGCCAAAATGCAGAAAGTCAAGGTCTGGACAGGGAAGGTCATATGGAGAACTGCACACACTATACACTCATTTGCATTTTCAACTCAATTAACAAATGCAATGATCCATCTACACATGCTCATGTTTTTTAAACTTGCTAATTGATATTATGCAAATACTCTTCTCAGCTTTGTCAGCAAGAATAGTGAGAAAATGAGAGTGAGGCCTCTGGGGTGGGGAGGAGGTGGTGATGGATACACAGAGAACCTTGTAGTGGTGGAGGGAATGATTTAATAAAAGAAAGAAAAGGACCAAAAAATTGTGAACGTAGAAGGGTGGAAGTCTAACCCCTGCACAGAAAGCGACCTTTAACAGAAATGCATGACAACTTTAGGCACATTTCCACTAGAGAAACTAAGAATAATGTTTAATACCTCCAAACTCTGTACTGATCAGGTCTCACTAGAACACTTCATTTACTCTGCATATACTGTGTATATACATTCATCCATCTATAAACATATATATGCATATTCTTATTCAACATTTATACTGTTAATAACAACCATAAGCATTATTCTCCATATTCATGGAGAAGGGTACTCAGAAAGTGAGTCAAAAGCACATGGTGTACAACTCAAGACAAGCTGCATTATACAGTCAGGTCCATAAGTACTAGGACAGCAGCATCATTTTCATAATTTGTACACCACAACAGATTTTAAATGAAGCACAGTTAAGGTGCAGACTACTATAATAAAAAAAAATTAAAAAATGGCCTATGCTACTTTATTTGTTATAGCTCTTGAATTGAAGCTGAAGGTCTACATTTCAACAGCACTGTCCAAATACTTATGAACCTAGCTAGATATTTGTCTAGTAGATTTTATTCTCAAATTTCATTCTCAAAATCTGTCCCTGTTGTTTTCAAAATTCCAAAAACATGATCCCAGATCCTGGTTATTCTGTGAAATATTGTTCTTCTGTGGCGTTCCTTACAATATTCAAGAACCTCAGATATTCCATAGAATAACCAGGAGCTGGGATCACGTTCCTTACAATATTCAAGAAGGAAGTATGATCAAAAAAAAAAAAAAAAGTAAATCCAAATCTCACTCATTCAGGTGTTGAAAACGGTCCTTCCAGTTTGCAGCACGGGCTACGTTTCCATTCTTATCCAGGAGCTTGATCCCAAAGAAGTCCAACATGATAGCGTACGCCAGCACGAAGCGCCGCTTGGCTTCTTGAGTGTTCTGAAATTCCTGTGCATGATATCAGATCCGTTACTGATCAAGAACTGTTTCACTTAATACCAGACACACAGCTACACCTCAAGGAATAAATGCTGAATATAAAAGCCTTTTTAAAGCCTTCTCATGATCAGAGAGATCAAAACATTTTAAACTTTAGCTTTTACCCTAATCTCATCCTGAGTGAGTTCATGGGCATAGAAATTGAGGCCTTGCTCCCTGAGTGGGAAAAGCCTGCAAGAGAAGACAGAATGAAAAGTTAGTTCATTATATTCATGTGTGAAGACAACTGCAGTAAAACATTTTTTAGTAATTCTAATCTAGAAAATTATAGTGACAGTTTAAAGATCCCTCACTTTTTAAATACATACACAACATGAATGGGTACAAACAGGGGTCAGAGTCGCGGTTTGCTCAGAGCCCACCTAGAATCATTAGATACAAGGCAGGAATACCCCCTGGACATCACAGGGTACCACACTCACACACCCATTCACTTACATATTCACATCTGGGGCAATTTAACACATCCAATCTACCTACCATGTGTGTTTTTCAGGAGGAAGAACCTGGCAAAAACCCATGCAGACACAGGGAGAACACACCAAACTCATAGATAGAGACCACAGCGAGGTTTAAAGCCCATATCCCTGGAGCTGTGTAGCACACACACACTACCTGCGGCGCCACCATGCCGACCTGATAAGCTTGTTCTCAGCTCTAATAAATTCTCCTGGAACTGCCACGAGTTACTTTTACCAAGACAAAGGAGGTGCAGAAAATGATAGGACATAAGAAAAGGGCAAACTGCCTCTCTGTCAGCTACTTGATGCCCCGTGGAGCTGCTATTAAACAGAAAATGGGAATTCCTTAGCCCTAGGGTTACTTCTGTTCTGTCCTCTCATCCTTCTACTTCTGTCTCTCAAAAGAGACCAAACATATCTGACTGATTGTCTGCTTCACTATGCAACCATTTCTTATTAATTCAACCCCTAGCAACTCATCTACATTTATGCCTTTAAACTTGCTAATTGACATTATGCAAATAACACGTCATCTTTTTTTTAGTAAGAAAGTGTGAGAAAGTAAGAGTGTGACAGAGAGTCAGGGGAGCGGTGGTAAAGTTGCAAGCGTACGTGTGAAGTCTGATTTCGTTCTGCTGATTCCGCAGGGCCACAGCCAAACACCAAACCTGTCACCCATTAGGCCTTAGATCACACTGAACATTTATCCATAGGTGTATTGGCAATTTTAAGTAACTCTCTGCAAAAGTCAGCAAAGTAAAATAATAATTAGACTGGAGCACAAAGTATAATTCATTCTAAAAATGAATCCCTCTAGCAAATCCCAAGAACACACTGTACGAAGCAGGAATACGGCATGAAAAGGACACCAGTTCATCGATTTAGCATAATCAATCCACCTCCTGACATGTTTGTGGGAAATCGGAAGAAACCAGAGAACCCAAATGAAATGCACATGGACATGGGACTATATTTGCGAAACACCATACAGAGAGTAATCTGAGTTTAGGAATGAACCACAACCACTGCAGTCCAAGTATCCAACAGAAAGTCAACATTTTAATGCAATAGGAGACAGGAAAAGCATGTAGGAGGCTTGAATTTACCATTGTATATATGTGTGATTGTGCTCAAGCTTGTCATAGTCGCCCTTCCATTTGGTAAGGATCTCTTCAACGTATATCCCTGTGGGAACATATACAACATATAACATCATATAAACACATACAAAAGAACTATAATACACCGGTGTGCAGCATAATTCAAATATCACAAATATTTAATCATCTTCAGTAACTGGCTTATGAATCAGAGTTGAGTCAAACTTCACAACAGGAACACTGGAAATGAAATACATCTTAATTAGGATGCCAGCATTTTTGTTAAAATAGATGATTGTATTCCCCCCATAAACCCAAGCGGGAATACAAAGAACATGTAAAGCGTGTCAGGATTGAACACCGGACCCTAGCTTCTCCCAAATGAACATGCCTAAATGTCAAAGCAGTCATTCGTTCAATACAAGTTGCAAGTGATGCCATGAAAAGACAAGGGATAATAATTATGCATGCATGTATAGTTGTCTAACAACATAAACAATTCCAGTTTCTGTCTGTGTGTATATGTGTGTCCATTCTTTTCTCCAGCTCCTTCATGCATCACGTTTAATCCCCATTTTGATCATTGGTGCCTCATCAGAACAGCACCTCAGAGATACAGAGTCTGCCTGAAGACATTGAGGAAGAAGGAAAATGGCAAGTGCATTGTTTGTGACTATGTCTGAGATGGGCCTCCTGAGAGTGCTCAACTCAGGCTGTTTCATCACTCACTTAGATGTGCAACTGATGTGGTTTTATCTGCTGCTAGATGATTGTTCACACTATGTGATCAAACAATCATTACTTGTACAGTGGACAACAGTGAATGTATTTGTCATAAACCATAATATAAAAGAGTGGTTATCATCATGATATATGCAAACTTGAAATCAAAACACTGCCAACCGTTTTCCAAAATTACCCTAAAATGTGCTGATTAAGGCTTACAGGAATGTCACTGGCATTAGGAAAATCCTATGGGATTTTTGGTGAAAAGCATAAGTCAGAGCTTTGGTTAATAAGTCACTGGTGACAAGTCAGTAGTATGTCACTAAGGACAGAATGGCCAGGTGACAAACTAAAGAAATGGTTTGCCATGGTCTGGTTCCATTGGTCTCCTCTGCATGAAGGGTCACTGCTAATCAGTACAGGTCTTCTGACTGATCACCTTAAACCTTTAAAGAAATAATCCTATCCTGATGGGGATGTTCTCGGTGGCATGAGTATGAAAATAAGGTAAATCATATGCTATGGCCTTCGCAGTCATGAAACCTCAACTCAAATGAACGCCTTTAGAGGATTTTGGAACAATGTTTTAGACAGCAGTCTAAAATCATCATTATCAAACCCCCAACTGAGAAATGTGTAGTATAGTTTCTGAGACTTCAGAGAATCCATGCTATGGCATGCTGAAGTTGATGTGGTGGCTCATGTTGGCCTAACACCTTAATAAGGGTTTACATTAGCTTTTTGGAAATTGTCTACATAATTTCAAGCACTAAAAAATTAAAGGAATTTAAAGGATCATATTACAACAGGTACCCATAAAAAATATATATATTGTGAGATAACAGTAATGTACTAAGCTACTATGAACTACCATTGACATACCAATTCTTAATTCCCAGCCAATTCTCAATTTACAACTTCATGTATCATGTACATGGGGCTCTCACAGGTTTTTAGAAGGGTGAAGTCAGAAAGACTGCCAAAGTTATAGTTTAAATAAACTTTTAAAGACACCTCAAAATATTATTACACCTTTTAACAGTGCATATCCTTCTTGCTAACAGCTATCACATTATGATCATTTCACATAATGGCATAAGGCACATTTCACACATGAAGGTAAAAATTTCAACTCACTCACTTATTATTTAAAACACTTAAAATGTTTAACTAGGTTTGTGGGGGTGCTGAAGTTTAACCCAGTCATCATTTGGTGGAAAAACAACCTGGACAGATCACCAGTCCATCAGAGTAGATACACAGACACATTCACACACACACTCAAACCTAGGGACTATTTAGTGTCTCCAGTTCACCACTGTGGGAGGAAACTAAAGCTTCCAGAGAAAACCCACACAGGCAGAGAGAGAGAAAACATAACCACACAGAAAGGACCGGCGGCTGGGGAATTCAACTCAGGCCCTACTTGCTGTGAGGTGACAGTGCAACCCACTGTGCCACCATGGCACCATGTTGAACCTTCTGTGAATGCTAATTAGTATGAAACACCAACAACCGCTAGCTCAAGGTAGGAAACAGCATGCACTTGTAAAAAGGAATAAATTAAAAAGTGCATTAATGCTCTTTGATTACAGGGGGTTTAAATAATAAAGATGTCTTTTAGTTCTAGCAATGCACAGAAAGACCAAGAAGACAAATAGGTAAGTGCAAACATTTTGCATTTACAGTATTTAACAGATGCTCTTATCTAGAGTGACTCACAGAAGCATACACACACTCTTACCATCTGGAACCAGAGGAATCTTATTCATATAGAATCTCAGATTGCGGTACTCATTTCTCAGCCGAGCCTCCTTGTAGTTCTAGGTGGAGAGAGAAACATGAAAAGGAGGAGAGAAGAGGTGTAATAAAGTGTATATCAGGAAGCAAGAAAGTGTCCTGAGGCTAAGATGAACTCATTATGAACCAGGTTGGAGAGAGGAAGTTATGCATGTGTCAACTGGACATCAAAATTATATTCACTGTATTAAACCTTACACAACATATGCAACACACCCGTAACTGGATGTGAAGATACATCAGGATGTCCCCTACTGTAATATACTGACTTTCACTCCCAGCAGTAATACATCAAATAGGTTGCAGTATGTGAAACAATATGACCCTCAGAAAAAGCAAAAAGCCATTAAAAGAGCATCCATTCCTGAGTACAGTGCTACGGCTATGGAAAAACAGCAAAGAGAGTGGGTGAAAATTTACCGGATAACTATGGCGGTACTTGTACAGGTCCTTGGCAGCATAAAAGCTTCTTTTCATCTTAGTGGATGACTCAGCCATGTCATTAAACTGTGTAGGAGAGAGAGGGAAAAAATGAAAGTAGGTAGAAGGAATGTATGAATGAGTCTGCTTATGATCTTAACTATTAATGCATGAGTCCACAGAGATACTGAAGCTGCACTAAATGAAAACGAACAATTGCGTGAAATTCCTAGTATGTGTTCCTGTACATTTAGGTTTTCCCCTTTCTTTATCCTCACTTACTCTCCGTGGCAAAATGTCTATCTTGATTGCGTGTTTACTGCAGATACCAGCATGTGGCCAGAAAAAAAGAGGATGGGTTTATGGTTAAAACATTAATTAGCATTAATAAGAGTGTTAAGAGTATTAATTAGCTATATTTACCAGTATGTCTATGTCTAAGTCCTGACATAGATTGTGAAACCAACGTGTTTATGTGTGTGTGTGTATATAAAATCTATTCAAACGTTCAAGGAAGGGACAATTATAATACACCAAATCACATCACATCAACTTATTAGTCCTTGGCCTACCTTAAATTATTCAACTTATGACTTCAAATAAATAAAATATGAATATTATATATTATAATATTACATCCTTGACAATTATAAATATACCACTTTATTACAATAGTAATTGATCTATGGGAAATAAAAAATATGTGCACTGTAGTCTTGTTTATAGTGTTATTATAGTGTTTCACATGCACATAAAACAAATGTGCACGGTCTTTATAACTACACTTTTAGTCAAAAACTGGATACAATTAGTTCATGTTTAATGGTAGATTAAAAAACCACAGTGTGCTCATGCTAAAGGGTTATACTATTATTACTATTAGTATTAGACTCTCAGAGGCTGTGAGTAGCTTGGTCCTGTGTGTAATCCGGTAGAAAATAAAAGATATTTAGGAGACATGAGGAGAAACTGGGTCAGATTTAATAGGTCACAATGTCACTGAAAGCAGCAAAAGCTCCAGGTTTCAGTATTACAGCTCTTACACACACACACACACACACACACACACACACACAGGACACCAAGAATGAAAGTGTAATCGTAATGAATACAACAAACAACAGAGTAATAATGGATATCCGATCATCGTGTAGATGCTATAAATAACTCGGGCTGCTTTTAATTCCCGCCACAGCAGGACACAGCAGGACATATGGGTTACACGGTAAGTAATAAAGTGTCCTGGTTAAAATCTCATTCAGATATTTGAGTCGGAGGAAATGGCTACACTGCTCTAGCTTATAGGAGACTTCTGCCTCAAGGGGCACAGCGTGAAGAGGATAACGGCCCGTGTTTTACCTCCTCTCTTCTCTCTTCTCTCTTATGTCGCATTTTAAAGACGACCTGACAAAACCCGAAATGAGGCCATGAGGAGCATTTCATTTCAGTAGCACTTCCACACACACACACACACAGAGCTCCGTTTGTCAGAGATGAAGGTGATAAACTGTCCTCGGTGCCTCTTTGTTGCCTTTCTGTCATCTCGACACTTTCTGTATACTGTTCCTGAGCACTTTACCTGAGGGAAGCCGTCTTCATCATCTCCACAGTGTCCTGACTCTGGAGCCGCGATGGTATCGGACACCCCGCTGTCCTGCTCTCCTCCCGGATGCTCATCGCTGTCCGAGTCCGTCTCCCATGTCGAGTCGCATTCCTCCACGGTGCTCGGCTCCTTGTACCTCAGATAACCCATCAGATTTCCCATTTAGCTACACCACCGTTCCGCGTTTCTGTCCGCCACCACCACCTCCTCCACCACCACCACCACAATCACCGCGTTCAAACCAGATCTCCTTCGTCTCTACATCACTTCCACTGTTACCAGACAGCGCTTTATAAATACTCCGTGCGCATTATTTCTATTGGTCAGGACCCGAGTCTCTTCCCAAGCGACGTGAACACATCCCCTTTCAGTGAGCAATGGTGGCGGAGATCAGCATCACTGTGTCGTTAGGGAAAATCACCGCCCAGTGCCAAAAATATGCTCCTCACACCAGCTGGTTTAGTTCCTCATTAAACTTTCTCTGAACCCGGGTTGGTCTCCGGAACACTTCAAGTCAAGCACTTTCTGCTAAACCAGCGGTGGAGGCTGGTACAGCAGTCACATACGGTCTACTGGTTAACTGATCAACTGATTCCTCTTATAAACAACATTTATTACACACTCCAGGTATTTAGGGTATTACTGACAAGGTAAAGACATGGTGCGACTTAAGAAGTCTACAGTCTGTGGCCTAATTATTTTATTTTTATAGTTATACTTGAGTACTCAAATACTCACTCTTAAAAATCTATTTCCCATAAAACTTTTTTTCTACAAAAAAAGTATAAAATATTACTCAGTCATTCGCCTATCCATTCAGTCCATCAGGTTCGTGGTTTGTGCAGAGCCCACCTGGAATTACTGGGCCCAAGGCAGGAAAACCCCCGGACAGAGATCCACACACATTCACTCACACACACCTAAGGGAAATTCAGCACATCTAATTCGCTTATCATGTGTGTTTTTCGGGAGGTAGAATGAAACCAGAGTACCTGGTGAAAACACACACAGACACAGGGAGAATACACAAAACTCCTTACAGAGAGCATAGCAAGGCTCGAACCCACAACCCCTGTATCTGGAGTTGCAAATCACTGTGCCTCCCAGTCAGATATATTCTACTGGTTAACTGATTTACTGAACACTCTTATAAAATCACAACATTTATGAAACACTCCAGGTATTTAGGGTATTACTGACAAGGTAAAGACATGGTGCAACTTAAGAAGTCTACAGTCAGTGGCCTAAGCCAATTAAACAAGTGTGTAGGAGGAAACTGGAGAACTGCGAAAACCAACACAGTCTCAGGAAGAACTCTTTCACAGACAGAGAGCAGAGCAAGGCTCAAACCCACAACCCCTTATCCCTGGAGCTGTGCAACGCACACACACTAACTGCAGCACCATCGTGAGGACCTAGTCATCTTAGTAATCATGATAAATAGTTAGTGTTTTGTTTTTATGTTTTAAATTTTTCCTATGTAAAGGGAAAGAGTGAAGGTTTTTAAAGTGACGCAATAATAATAACAATCTTTATATATTTATATATATATATATATATATATATATATATATAATAAAAAGA
>JAOVVF010000039.1:16594172-16613732 GCA_028565595.1 Duopalatinus emarginatus | reverse complement strand
ACTGTTAAATAAATTGTCTTATTTTAAAAGGTTTTGTGTAAGATTTTCCTCCGAGAGCGCAAAAGCTTTAATTTACCGTAATTCCTGAAATAGTGCCCGGGATATTTATCTTTAGCTCAGCTGTAGTTGGTACTAGGTCAGAAGCAGGTTTATATCAGATTATATTAGGCCTGTCTAATGGGTATATATGCTTATATTTTAATACGCACCCTGCTTGTTTACTGATCTGCTTCCGTTGGCTCTGTTAAATATTCATTATGATAATCCACTTACTCCGAGGTGCGGAACAACTTTTCTAGCGCTTGAGTTCCTACCGGAATATTTTGTCAGTGAGCTTCATAGACGTATCATGCTCATGACTGTGTGTTTGTATGAAAATATGATTCGTTATATTTTAT
This sequence comes from Duopalatinus emarginatus, assembly GCA_028565595.1. NCBI lineage: Eukaryota > Metazoa > Chordata > Actinopteri > Siluriformes > Pimelodidae > Duopalatinus > Duopalatinus emarginatus. The sequence goes on along the minus strand of JAOVVF010000039.1, from coordinate 16,613,334 downwards.
TTAAACGGTATTATGTCATTCTTTTCTCTCTGTGTGTGTCTGTGACTGTCGGCTTTGAGTGACAATAGCATGCATATATTTTTATTTGTTACTGTAAAGCAGTTTTAATGTAGCCTGCTGTCATAAACATCATGTACTTCATGGTATCATTAATAAATGATGTAGAAACTAAAAAGCTCAGCATTGTCGTTGCCCTTCAGCTTCCCTTTTAATAAGTCATTTTAACATGTATTCACCGCAAAGGCAAATATTTTCTGTGAGTCCTGTTTTAGCTGCTGTGTGTCTGCAGTGTATTTTCTGTGGACGGAAGTGTGAATAATAAGGACTGAGGAGCAGATCAAGTGTCCCAGTATCCATTGTGGGGGAAAAGGTGTTAAACAAATATATATATATATATATATATTTGTCTTTTCTGAAAGTAGATTAAAAGAAACTCTACAGCCAGAGTGTGGATCATTTTTGACTCACCTATGTATTAACATATAATAATAGATGTGCATTTTGTATGGATGCATAGACAAAGAGCCAGTGCACAGTGATATGAGTTGTTTTCCACATTTACATTTCAGTAGTTGTTTTCTCTCTCACACAGATGCTGTGATAAAACGCAGCTGGGTTATAGCATCTGAAGTGGAAATCTCCACTAAAACGTGGCTCTGCAATGTTAGAGACTGGGGTGGGGGAAGAAGTAGAAGATAAATGACAGAGATCCACCGGTGTCCTTGAGGAGATTGATTTATTATAATCATATATTTATTTTCTCGGATGTGGGTTTCTATTCTTCTGTTGTATTGTTTTAGCATTTTATTCAACATTCATTTCATTAAGTATTTGGTCCACATAATCAGTTTTGTACATAATTAGATTTTTTTTATCTGATCAGGCTGTGACTCTTAATTTGTTACTGCTGCTTTCAATAATTGCAATTATTCTTTATATTCTTCATATTTTCTTTTTCAAAGAAAAGTAATGTTGTTGGACCAAACAAATTTAGCTATTTGTTAAGGACCCACAGATCACACCCAAGGGCACACTGGAGCACTATAATTATGTGTCCACTGTTAGCATACCTGCGGTGTGTGGCATTTGTGGGCTGAGTCCGGGGTCTGTTTTGGGCCCACATTATGCCCCAGTGGGACAACCCCCACACCCAGTCCAAAGTTGCCTACACTGTGTTCTGGGTGTGGGCTGTCTCACTAGGCACCACCCAGGCCTATAGTCTGGGGTGGCCACACGTGTCTCACATTTCCCACCAATAATTAGGCCCATAGTGAGTTGTCCCTGTAGCCCCTCATGCACCCCAAAGAGGCATGTTTGCTGAATACCCTTCCCACAATTCATTCACATGGTGTTTTTTCTCTTTTCTTGACCAGAAGGATAGTTCCACTCTACCCTAGTAAAGTAAATTAAACACAGACACCCTCTTTAACATGAGAGGGAGGTGGGGCCCTACGCAATTTGTATAGTAAACATATAGGGCCGCCTGGCTCCGAGTCTTTTTATGAGTAGTACACTGTATACTCTTAACAGCTGCAAACTATGATATTCTATAAAATCCTGAAGGAAAGCTATCAGCAGTTAACACTGCAACATTTTGAGGCTTGTAAAAGCCTACACCCATAGTGCAATCTTGGAGCTCAGTCTTAAGACAGATGACAAAACCTGTGAGCTATTGGCAATAAGGTCTTTGGAGTCTGCACTGCCTGGCTACTTGACAAAGTAATTAACAATGACTTTTGATTTAGATGAGACATCAAGAAAAGCTACTAAAGCAACCAGATAGCTGCGGGTATCTAACAGCTCACTAAATCTTTTAGGAGCAATAGAGCACATAATGGCAGTGTTCAAATAAGAAAAAGGGGGAGATGAATTAAAACTGAGGCCCTGGAAAGGGAATCAGCAGAGGAGTAAAATTAGAGGCAAGGAAAAAGGATGAACACTAAATACTGATGAGCTGTCCTTCTGCATCACAGTCCCAGAGCTCAGTGACCAGAGCTGCCAGCAGCACAATGCTCCAGAGTCTTGGTGGGCATCCAGAGCTCATTTAAACTAGGCATGATGGCATATGGCATTTTCATGGCAGTCTGCCTGGAAGCAATGATTGATGTACTTTACTATAGAGAGTGGATCTGCTAGTGTGTGAAACATCACAGCTATTTCATTCACCCCACCAAGTCTCTATGTACACCAGGATACGAAATATATTTATTATTAACACTGCATTGTAGTTTGTGTTACTTCATGTTATTTCTAGATACTAACTAGCTTAGGCTTGCAGTACAAAAATTGTTTTCAGAAGATCTGTTTGGCCATGAGGCACTTTACTGATTTTTTCCAGTTGTTGAAGAGGTGATATTTGTTGTCAAAATATGCCATTCATTCCACACGGTGTCTTTGTTCCCTGCAGCCTGATCACTTCATTGCTTCAAGCTATTTATAGTCTAATTACATTTCAACTGTTACTGTTTATATATACATTATAAGATCAGATATTTTGCATGGTTGAATGACTGTTAGTTTTAGTGAAGGGGTGTGAAAGACTGTTTTAGTCTTTAGGGTATTTGGCCTGGAAGGGAAAGAGTGTTAGTAATCTTCCACAATTCAGAATTCATGTGTGTGAAGGGTGGGAGGTAGTAGCCAGTCATTTTAAGTGTAATTATACTGAGCCAAATCTGATGAAAATAAATGATGATAATTGACTGATTTAATTGTGGGTATAAAGACCTAGAACAGCAGACTTTTAACAACAATGACACCATAAGGTTGTGCATTGATGGGCTTTCTTTGAAGTGAAAGTGAGCTATTTGCCTACTGGGCTTGCACACAGAGGAATGTGACCTCCACATTCAACCCATCCGTGCAGTGAAACACACACACCAGTGAACACTAGGGGGCAGTGTACACACTTGTCCAGAGTGGGGGGCAGCCCCAAACCACAGCGCCCGGGGATTTGGGGGAGTTAGGTGCCTTGCTCAAGGTCACCTCAGTCGTGTCTTGCTCTGGGCAGGGATCGAACCCGGGACCAGTCACGAGACCGATTCCCTAACCACTAGGCCATGACTGCCCCAATACTTTGTATTACAACTTTGTAATACCAATAGTCCAAATTAAAGTTCTTTAGGATTCTAAATGTTGTTTTTTTACAGTGACCATCAGGTTTTGTGGTCAGAGTAAAACCAGATTATGTGATAGCACACAGTCCAGTAGTGTTAAGAGGTCTGAGATGTCGGAAGAAAACTAAGCTGCTCAGAGAGGTCAAAGATCATGAAGGTATAAAAATTTAAAAATGCAGGGCCATATATATATATATATATATATACACACACACACACACACACACACACACACACACACACACAACATAATCAAATGTATCTGTAACGTGCATGTCTCATAAGTAATTACATAGATATGTAAGTGTTTATCATTCAGCTGGGTAACACTAAAAATCTCCTCTAGAGGGCAGCACATCTCCTGTAATGGAGCCATGGCCTTGTTAAGCCTCATATTTCCACAACGTTTGTCAACACCCACTCCCTCTTCTGCATCAAGCTGTTAGATCATCAGGCAGGAGCAGATGGGTCATTATCTGAATGTGTATGACAAACTATGTAGAGCCAGGCCTGAGGATTTGGCCTGCCATTACATCCAAGAAAATACCACCATGCCAGAGACCCCCTGCCTAAACAGGAACACCATTTTATATATATCCATTGTTTCCTTTCTCAAACTCTTCCAGCTAAATGCAACGCAACAACAAAACCCAACTATCATCTAAGCTTTTTATTATTTCTCACCTATACCACTAACCCACTTCTCCTAGTCTCACCCCCTAAACTCACACAGCTATTTAGTTTACACCCCAACACACACTCAAAGCCCTGTGGTCCAGACTATTTTATCAGTCCATTACAGTGTCTTTAGTGGTGTGATGAGGGCACAGTGGCCCCTGCTTCATTAATATCACATCTCTCTAAATAAGGCCAGACTGCATAATGCTCTGTTTTCCCATATCCACACAGCACACTTTACACTGTGTTGCTCACCTCCAAGTCTCTTCGTTCCCGTGTGCACATTTGGCCATCCAGCACCTGCTAATGAGCTCTGCAGAATGATGCTCAGAGATCCAGCAGAGACAGATCTGCATTCGGGGACACACACACACACACACACACACACACACACACACACACACACACACACACACACACACTTTTGTAATTGCATGAAATTTTGACATGTTATATACTTGCTAATAACAGTTTTAAGTAATTTAAGAAACAATGATAAACCTCTTTAGACAAACAGAAAAACAGTTGTATTGGTACATTACACTGAAAAAGCAGTAGTAGGATCCTTGCTGTAGGTTCCTTGGGCATATCCTATCGTGACTCGAGGTGTAGGTGAGTGTTATAGAGGGCACTGGGACAACATTATTAACCTGCTGGCATGATACACAAATATGAGTTCTGTCCATAGCAACTCTGTGTTTTTGTTATTCTTATTCCACCTAACATCCTGCTATTTCTGATACACACAACACGTACACACACATTCTCCACACTCTGATATCTCACCTTGAATATGTGCCTGGCTGTCATGGCTTTGTAACACAGAGGCTTCTGCTTGGCCATGGCTTTTATGTGACATCCTGTGCAGCTCCATGTGAAGGGACACCACATGCTTCACTCCCAACACATTGAAACAGCCAATAGACTGCTCCCCTGCTTCTCCTTCATCTGTCTGTCTGTCTTAGGGCACATGATGCACAGGTACCAGGAATGCTGAAAACAAAAAGAAAACAATACCTACAAAAGCACATCAGAGCTAATGTGCAAGAGTGTGGATTTGAGAAAAGAGTCATTAAAATGTTATAGCATTAGCGCTCTAAAAATTATATATAGGTAAACACGCAGACAGGCACTTTGGAGGATCATCTATAGCCATATGTTTTTATGGATGACCCCATAAGGGCTGGGCGCCCTTTCCAATGCAGCATTTTGTTTTATTAAAGCTCACAAGCTGCACATCTAACATCTGCGCCCATAAGAGCAGCAAAGGCTACAAAAACCGACCATTCATATTTTATTGCCCATTTTGCAGGCCATCCATAATTCAGCAAGGAGCATACTTAACAGCTCCACGCTTGGGGAATGGTCCAATTATGCACTGTATCTGAGGAAAGACTGATTTGGGTTTGCTGTGGCATATGTTCATGTACATGGCATGCACCATATTACTGAAGTTATAAATGTAACAAACTGACAGCTAATGCTGAGTGTTTGGGAGTGGGCTTAATTACCACCCTTTCAAGAGAGCCTACAAATCATCTGCTTGCACAGAGAAACACTATAGAGGTTGGTCTGATAAAAAGCATTGCGAGAAATTATGGCAAGTGAAATGGATAATGATACAGCATTTTGGCATCTGACTATTTTCTTTTAAAGGCTTTTTAGCCATTACGTGCAAGCTATTTTTATGCATTGCGGAGAGAGCCATGTGTAGAGCATACAACAATTACATTAATTTGAGAGTGCTTTTAAGGGGAATTGCTGAAGAGTTTTATAATCATGTGATACTTAGGACGAAAGAGAAAGAGATCAGATATTATGCCAGGGATTCAAGGTTGTTTCATCATAACTGATCTTATGCTGGAAATGCATTGTTGTAATGCTTCCTCTTATAATGTGGCTTCCAAGTAATTCTGCAGCATCATGTATGCGATTTGATATTATTATTGTTGTTGTTGTTGTTGTTGTTATTGTTGTTATAATAATAAAATTAATAATAACACCAACAATAATAATAATAATAATAATAATAATAATAATAATAATAATAATAATAATTTAACAAATAATTTTAGAAAGCACTTAAGTTAGAAATCTGTCACTTCTCAGTGTTTTATAATCAGATCATTTAATCATGTTATTTGTAGTAAATAAAACAAATACCAAGTTCAACAGAAAGAGAACAGGGGGGTCTATTAGTCACGTCCTGCTTTACTCCTGATGAGACTGAGAGCCTAATGAGTGTCCTTTTCCCAAGGAGAGCACCAGAACCAAGGGCGCAGTCATTTATCAGGTTTAGGGACACCGAGTCAGGAGGCTGCGTGAACAGACGGACATTACAGATCAGCAGGGATAGTGTAGAACAAAACCTGCATGCACAAAGCTCACTTTTAGCCAGCCCCAGGTCCCTGTGAGCCTGCAACGTCCCACTACATGGACCACAGAGACCGGCCTAATTGATCAGCATGCCACAGCTCTTTATTGCTAACAACAACTTGTCATGCTAACAAATTAGATTGTTGTGAGATGAGACCAATTAATTGTGATGTGCACATGGCATGCCAAAGTTTCCTCTGCCAAATGCAATTGCAAACAGTTATGTCCCAGAGAGTGACTTGAAATGCCAGTACAAATCTGTTTAATCTGCATGACCTCTCCTATACTAGAGCATTTAAAGACATACGCCTAGTGGACACTTTAATAGGAACACCTGTACCATAGCCCTTTTTTGTAATTACCCAATCAACCAATCATGTGGTTGCTGTGTTAATGCAGCACAACAGGTCATGAGAGTCTGTTCACATCAGACATCATGATTTCATAATTTTAATCTTAGGCTTTCATCTTTTTGCAGTTTTGGTGAGACTAACATAGCCTTAGAATTCTGTTCTTGGCTAATGGAAGTGAGACTTGATGTGCTATTTTAATGTAGCTGATTAGCCTCACTGTTTGTCATGTTGTGCATTCTGAGATGCTTTTCATCAGCGTAGTTGTACAAAGTGGCTATTTGGTAAGAGCCAGAACTCGATAAAGATATTGCCTTGCATTTCTAAACGCAGACTTCATTAACAATGCACATTCATTCTCTCTCTCTCTCTCTCTCTCTTGTCCCTTGTGTGCCCATGGCAGACTAATATAATCTCTCCACAAATTCATTAAGTATGGAACTGGTCTTTTACAGCTTCTGTGGCCCAGAGCCAGATGTATGAACAAGTGCTGTTTTATAGCAATCATCCGCAGCCAAAGATACACAGACTCCCAGCTCATGAATCATTACACGTGGAGTGCAGTGATTCACCAGCACCAGACTAGAATTACTATGCTGGATGCATCTTGAAGGATATAGCAGATAATTGGTCAAATCAAACACATAGTGTAACCTGGCATCACTGGTGCCAATACATGTTTATGTGGATCTCATATCTCTAGGGTAGGCAAGGATTTTTAACATCATTATGCTGTGTTTGTGCAGTCTTAATATGCATCAGCTCTCATGTCACATCCTTTCTCCTCTGTTTACCAGAGTATGTGCTGTGAAAGACACTTACTTTTGTTATGTAAATCAATCCTGTAGCAGATATCATGCCAGAGACTCAAGGTTGTTTCAACCCAATTGATTCTATAGCTGTGCTGGAAATCCATGTTATTGCATTGTTGAAATGCTTCCTTTAGTAATGTGGCATCAGAGAAACACTGCCCTGTCATGTTCAATTTATTTGTGTCTTAGGAAGATTTGTTGGCCTACATTAATTTTTCATAAGTACTTCAGTAAATAAAAAAAAAGTAAATTCTTGTTCTTTATTAAAATATTCTGAAGCTCTGCAATTTCCTGAAATACAGAAATAAGGTATTATTTGTTTTGTAGTTTAAAAACATTTTTATGGCAAATTATAGGAACATTCCTATTAATAAACAACAATCAGGTTGAAAAGCTATAAGCGCTTTATCCTGAAATTAAATCAGACCGGAAACACGTATTGAAACAAATTGCAAACGGCTATAATTAGTTTAAAGTAGATTCTGTAGCGTTTCCTTGCAGCAGTGTGCAAGATAGAAACCCAATCTAGTAAACTGTAAACCCGTTTCGATTGGGTTATGTTGAGAAAATGTATTAGCTCAAGTCAAGTTCACACAATAAAGAAAAGAGATGAAAAGCCATTTCTATGCAAATGGTGTTGACATGCATGGACTATATTTCCCATTCATTATGAAGATCTAAATTGCTTTGCCACACACTTATTGAATGAGATCTAAATTATCACTTAATCTAGTTGAGCTGTGATCTATTTTCATGGGGCAGTGCTTTAATTTGTTGTTATTGCACATTGGATGCTTGACTTGCAGTATTGAAGAAATATTTCTCTATCAATAAACTGCTTTCTGTAGTCTGCTCTTCCTCCTTTCTTCATCTCATACCTCCCTCCATCTTTCAGAAACACTCCAGTCCCTCCCTCCTCTTGCGTCAAAATGGATGGCAGGATAGAGTGTAAAAAGAAAACGGTATTGCTCTATTTTTTTTACGCTTGCTGGTGAATTATGATTCAGATGGGACCATGGAACACATCCTCCTTATTCCATCAGCTTCTTCCTTCCCATTTCACACCAGCCAATCCATCCAACACTTATTTCACGCCACAAATGAATGCCATCGAAAGCTTTCTGTTTCTTTTCTGCGCCTCTTTCATGGCGTTCTTTTGCTCTATTTTTCTTTCGCTTCATTCGAGGTGACAGAGCTGTCACATTTTCACCATCAACAACAAAAGAGTCTCCACAATGAGACAGTGGCCAGTGACAGCAGCCTGCATCCTTCCCTCTCTCCCACCACTTGATTGACATTCTTCGAGCTGACAGTGGCTTATGTATCAAGGGAAAGGGGGGCAAGACTAGATGTCACAACAGGTAGCTGTCACAGTGCTCAAGACAGAGAAATTGGATCGTCAGACACAGCAGTGCCAACATGAACAACACAGTGCTTTGGGATAAACACGCCAGCCATTTCAGCCACATCTGGCTAAAACATTATGAATAACTTAATTACTGTGTTTCTTCTCAGTTGACATTAGTCATGCATCAGAAGATTAGATGGTTGCCACTAGGGTTATCTATCAAACAGAAATTGGGATATGCTTTTACATAATGAAGTCCAACAGATGGAGCTTTCAGTTTTGGCAAGACAGGCCAAAAGAAGTAAGAGAGATACAGACAGCACAGTCAATCACGCCATTCATGTGGATACAAGATCTTATTTAGAGCGGAAAATTAGAGTGGCATGAAGAGCACATCAGCACTGAGTAGCAAAAATGAAAGGCACAAGAAATACTATATATTCTTTAAATAGGCCCATCTTACAACATACATCGATTCATTCATTCAAATTCAACAAATTGTTTAACCTTTCCAGGGTCATGGTGAATCCCAAGACTGTAAACACATGAATATATCCCTGGGACAAGAATCCATCTCAAATCACGGTACACACACATTCATACACAATTTAATCAAAATATGTAAATAAATAATATAATAAATAATAAAACTTACTTATTAATATAATAACTCACCCAGTCCACCATCTAGGATGTTTTTGGGAGGTTAGGAAACTGGAGAGGAAGCCCACATGGGAATGGGGAGAACATACATAGAAGCTGCACACAGGCGGTACCCAGAATTTAGGATTAAACTGGAGAGCGTGGAGATGTGGGAAGACGATACAACCCTACAACACTACACTACCATTCACCATGCTGAGCCATATTAGTTAAAAACATTCTCAATTTCAATTTCATAAATTATGTAACAAATCAAAGACAAGGTTGATTTTTTTTTATTTCTTAAATCCTTCTGTAAAATGCACCACAATGACTAATACCAGTCAGTCGTTCTCTTATCCATTTCGTCCATTAGGGTCACATTTTCTCTGGAACCCATCTGGAATCATTGGGCACAAGGTAAAAAGGCCAGACTTATGTAGACATCTACATCAATTGAAAGACTAATAAACAATAAATGACATTAAAATAATGTACAGTCAACAGGTTCTGTCACAACACCTACACTGATTTAAAAACAACATGGGCTGCATGATTTATGGGTCTGCATGAACTGCATAAAATGTATTAGCTCGCGTCTCTATTGTGATTAAACTGGCAAGACTTATTTCCAAGTTGTACCCTGTGCCCACGCACCTGATAATGCATGTGTTATCCTCTGCAGCCATATTAATGATGATGGTATTAGAAACACAGTGCAGGGTTCAAGGATTAGTTTGTGCTGTGGTGACTGTAATTAAGCCTTACTGCACAAAATGGGCAGAATTCAGTCAGCTGTAAAATAGATGGATCATCTTTGTGATGTTAAAGAAATACAGAGTGAGGTTTAATCCAGCCAGATCGTTTAGTATTCCAGTCAGTCGCTCTCACTCTCTCTCTCTCTCTCTCTCTCTCTCTCTCTCTCTCACTCACACACACACACACACACACGAAGAGAGTGAAGTCTCAGTCCCTCACATGACAGCGCTGTTATATCTGAGGCAGCAGCAGCAGCAGTTCTGGACCTGCGCACTGTTTCTCGGCTCAGCTTCAGAGCTCAGAAGCGCATCTCAGAGCAGAGATGGAGGCAAAGGCAGCGCTGAGTCCAGGGACTTCTTTCTGCGGATACAGTGCAATATCTGTACCTGTTGTTTGTTATTCTTGGCCTGGTTTTCACTGCTGATCAGTGAAGGAATAATCCGTCTTGGTTTTTGCCTGTAGTCTTTTTGGAGGAGACTGGAAACGGGTGTGTGATGGAAGATGCTGTAAGAACTGCGTAAGTTTAAAGACTGGAAAAGTCATTTTAGTGGTTTAAAGATGTGTAGAAATAAAGAATGAGCCACTAAATTGTGCTGGATGGAGATAGCAGTGAGCTCATGTTAATACCGCATTCATGTCTTAAAATATTCCTCCTGACTGAGATGGATTGGTGATCCCGCGACTCGTAACTTTGCCATGATGAAGTCCATCTTCTACAGCCGCTTTTTCATCCTGCTTCCGTGGGTCCTGATCGTCATCATCGTGATAGACATCGACACGAAGAGGTCCTCTGTGCGCAACACAGCGCACTCGTACCTGTCCCGGCTGAGCAGCGCGCCGCGGCGGGACGCAGCTGTCCACTCTCTTAACCGCACCGCGCCACCGCCGCCGCCGCCACCTCTCATCTACGCCATCACACCCACGTACAGCCGCGCCGTGCAGAAAGCAGAGCTCACGCGCTTGGCCAACACTTTCCGTCAGGTCCCGCATTTCCACTGGATCGTCGTGGAGGACTCTGCGAGCCGCACCGAGCTCGTGTCGCGCTTCTTGGCGCGCGGCCGCGTCCCGTACACGCACCTGCACGTGCTCACTCCGCGCCGCTATAAACGGGCCGGGATGCCGCGTGCAACCGAGCAGAGGAACGCGGCGCTCTCGTGGCTCCGAGCGCACCGCACAGCCGCCGACTCCGGAGTGGTGTTCTTCGCCGACGATGACAACACGTACAGCCTGGAGCTTTTTGAAGAGGTAGAGCATGCATTAAAAAAAACAAAGGGACAAAAAGTTTATATGAACATAAGAGTCGGGCTTGGACTTTTATATTCCATACTTCATTATCTCAAATGGCTTCAAACGTCTGAATTATGAACACCAGAGGTGGACCATCATTTCTCTCTGAATTAGTTTTTATAGTATAGACATTTTCCGTACTACTGCGCAAAACACAATTTCCTCCATCCGATTTTTTTACAGTCTTGGCATGCAGAGTAGTACATTATAAATTATCTTCTGATAAAATGTATAAAGATGCATGCACAGTAAATTGTCATATACCTTAGCAAAATGAACAGCATCATCATTTCACCTTATAACAGATATAATTTCTCTGTCCATCCCCAGTTCACTCAGGTCTTAAATGAAGTCTTATCTAAACTGATTTCAGGACCATTATCTACATTTCACAAACCGCATCTCCAATTTAATTAAAAATATCAATCATCCTAACAAGCCTACAGTATAGAGATGCATGCTTATTTGATTAAGCTGGCAGGCTCCACAGGGACAGGTTCATCTATATAGAGTAGATTAGACACTGAAAGCTTCGGAATGGCTCATAGTTATATCTGGAGGGTGAGGCATCATTCATTCATTTATATAGCGGTATGAAGTAGTATTATACAACAGTGGGAATTATGAACATCAGATGGACAAGAGGAACTTAAATATGCAGTGGCAAAACAATCAGGGTTAGAAGAGGATTGTTATAAGAAAAAAGGACAGGTAGTATGGCTGGTGTGTGTTGGTGTGATCTGTCTCACAGAATAGTTTAGTGGATGTAATGAAGATGGTAAGATCAGGATAAAGTGCTTACTGAAAATGAATCTCAGACCAATTTAAGCTTGTCTTGCCATCCTTTCACCTGAACCCAAGCGGTCCTTGGTCCTACTAGATGTTTAAAATGAATGAAAACCTTTACTGAGAAAGGTTTAAAAAAAACGGTTTGAGAAAGCACAGTTAAACAGCCCAACGTTTTATTAGATGACTCTTATCATTTAAAATTTATCAGGCTACAGTTTGATGGACTCCAGAGACTTCCACTTGTTAGATGCATATTTGATACCACAAGGGAAATCGGGCAATTGTGTGATCCTGGAAATAACATCAGCTTAATTGCACTGCCAGCTTTAGGAGTGTCAGTGCGCAGCCTGATAATCAGTGAGCTGTGGGATTCAGACTGAAAGTTTAGTGGGATTAACACTGTAAGACACACACAGGTATATCAGTGTCCCTGGAGCTGCAGAAAGGCAGCTGTTTGCTTTTAATGCCTGTGAGAGTTAGTAACTTGCAGCAGCAGAAGATCGCTGCAAATACACAGTGAATTTACTACATTAAATAAACTTAACATGGTTAGAGAGGTCAGTCCAAAGTTAAAGTTCATACCCAGACAAGCAAATATTTAATCACAGCTTCAATAAGGTACATCTAGCAATATTGAAAAAAGAACCTACATGGCATTTTTCCTCACAGCTTACAATTCCAAACTGATTTTTAAATGTCCTCTTTACCTTAATCCTCGTCTTTCTCTTTCAATAGAAAATAAATAGGTAGTTAATAGTTAATATGGCCATAATACTATAAAATGTACATTATTTACTGTTCACACAATAGGAGTAATCATAAGAAGTTTTTCTCATTTTCTCTTAGCTGTGTTAATGTAGGACAGTGTGACTATGCTGCTAGGTAGATAGAGCTCCAGGATTATCCAGGAACCCTCAGTTCAGATTGTTCTGCCATGTTGAGTGAAATGCCACAGTTCATCAAGTGTGTGTGGCTGAGGGATAGAGCACTTGCTGCTCTAAATATCACTCAGCCAATAGACATTTAAGGTGTATGCCTTAATAGAAAGTCTGTTAACCTCAGACAAACCAGCGAAGAAGTCAGAAGCAAAGGGAAGATTGATGAAGCTTGAACACTTTTTAATAAATTGAATGAATAAGGAAAGTGCAGTGAGTGGTTGGGGCATTTTTATGAAATATATTTAATATATTTGACACTGAAATAACTCCATACTCTAGCTGTCAGTCCTGAATTTCTACAGAGCAGAAACATGGAAATACAACGGTCCATGGAATACTTAAACAGCTAGAGGAATTTCTCCGTTATTGCTTCATCTTCTCAACATCTCTTGCACATGCTCATCCTTTCTTCTGCCTTTCACTTTGATCACAGCCCTGTTTATTTCCATCTTCCCGCCCTTGCATTCTTCAACCCCACCCCCTGCTAGGCGGTAAACCTTTATCTCTTAACTCATATCTGTCATTTTTTTTCGTGTCAATATCACAATATCAAACTGCACATTCCTCTTTTCTAGCTATTTTCTCAATTCTAAGTTCTCTTCATGTATGCTATATACATTGCCTTTCCAGCTCAGCTGTTTTTATGCCACAGGCCCTGTGAGTGTGAAAGACTGTATACCATCAGCAGTGGCTTTGTCCTCTGAGTTTCTCCCCCGCCTCGTCTCTTTCAATTCATTTTCTCAACACAGCTGGACCCAGAGTCGAGCACATGGAATAGACCATAAAGGGGAAAACATAATGCTGTTGTGCTGATGAATGCAGCCCTGCTCAACATGAGCACATAAAACATCTCAGGCTTGATTTGGAGCACAGCAGTTTAAGTGCCTTATTATCACTGCTCAAATCAGTCACATTCATAACAAGAGGCAGCTCCTTCATTATGATACCTCAGATAGCACCGCCAAACTATTATTTTATATTGGGGTCTTGTGGCGATCAGCATAATTTCAATGTTTAACTCGACATTTGGTGGTACGATGACGCAGCAAGTTGTATTGGTGCCTTGCAAGAGGCAGGAGTCAAAGACACTGCGTCTGGATAGAGTTTCTCATGCTCTTCAGATGTCTGTCTGGGTTCTCCGGTCTCCTTGCACCTCCCCAGAAATTGCCACTAGATGGACTGGTTATTCTTAATTGGCCATGCAATGGACAGAGATCCCAGGGTGTACACCCTAACCAGTGTGAAGCAGTTACTGAAAAATGAATCAATAAATGAACCGTTGTCATAAATATGCTCATATAAAGCTGTTTCGTTTAAAAATCTTCTGTATCTTTTGTACTTGCTATGGCAGGGGTGGGTGTTTTTAGGTCTGACCTCAGATGAGGCTCTATGATGCAATCACTTCCATAACCAGAATGTCCCTGCTTTCTGGCAGCAATGAATCCAGATGCATTTGATGCATGTCTGTGCTGCTGTAGTTGATGATTCAGAGGGATGACTGTACAGCTGCAGACGCTGATGTCCTCACTAGACTGGAGAGTTCTCTGGCTCTCTGGCTTTGATTTAGACTCACATTTATAAAGATCCATTACGGAGGAGAAGCCTTTGAAAAGTCCCTAGGAGCAGATGGGAAGGGGGTGGTGAAGGGATGACACTATAGCCGAGCTGCTGAGATACAGCAACACTCTCTGAGCATGGGCTTCAAAGCTTCCCCCGGCCCATAGGCATTGTCTTCTGACACTACACAACGCCATGTACCATGCTTACATGAATAGCCCAGCCATTAAATATTTAACGCCTACTCTGACTTTGAGTGGGGATAAAAAATCACAATGGCGTATTTACACTCTCCTTGAATTCTGTCCACACTTTAGAGGTTTTTTTCCCCTCCAGTGAAAAGTACAAAAAAGCTCATTTAGCTTTAGGTTGTTTTAATTTGCACCAGCAGAAAGCTACCATCAAAAAATAATATCTGCAATATAAACAGTGTGCTGCATCAGGTGCGAATGTTCTTATTGCTTTTCCAGGCTCACAGTGGCTGCAGATGGATGAGGTTATTCAAACTGAAAATGAGCCAACGTGCTGTAATACAATCCCACAGAAATCCTCTCTCATCTAGTGAAATTCAATAAAAATAGATGGCCCCACAACAAGTGCCAGTAGATCAACACAAACCGTACCCAAACATTTTATATCTACAAATGAATTTTGCAGTCCCTAGAGGAAAGACAGGTGAAGTGTGTGCTTGCTGAAGCTTTTTATTAAACATAAATTGTGTCATATTCTTAGCACACACATTGACTCTAAAGTGCATTTTATGATTTCTTTTCTCTCTCCTCTCAGATGCGATTGACTAAAGGAGTATCAGTATGGCCAGTAGGACTTGTAGGGGGCCGCAGATATGAGCGCCCTATTGTAGAAGAGGGAAAAGTGGTGGGTTGGTATACAGGCTGGAAGGCTGACCGACCTTTTGCCATCGACATGGCAGGTAAGATTCATCCATAATTATTTGATACATACATATTTGACTGGAACCACACAGCTTTGAGACTCAGTATAACATACCTTTAAAGGACAGTGTGTCTTTCTCTCTCTCT
Organism: Duopalatinus emarginatus; assembly: GCA_028565595.1. Taxonomy (NCBI): domain Eukaryota; kingdom Metazoa; phylum Chordata; class Actinopteri; order Siluriformes; family Pimelodidae; genus Duopalatinus; species Duopalatinus emarginatus. The sequence continues at coordinate 16,597,645 of JAOVVF010000039.1, read as the reverse complement.
CATTCACACTGCAAGGAGTTAGAAGGTAAATAAGCATTAGTCATTCTCTTCTGGATCTGCTGTGAAAACTTATCATTTGCACAGTGACGTGTGATGGACAGCTGGATTGGTTGATGCTGCAGTATCTCACATGATGGGACACAGAATGCCACTCTGCACAAGATCCCCAAAACAAACTTGACTCAAGATGTCGGTGGAGATATAAGGTCATCTAAAACTTGACAGCCAAGGATTACTAAGAGAGCATGGAGTGGGTGAAATACTCAAAGAACATGGAATAATGACAGCTATAAAGACAGCGGCTCATAAAATCACCCACAGCCTGGTTTGAAGACGAACATTTCACCTGTATTAAATAACTGCCTAACACAGTGATTTCAGAAACAACTGAAAAAAAAATAAATAAAAAAAAATTAATTATTATAATATACTGTATTATTTCTTATATATTGTATAAGCACTTTTTTCTATAATAGGTATTGTCCCAAAGTAGCTTTACAGAGATATAAAATACATTTATATAGATTTTATTCCTACAGAGCAAGCCATAGGCAAGGAAAAACTCCCTGAGAAGACAAGAGGAAGAACCCTTGAGAGGAACCAGACTCATAAGGGAACCCACCCTCATTTGGGTGACACGGATAGTGAACCCTCAATATGCTTATTGGAACATGACCGGCTCTAATATAATACGTGATGCAATAATATATGCTCATCATGTGTTCAGTACTAAGCTCCTGTGTAAGTTCCTCTAACGAATTTAAAACAGCTGCGCTGCCATTTCTAAACATGTTAACTAGTCTTCCTTCTGACATTAACTTCCCTTAAGGATCAAATCATGATGCACAGAGTTTGATAATATTAAAGCACATGTTTTTGTTAATGAGCTGATTTTAACCTGCAAAGCTGCATGCAGAAAGACAACGTGACTGTGTTTTGTGTTCTTCATGTTGCAGCAGTGGTGCTTGTGTCACAAACTAAAATGATGACAAGTTAAGCAGGGTAAATCTTACATAAGTGCTGTTTTTTTTATTCTTTTTTGTTTTTTATACGTCACAAACAACTAAATCTATGTTCAGAACACAGTTACATTTGATGTACCTTGGTGCAGTTTGTTGGTTATGGTGCAGAACAATCTAACTTAGTATTTATTATGCCTCAAAGGATAGATTAAGCTCCAAATGCATTTGGAAATAATGGCTCTGAGATGTAGATCAATCACGGACTGACAGGATGCTGACTCTCTGAGAACTAAGGGGTGCTCTTAATTAATGCCCCTAATGACTTTCCCTGCAAAAACAAATTAACCTATGACAACAGTAATAACACAACATCAAGACTTCCGCTGCAGCGGATTAATGCGTGAACCACTCCGTTTCTGCTACAAGTAACTACATTCTGCTGATTTACTGCATTTCCTTTGGAACGGCGACAGTGTATTCTAAGGCAGTGTATTATAATCAGTGTGGCAAGAAGGTGCTGACACGTCTGAAACATGCAGAGTGCCAGAGTTCACATACTGCAAACTGAGGAGGATGAAGAGAATGGCAGAGCTCCAGTTATACAATGAGAGCAGCATTGCAGAGCAAAGCAGAATGCAGCTGCAAACTCTCCAGGCTCCTGCAGTGCCTCTGGATGTTGTGCTGTTAATTAATGCCTGATAACAGGAGACTGCATCATCCTCACCCTTCTTCCTGCTCCTAGTCTGCTTCCCATCAGTATTTTGTCCCTTTTCCTCCACCCCACCCCAGCTTCCTCCCCTGCTCTTGTCTCTGGATCAGCCACCTGTAACATCAACATCAGGAATCAGGCAGCCCCTCACTTGCTAAAAAATATTTCACATAGTATTCAAAAATGATGCCATTTAGGTGCCATAAGTCTGATGTATTAAGCTTGCCTGAAAACAAAAGCAGAGAACAATGGGATGAATTTCCTGTCCTGCTGTCTGGGTCCTGCATAAAACAAACACAATAGTGGGGAATAGAGATCCCACCTCACCTCTCGCTGTGTTCAAGTGCAGCTCTCACCTGAAGAGGAGCTCAAGTGTTTGTCCTAACACAGAAGCCAATCTAATATAACCCTGCTATTTGCCATGTAGCTTTACTTATGTAAGTAAAAAGAAAAAAAAGTCTGCATTGCAGCTACACAAGGTTTTGCCCATGTGACTCACCCCAACCTGTCTGTGTCTAAGGCAATGAGCAGGCTGCATTAGCACAATGTGATTTTTTTTTTTGATTGTTCATAGCTAGAGCCAAGCAAAGGGTACAGACAGTGCCTGTGCCTAGAACATTATATATTGAGAGCACTTGAACACTGCTGAGTGCATGGAGAAGAAAATAGAGCAAAGGATTAATAAAATATAATAAATCCTTTCCCTTTGAACTTTATCAGTGTGTCTGTTATATAAAGATGCACTTGTAAAAGAGCACTATCAAAACGGAATGTAGGTAAAAAGGCTAAAAGCATTAGGAGTAAATTGACTGACCGTCATCTATTAATAAACCGCAGCAAGGCACATGATAGAACGTACCTTGAAGCTCTACTTATATAGCTCGGCTGATGCTCAGCCCCTCTGCTGCAGTGAAGTGACTGTCGCTGTGGGGGTGGTAGGAACCCAGGTGGCTTTTAGCTAAAGCACAGGCGTCCTAGAAAAATCAGCCTGTACCTGGGATTAAAAAAAAAACACAACTGAGGGCTATATTTCCCTATGGATTTTTTTTTCACCACCAGGACACAACCTTTATATAGGATCATAAAGTCTGTGTTATTTGCTAAACTTCCACAAAGAAATTAACATATAAACACATGATAGAAGCAGAAGGACCATCAGAGTGGCAAAGAACTATAGTAGACAGAGTCTGGATGTGTGTGAGATTGTGAGGCTGAAATGAAAAGGCAGGAAGGTCACTGAAGAAAGCCACCCTATATATATATAAAATGAGTATCTTTTAAAAAACACAGCATCCTTCTGCCAGACAGAATGTAAAGGAGGGATAGACAAGGCAGAGTCAAGGCAAGCTCCTCATGAAAAGCAATGTAAAGGCAACCGTGTTAGTTTTATAAAGCCTGCAGAGGATGGGACACCATGGCACCCTGATAATTGGCAGTACTGGGCAAGGGCTAAGAGTAAAACTAAAATATTTAATATCTCAAATAATGCACAGCGGAACCCCCTGAGTGTCCTGCAGCACCAGAGTGTAAGGGAAAGATTGGCTGCTGCAATGCCTGGGGTCACGGTCTTTGCATTTCTGACCATTTTAAATCAGTAACATGAGCTCTAAGCACTGCCCTGGTGCTCACCTTACTACCCTACGCTGACTGAATTGAGTTTACTTTTCCCAACGCTCTCTCCACCATACATCAGTCAGCTCCTGTTCCTATTCGATTTTGTGGTGCAGACACTAAAGTGGTAAATAAGATATGAGCTGCTTTTCTAGGTAGGAGATAATACACACACACACACACACACACAA
>JAOVVF010000039.1:16554825-16593979 GCA_028565595.1 Duopalatinus emarginatus | reverse complement strand
CTTAAGGGTGACTTTTGATAGGGGTGAAAAATAAATTGTGTGCAATGGCAAAGTGGATAGTAGGAGTGGGACAGGTTTTATTTTGAGAATAACAATACATGAGTGCAAAATAAGTCCTCATTATAATGATCACCAAAGGACATATTGCCAGTTTTAAACATCAGCAGGAGAGGAGAGAGGCATGCAGTTTTAAATGTAGCAAATTGGAATTTAAATGTTAAGTGTAGACTGGGAGACAGAAGGGGAGACTGTCACCTTTTACTAAACGGTGTGGAGTACTTTTGGTTTCTAATTGTGGCCAAGAACTGCCTACTTTCACAAGAGGAGGCCATTTCACTGTAATTACTAAGGGCATTACTGACATTACTCACCACTAACTGTTTATAAGTTATAAAAGGACAAGACTTCTAACTTTTAAAGGTTGGATACATGAAGTTTTTTCAATCGAGTGACAATATTGCGTTCTAAAAACCGCACACTATTTCACAGTGTTTCAAAGTTTATTTTCTCTGTTGGGAGTCAGTGTAAGTAGGTGCAAACAGCCAATCAGGTTGTAACTTTAAAGATGCTGAACCTCACAGATAGATATGTACACAAGTGGCTGAGGCTACCAAAAGAGTCACATGAACAATATCAGGAAAAATAAAGTCTCCCAGCTGTAAACAGCTCATACATGGCACCAACACTCACTTCTCTTCTTTTCTCCATGGCTTAGGCTTTGCTGTGAACCTCCAGGTAATCCTAGCCAACCCACGCGCTCTGTTCAAGAGGAGAGGAGCCAAGCCAGGCATGCAAGAGTCTGACTTTCTCAAACAAATAACCAAGCTGGAGGATTTGGAGCCAAAGGCTCGCAACTGCACCCAGGTCAGTACCGTGCCTTCCAGAATAAAACACAAAATACACAATATGACCAAACGAATGTGGACAAATGATGATCACACCCATATGTGGGCCGCCTTCTGGCTGTTGCCACAAAATTGGAAGCACACAATTATCTAGAATGACTTTGTATGTTGTAGCATCATAATTTCCGTTTAGTGGAATAAACCTTGTCCAGCACATCCATGCCCCTGTGCACAATATGAGGTCCTCTGCCAGGCCCTCCTCCTATTCTCACCACCTTTTACAAAGAGACAAGGGAAAGTATCCTGACAAGCTGTCGCACTTTGTGGTATGGGTGTACTAGACCACAAGATTGTGTGACCAGATAAAACAATCATCAGGGTCTCTCTACACAGCATCAAAATCTCTTATAACAACCATGGCATCCGGAAAGCCACCAGCATTGTGGATGACCCCTTTCACCCATCCTATGGATTCCAGGAGCATCCCAGCCAGCACCAGACTCCACAAGAGTTTCTTCTTAGAGACAAATGCTCAACTGGACTAGTCAAAGACCTAACCTAGCATGACTCAATGCCACGGCAAGTTACGTAAAGCACATATTGCTTCTACAGTACTAAATAGTTTACAGCCCATGCACTGCACTATGTATTTATAGTTTTCTTCATTGTATTCTTTGTCTGTGCTCGGCTCACAGAACTGTGTATTTGCACTATGTGGTCGAGTAGTGTTTGTTTTGCACCATGGCCCTGGAGAAATGGCATTTCATTCTAATGCAAATATGCTGTAAAGTAGAATGAGAACAAAAACCAACTTGACTTAAAGACATTGCCGAGGTTTGTATGGAAGAACTTGAGTGGGCTGGACAGAGCCCTGACCTCAACCCCACTGAACAGATTGGAGATGAAATAAAGTACTGACTTTATGTGCAGCCTCAGTAATGTGCCTATGGCTGACAAAAGGCAAGATCCAAAATTCAGTGAAAAGTCTTCCCAGAAGAGTGGGGGCTGTTATAGTGGAACAAATGGAGAAGTGTCCACATACATTTGGTCATACATGGACAGTGTCTGAAACATTCCTGTATAATAAGCGATGCATGATGGATTGCTGTTTCCTTTTGCTTTGACTAATCCCAGGCTTTTTAATATCAGTGCTTTTCTCAGGCATAGAACTTGACATTAATTATCTGTGTATAATTACAGGAAATGACTTTCTATAGCTTATTTAACACTAAAAAGTATGTATGGCAGATGAGAGTATTGAAACACAAGGAACATATGTCCAAGCTGGTAATATCTCCTTACTTTGGGTGTAGGTCTCTCACTGCTCCTTGTGTCAGAGTAGCTTCTCTTCCTAGCCCCTGCATGTCACAGCTAGTGCCATCATCATTATCACCCAATTATCCTAATGGCAGCAGTGCTGGGGTTATTAATAGTGACTATTAGCAGAGCTGACATTACCACTAATCACCAGCACCAGCCAGTGGAGGACGCACGTTGTACAGCAGTGTCGTACACTGCTATCATTATCACTCATAGCGTAAAGGTTTCATATTCAACTTAGCATAGATCTAAAAGCATTACTCTACATTATACTGTAGCACTTCATAAAGTGAGTTCTGGACTCTAGAACACCACAAAGATGACAGATTATATTATAAAGAAATGTAATTCCTTTAAATGAATATGGATTTTAACACTTATTTTAATAGATGACATTCAATTAAACACCCAGCAAGAAAAAAAAATGCAGGCAAAGACGACTTAGTCTTGACATTCATGGTTCGGCTCACTCATTGTCATAGCAGTGTATGAGTCTGTGCATCTGAGCAAAGCTTCACACTCATCTTAAGGAAAAGGTCAAACTTCTATAAGTGTTTTAAAACCATCTCTGGGGACATCAGGGAACAAGCTGTATCACAGACAGGGCGATGTGGGCAACTCCCAGCATGCATCTTAACAGGAACGGTCATGATGTTGGGACTGATTGGCCTGGTTCAGAGACTCAGCTGAGCAATCAGAAAATGGGGGATGGGGGTGGGTAAGCAGAAGAACAAAACAAGGGAGGCAGAGATTGACAGTGAAATAGAATGGGCAAATGAAGGACAGCATGACAGATGTGGAAAGATGGAGCTTGAAGGAGGGCAGGGAGCTAGAGAGTGAACAAGCTTGTGCACTGAGAGAAGCCATTCTCAGTCCCGAATCAGAGACTCTCCTGCTTATTAATGTCAATATGCATCTCACTCTGGATGTCTAGAACCTGCCAGCTTAGCACACAACACAATCAATCAGATGATTCCTCCGTTCTGCAAAGCACTCAGCCATAAAGAGATCTTTCAGTCTAAAGCCTCATCAGACTCGGTAACCAGAGCTCTAAATGTAGCTTCTATTTATTTATATATAAATAAAAAAAGGCATAAAATACAGCTATAAAAATGAATATGGCCAAAACTATCTGGATTACAATTTCCCTTCACTGGAACTAAAACGGCCAAACCAGTTACAGCATGACAGTGCTCTTTGCACCAAGTAAGGTCTATGAAGACATGGGTGGAAGGTTGGAAGTGTGGATCTTTAATGGCCTGTACAGAGCCTGACTTAAAATCTTTAGAATGAACTTGAATGCCAACTGCACCCCAGGACTCCTCACCCACCATCAGTGTCTGACCTCATTAACGCTCCTGTGGCTAAATGACCACAAAATCTTTACAGCACGATCCAAACTTAACTGGAAAGCGTTCCAAGAAGAGTGGAGTTTATTATAACAGCAAAGGGGGAACAAGCTAATGACAAATATTTTTGAAACGAGAACACATGGTTGTGATGGTTGGGTTGTGATCCACATACCTCAGGCCATAGAGTGTACTCATCAACTGTTTTAGGACACCCTCAAAAAGTCTGTTACACCATTGCCAAGATATTGACCTTCAGTAAATTAGAATAAAGTGCTGTTTCGGACAAAAGGATGAAACAATTTTTTAATTAGAAATTTGTAAATAATATCCAACAAACTACTGGATTTTCCATCACCATTTTAAGAGCTAGATGATGCAGAGGTGATGCACAAGATTCTTGGTAAATATTCGGTTCGAACATGGTGTGATGCCTTCCTCTTGAGACAGAAAGGCAGCCAGAGTAGACAGCACTTTAACCTGTCAGACAGAGTCATAACACAAGTGCAGACACAGTAATGGCTGTAATGGCCTAAAAGCATTATTATTATTATTACCTTTAAATGTTTAAGCTCATTCCTCATACACATGCCATCAAGATGGAAAACCCACAGGAGAGGTAGAATTGTTCCGAGCCAGACAATAAGGAAACCAGTTTTTGTTATTGGGCTATATCTGGATTGTCGTGTGCACTACAAAAAGAGAAGAGAGCAAAAGAGACATGCAGGATCACTAAAATATGCAGTGTGTTAAGTGTAGATCATTTCCCATTGGTATAAACTCTTCATCAACCTCAAGGTGTCGCATCACCGGCTGCTGAATTAGCCTGGTTAGATATGCAAAACAAGCCAATTAACAGTAGCATGTGCTTTGGAAGTGACGCGTCACACCTGGGCGAGGTTGCGTTAACAGCACACACACGGCTGCTTATGCTCAACTCTCACGTATAATTAAGAGAAGCTGCTACAATAGGCCAGGGAGCCTACATGCTTGACAGAGTCAACCTTGAGCACAAACAGCATGAAACAGCATGAAACAGCACCGCTGAGGGGCTAGTGCTGTAGGTGCTCCTTGATTCTGACCTCATTTTCCTTCTATATCTCACTTTATTTTTTTTCCACAGCTCCTCACCCTTACTCAGAAAAAAAACAACTGTGTTACCATCACCAGTCTAAGCATATGATTTTCTATTTCAGGTCCTGGTCTGGCACACCCGCACAGAGAAGGTCAACCTGGGCAACGAACCCAAACGGCACCAGGACACTGTTCTGATTGAGGTCTAGTGAACAGGGTGCACCATTGGGTGCAGGAGGCCTCCCAGCATATTGCACAAAGTAGCCAGTATCCCTGTTACTTTCCCAATTAGTGTCAACCTCTGGACTGATAGTCTGCTGATTCATGCTGGAAGCTCTGTGTGAACTCTGATGTCTGTGTCATCTAACTCAACACTCTGGACCTTCCAATTTTGTGAACTTATTTCTGGCTGCATAAATTGGCAGAGCATCATTGTGTTAATAAGAACACCCCATCACACTGAGGAAGCATACTGGGTTACTGGTAATGAAGGCATCCTTTAAACCTGTATCATTCAGTACAGCTGTCTTCAGTGGCTGCTAGTAGAAAGTTTTTCCTAAAGCCTGAGGAGAAAAATCTGGAGAACAAGCACCTGATCAAATCACAATGATGACTCAATTTCTCCTAGAACCTGGAGGATTTAATATATACCTGGGACTACTTGGAGAACATGAACCTGGAACTATTTGAAGAAAATCCATCTGTTGGAAAATGAACGTTTTGTTTAACTGTACATTAGGTGGACATACATTATGGTAACTGTACAAGTTTGTTGTATTTACGCAATTAGTGGATAAAGCTTTCTGTAAAAAGACTTTATTGCTATGAATGTGTTGCTATGAGCCTGAGAAAATGGGCATGAAAAATCCAGGGCAATGCCAACAGCCTGTACCCAGCACTACAGGAACAAACCTTCGGATTACAACTGTCTTTATTCCAAATGACCCTCTTTTGAAAGCAGAATACGGAAGAAAAAAAACAACATAAAAACAAAAATGAGAACTTTACAATAAATGAAGCATTAAGAAAAAAAAGGATCACACAATAGTTCATGGCTACTCACTGTTTAATGCACGGAAATAACATTTTTTTTCCCTCTGTACTAGGCACCAGAAAAATGTAAACACATTATAGAAATAAACCTGGATGACGAGGTGTGGATACTCACATTATTGCACAGCAGAGAGACCCTGTCTGAGTGGACTTTCACTCTGCCATTGTCATGGGACTAGCATGGTCATATGTGCACGTTTGTTCGTTTCTAATAATCAGCTAAAATTTCCTATTCACACAGATCGTTCCACTGTCCATTTTTTTGTTCCCCGTTGCTCAATTAATTATTCGAGCCCCATTCTCCCATTGGCCGTTACACCGCTGTTGAGTCGTCCAGGTTTATTTGCCTGTTGCTAACTGTGCTTCTCTGTAATGCACACATTAAAACATCACAGTAAAAGATGGACGAGGGTGATGGAGCTGATGGGCTTGTACAGGGAGTGAGAGGTGAGGGGGGGGGGGTTTGACTGCTTCTCTATTTTATGCTTACATACAGTACATTGGATCATACAATAGCTGCTACAGGGCTTAAGGAAATGGGGCATATACACTGGTCAGGGTCAAGGGGTAGGGTGTAGGGCGGTGACCTTGTGGAGGCCACAAACATGATAGCCATATCTCTGCCATTTAAATACTATTACTCACTATCGATTTGGTAAATGATATATTAGACGCTTGTATATTGGTCCAGCAGCTTCCTTCGCTGATATGTAATTTTTTTTTCAACCCAAAAAATATATAGAAGAACAAGAAGAAGAAGAAGAAGAAGAAAAAATGCAAATAAGATGGACAAAGCTGCCAGTCTCTTCAAATCTTCACACTCTCGATCACTCGGTTGACTCATGGGGCGAGGTTTAACTGACAATCTTTACTAAAAGAGTTATGGTTGGAAAGAAGAGGGAGGGAAAAAAGAGCAGTACGTGGATAAAACTCTTGGTGTGCTCTGGCGGTCAGTCAAGGGAGGGGAGACGGAGGGTTGGAGGGATGCTTGCACCCTTTATTGTCCTCCACCCTCCCTCGCTCACTCACTTCCAGAGCTGGGTACTGAGGGTCTGACCAGACGGAGGTCCCACCCAGCCCCCCATAGTGGTCCCGGGCTGCCCGAAAGCCATGGGGGCACCATTCAGGTTCAGGCCAGACATCTGCTGGTTCATCTAGTCAAAAAAAAAAGAAAAAAAAAGAGAGAGAGCAAGAAGAGAGATGCAATGTTAGACTGTCTGCTCAGTCTTGCAATCTGTCACTGATTTCATTTTCCAGCTATAAATCTCCCTAAAATCATGCCTCAGGAAACAAAGACTGAGAAATTAGAGAGTCTGACTGAACACCTATGTGTCCAAAAAGCAGCTTTAATTCAAATGCGGTGTACACTGAAAACCTCTATTCTTGACTCACCTTCCAGACCTTTAGGCTCTCAAGAGCATTGTATAACTCGGCCACAAATCTAAGACGAGGCATCTTCCATCTGAGACCTGTTACCCTAGATATCATGGCTCTAACCAGAACAGCCAACGTCATCTGTACTGTAGCAGTGGCTTTTTGATATACTAAATATCTTTAATTCCAGGACACACAAAGATGCAAAGGGAGACTGCAGTGAGGGGACGTTACTTAGGGCTGCACATGTGAGATGCATGCTGGATTTACAATACATAATTAATCCTGTGATGCGACGATTAAAAATGGTATGTGTACAGATTTGTATGCAATGTGCAATAAGGACTGAGTGATGATATATGCTAAGTAGGTCTGACATGGTCACTGCAGTGTTGTCAGTTAGAAGAGGTTATTTGGTAGGATGGTTTATTAAAGGTTTTACATTTAGTGTTTTCTGTATAGATTCTGAACACGCGCTTTGAAAAATGGTTTCTCCCTTTGGGGCCCCTTAAATAGTTTATGTAGGACCATACCACACTGAGTTTCCTCATTAGGCCGCTTCTTAGGACAAAAAGAGCCTATAAATATCCAAAGAATCAAAGGCTGCATGTAGCAGAACATAAGAATACTAAAGCAAATTGAACCTTGAGCCAACGAGAACAAGGTGAGACAAATATGCAGTTAAAGGTTACTGCTAAAATAAACGAGGGGCCAAATAAAGTTCAACTGTTGTGCTATTGTTGAAGTGATAAACTATTAGCCAATCATAGGGCAGGAAGTAGGATTTATCACAGTTACTTATCATGAGTATCTGTTCTACTGCATGTCCCCATGATTCCACAGTCATTTTCTTTGTGGCAAAACTGAGACAGGTCTAATTAACAAGACACACATTCTGAATGAACACCTTTAAAACGATAGTGACTGAAGATTAGATGCTGTTAAATGATCTTACTAATTCTGAAGAGAGAATACGACAGCCCCTTTAGATGACTTACTTCACTGTAAATTATAAAAATGAACACTGGCCAATTTGTAGTATTGAATCCTATAAATGTCTGGGATGAAGCAGGCTTCAAATATCATTTTATTTAAGGATATTTATTAGTTTTTGCAAACATTCTGCTGGATTTTTTGGGGGGTATCCATTTACTTTAAATTAAAACTGAGTTTAATAACATCTCTGCATTTGGAAAGCTTTATACAGCCTGGCTGGCATTAGACTGATGATTCACCCACCACAAGCACTAGCTGGGCATCTTATGGATTTGCTGATGTGGCCATCATTCGAGTGAAAGCTCAGCCCTCTGAGATGAGATACAGTGCATTAGCTAAGACCACTGTGGGCTGACAAAAGTGCTGTGTTAAGTATTTGGCACACTGAACCTCCAGAAAAGGCTTCCATATGATGCCATCAGCAGATTCACTATCTTTGTGTCTGACTACAATATAAATACGGCAGGTCGGGTTTTTTACCTGTCCCATGCTCCACTGGGTTTGCTGTCCAGGCTGCATGGTATACATGTTCTGTGGGGGCACAACACCTGCTGGCATTGCTCCAGCCTGTGCTCCCATCATGCCAGGTGCCACCCCCATTACTCCTGCCGGGGCGTTTCCCATAAAGCCGTTGGGCATAGTCATGCCAACCATCATCCCGGTATTTTGGCCCATCATAGCCCCTCCTTGGCCCATAACTGCACCCATCATGGTGGTAGGAGGCATGGGGCCACCCATAGCTGGGAAGGCCTGGAAGTTAGCTTGAGGCTGAGCAGGAAATGGCATCTGGGATGTACCAATGAACATAGCAGCTACAGGAAGAAGAAAAAAAAACAAAATGATTTTACCTGGTAAAACACCCTTACAATGGCATACACAAAAAAAACAGCACACTAACACCAACAAATAAATGGTAGGAGAAAAGAGTACACAAAAGGCCACAGACAGACCCGGAATAAAGTGGGCACTAATATGCAGTGCCCGGCCAATTCACCTCAAGTGATCTTTGAGATGAGAGAGGAAGAACAAGGCATGTTGGCTGAAAGGGCTTATTAAGAGGTGACTTGACAGTGGAGGAAATGGCAGACCCTTCATTTGGAGGATGAACTTTTGGGGAAATGTGCTGTTTAAAGAGTGCTACTTGGAGCCTGAGCTAGACAGAAGCTTTAAACTGCATTCAGCACTATCACAGCACTGAATCACAGAGCCATTCAAAGGCTAAATTATTAATACTCACATTCAATCATGGGCTAAAGGCTGGTTCACAGATTTCAACAGATCTCCAACAGAGAGGCTGCTGCTGCAGCAGGACGGTTAAGTAAAAAGGCAGTAGTATTGCTATAAGCCCCGAAGGTACTTGTTTAATGTAATAGTAAGGTAGAAGTGTCAAAGTGGATTTAAGCTATTTCATCAAACATACCAAAGCAGTGCTAATAAACCATTTTGTTACTTTTTTTTTTTTTTTTTTTTACCATTTTTATTACAGCTACACTTTAAATCTTTTGCCCAGCATCACTGAGTGGCTTTACTGTATACATTGTAGTTTTTCAGAGATGTGGTGAGACATCTCTGTCAAAACTGAACACTATTTTATTTAAACAGACAAAATAACAAGTGCTTTCACAGATTATTAGTTATGCTGTTTACCACCCTGTCGCACGATTTGATGGACAGCCTGCAAACAGCTACAATCCTCCTACTATTTTAAAAAAAACATCACTGTTCTAAGGACTTCAGAAGATTGTCTTGGGTGATGTTCTGACAAACACAGACAGACAGACACACACACACACACTGACTGAACAGATCGGCTCAATGTCCCATTCATATACACACAGACAGACAGGCATAGAAAGACATGCATAGACAGACACTCACAAGCAGGCAGACACAGATTCCCAATTTCCTCAAACATCCATCTACAAAAATGGTCCCCTTCTTATTTTTCTTTACTCTAAAACATCATGGTGGTTCATCATATATTCAGGTCTCTGTAAAACTGTATTTGCAAGTGTGTTGTGTACCTTGTGCAGGTTGTTGTGGGACAGCGCTGGACCCATACAAGGAGAGGATAGAGTCCTTGGAGAGAGGTTTCTTGGTGGAGTCGTCTGCCTTGTTGCTGCTGTTCTCATTGAACAGGTCTAGATCAGACTGGACTGGAGCGGCCCCTGCCGTGCCCGCAGTGCCTGAGGTAGCTCCCACACCAGGGCCTGCGGGTGTGCTCCCAGCTGCTTTAGTGGAATTGACCTGCACAGATCGACAGAAGACACGATGCCATGTAGTGTACAGCAAAAGATGCAACAAGACTTCAAGGAGAACTTTGTATGCGACTCAAGTTGCACTAACATCACTATAATTCTTAGTAATATAAGTTTAGTTCCATGTTACTGCATATCAGAAATAATAATAAGGTAGTAGCAAATGTTTGCCTTGTCCAAAGCTAGAAAAAAAAAACCTGACTCCTAACATAATCCTACACTGAATATGTCCAGGTCAATTGTCCAGTTTTGGTAAATCAGTGCCTACAGTAGCCTCAGATTCCTGTTCTAGGCTGACAGGAGTGGAACCTTATCTGCTCTTGTATACCATCCACTTGAAGGATGGGAGTTCTGATTTCTCCTGCCCCCCAAACCCTGCCTGATCCACTCTGACCCCCCCTTATCTTCTTGCAGTCTCATCTGACCCACAATGGACAGGCTACAAAACACTATAATGGACAGATGTAGAAACCATGAATAAGAATACAGTTAGATCACAGACTTTAATTCTCTGGCTACCTGCACTTTTATTTATCATTGCACTGTTACCCAAATGAGGATGGGTTCCCTTATGAGTCTGGTTCCTCTCAATGTTTTTTCCTTTTGCCATCTCAGAGAGTTTTTCTTTGCCACTGTCGCCACCGGCTTGCTCATCAGGAATACAATTTCTATAAATTCTATAAATGTATAACCCTTTTCATTATTTCTGTAAAGCTGCTTTAGGAAAATGTCCATTGTTAAAAGCACTATACAAATAAAATAAAATTGAATTGAATTAAATTGAAGGTAGTTTTCTGTGATGCTTCTGTGCTCACCTCAGTTGTAAAGCGTGCTTATTAAAGTTGCCGTATTCTACCTTTCAGCTCAAACCTGGTCTGGTCATCAACAATGCATTTCCACCTCCAGACCCGTCACTGACTGGGTTTTCATTTGTTTGTTTTTCACACCAATCAGTGTGAACGCAAGAGACTGATGTGTGTGAAAATCCTACGTGGTTATGCAGTTTCGGAAATACTGAAAGCCGTCTGTCTGGCACCAACAACCGTGCCACGGTCTATAAAACAGATCCCCCCCCCCCATTTCTATTCGACGTGACTGGGGATGTACTTGATTTTCTACATTAGATAATTGCATGAAAAGCAGTATCTGTAGAGGCGTTCCTACTACTGCATACATTACAATCTGTAGCTATTGCCAGGGTCTGTGAAATCATTTAGTGGCTATACTGTTCAATGACTATGCAAATGTGCTAAAAACGCAGTCTACCCTCATAACCTTGTCTAATATAATAGTTTAATATAGGTTTAATTAGAATTGATATCACTAGACTGCAGTTTGGTGTGCTGCTTTTCTATTTCACCTTGTTTTTTTTATAAAGAAAATCGTAATGCCAAGGCATGAAATTCATGAAAAGAGCTAAAGACTATTAATAATAATCAGATTTTTTTTTATATGATAATTTGACCAGTGTTTAAAAGCCAAACCACATGGAGGTGATATTAATTAACATGTAACACAATGGGATGACATTAGGATGGTGGAAAAGACTTTTTGGTATGCAATAACCAAAATTCACTTGGTACCTGAGGTTAGGATACATAGACTTGCTTATTTACATTTGATGATGGCTCTTGTGCACAGTGCTCACAAGGAAGAACTTGAATCTCTAAGGATGGAGCAAGCTTACAGTGTGATAGAGTGTGTACAGCCACTACATCCAAATTCATTTACAGAGGTATGATCACAGCTGCTACCAGCCAGACTGAAGCCTCCAAAGCCACATAGTGTGGCCAATCCCTAAAGAAAAATGTGCGTTTAATCCTGCTGAGACATACGGTTTTGCTGATGGGATGGAGGCGCTTGCTCGCAGTTTCTTAAAATTTCTTCTGAAGGTGGCATAATAGCCATTTCTAGTAAATGATATCCAGCTAAGTGCAGGCTGTAAGTCATCATCAATCCCCCTAGAGATAAAAACTCTAAGGCACTGTTAAGAATTTAAAGGCAGCATCTACCACAATATAACAGCTGCTACGTCTATTTATACTTACATTTATTTCACCCTTCCTATACAAGCTAATTACATCCCCACTCCAGTTTTTTACAAACCTTTTACAGGCTACAATTGTCAAATGAGTCATGCACCTTATACATCATGCCAAGCTTGAAGACATCTATCTACATGCCGTTTACACCAAAGATTTCAGTACTTCTATCTCTCTTTAGCATCTCTCCCTCCTAGCAAAATGACCGATTGATGTCTTTACCTAGAATCTAAAAAGCCTGGCATCAGTCTTAACAGAAATATATGGGGCCCTTTGCCTGTGTGTGCAGCCTTTGGTTTATACTCCGTCTCTGTTCAGTCATTTATGTGGAAGCAGTTTACTTCTGTAAAGACAGGTGTAAAGCAAGGCCTGTCAAGAGCTGTGCCATAGCTTTGAGGCTACACTATGTAGCTAATTACTATACCTTTCACCCTCTATCGCTTTCCCACAAGCTCATCACTCAAAGGCATGAAACCAAGAGTGATGAGGAAAGAGGGAGACTACATAACATCATTTGGATGCAAATGAACTGAGCAAAAACAAAGAAGAATGGCTCAGCTTCACTGCTAGAGGCCCAGTAAAAGACGACTGATGAACAGAAGCAACTCGAAAAGGGAAAAACAGAAAGAGTGAAAAGGCACAGACTTCGACACTCTGTCACACCTCAGCTCTCCCACTGCCTGTGTGTCAGAGCTCCAAAGCCGCAGGGCTGAACGGGCACTGTGGTGTTCCAAAGGCTGGAGGAGCAGTGACGTCTTTGGGGACAAGGTGTGAAGAACTGGGGTGAAAGCACAGTCAGAATATTAGCACTTTTCCAGCGAACTGTGCAGCACAGCATAACTTGGTAACAAATCTAAACCCGGGACTTGGAATGATACTTTCCGTAAAAGTCCTCTGGGGATCAGGTGGTGACTAGTGACATGCATGAGTAGGCAAGTGATACTCAGATGTAAACTCTGATCAGATATGTTTAAAGCCATTTTAAATATATACAGTGCATATAAATCTACATACCTGACGGCATAAGATGGCAAGCGAACAATACCGATATAAATAAGTATAAATAGTCAGAAAAATTTTACTAATTTAATGTAAAAATAAAAACCCTTACAATAACCTTGTTGGAAAACACCCTTTTATAACTGGGGATGTAGCTGTGGCAGAATTAACCAATCACCTTCAAACTCAAGATAGGTAGTAGTAAAGTGCCACTAATGAATGTGTTATGGCAAAATGTATAACAGCCTCATTCAAACCAAAGCAAAACATTTAGACCATTATTACAAATTACCGAAAGGATACCTATGGTGAAGGATGGTGTTGGCAGCATTCTGATGCAGTAAACCTCAGACAATAGCTACCAAGCTGAGAATTCAAGACAACTTTCATCTTTCAGCATGCCAAAGCATACATCCAAATAAATGGATGAAGGTCTTCACCAAAGATGATGAAAACAGTTAGGGAGACTTGAAGAGGTCTGTGTACTGTACTGTGTAATTTGATCAATCTAAAATGTTTTGCAGGAAGGAGTACAAAAAAAATAAATAAATAAAATTCAATTTTGACTTGGCAAGTCAAGGTGTGCCAAGCTGATAGAGCATTACCCCAAAAGACTGAGTGCTGTAATAAAATCAGACAGTGCTTCAAAAAATTATTAGTTTAGGGGTGTGTATACTTATGCAACCTGGTTACTGTACAATTCTGAGAAATTGAGAAGAGAAATTGTATGATAAAAACTGTGATGTCCAAGAGAAAATGAGATTTAGAATGGCAGGAGAAGCTTTTATGGACTGCTACTAGACTACTGAAGATAATACTAATACAGTAGAAAGAGACATCGTCGGGAACATCCTGAAATTTTACCAGTCAATGGTTTGTGCTATTTTATCCACAGCCATTTGTCTCAGTGGTATCTTGATAATTCAGCATGAGGCCAGTGACACTACAAGAGGTGGCTACTCTTAATCCATTTACTTGAACAGGTGAGATGCAGTGCTGTGTTGAAGGGATGCAAGGACTCACCTCTGAAAAGAACAAGAGTACTGAAGAGTAGCAGTGTGTGAGAAGCCAAATATGGGATTAAAGCTCTGTCAGAAGGACCATGCAAACACACACACACTACTGAAAACACACAGCCTTTGCACATCTTTTTGTTGCATCCATAAAGCATGCCATTTTCTATAGAAGATTACACAAGCTCTCCCCCACTATTCCTCACGTGACAAGAGAATCACTCAAAGGCGTCCACAGAGGAAGAGGGTAAAAGCTATTAGGATTAATAATGGATGAGGCCAAGACCACTGCTCTGTAATTCGTGTTCCTCTGCTCTCTGCTGTGTTTCTCTGTATTGCTATGTGTATGAGGAGGCTATTAACTGCACACATGTGTACACATATCACTGAAAGTTTGGTTGATTACAGTCTCAGACAGCAATAAATATTTCTGTGAACTTAAGGCTGTGCAACTAATGCTCCCATCACACCCCAATGAATATTCACACACACTGGCACTGGAAGGCAATAAATATTCCAGTTCTATCCACCCCCAACCAACCAAACTTTCATCAGTGTACACACACACTCAGAGAGATAGAGAGAGAGAGAGAGAGAGAGAGAGAGAGAGAGGGGGCTTCCTGTGAAACAGAGGAGGCTTTGTGTGATTAGCAGCCGAGCACAGATAATTAGTACTCTACTGGTGTACAGGGCTGGGTTGGGCTAATCCAGTTCCCCTCAGCAACCTCCATCTGCCTGGGAAACCAGAGAAAGACTTGCTGAGAAAGGAGAGCCAACGAAAGAAAAGACCAAACAAAAAGAGTTCTCGAATGGCAAACGTGTTTGTTTGGAGTTAGTAAAGATGGCAGTTCACACCAGCATGCACACAGACTGAGCGTCTGGAGAGAAACTGGCATCAACAGCTTTAATGTCAAGCCATTTTGGACCACTACAGCAAGAAAAAGGACAATAAAAAACAAGCATGCAGGAGTGTAGACATGATTATTATATCTGGACATTGTTGAGAGTGGCGGTTTGTATTAGTGCTCAAAAGAATATGAATTTCCTAGAGGTTATAGCATGAGAATCTGAAAAATGCTTGAGAATAAAGAACCATATCTGACCTTCCATTAAACCTAACCAAGGACAGTTGATCAATAACATCAATAAATGTTTAGACTGTGCTTTTATATTTAAACTACCAAAATCAATATTTCACACAAAGAGAAAAATTAGATACATTTTTACCAAAGCATGTTGTACATAATTTTATACACCTTTCTAAATAGTAGAGCCATACTTTAAAAAGAAAGCCGCTGTTCATTACTTTCCTGAATGGGTAGAGCAGTACATGTGCAATCAGACATAGAAAACTGGACTGGTAACAATATCTTTCCGATCAAAACATAGTCCCATTTCTGAAAAAATTTATTATATTAAATTAAAACTATATTTTCACATAACTTTAACATAGCCTTCTCTGTTTTCAGGAGCCGACAGACATGCTGGTCTCTGATAATCTCACATATACTCCAGCTGCAGTAGACATACATACATACATACATACATACATACAGTACCAGTTATGGCAGTACCATTTCAGTATCAGAGATAAAAACCTGCCAATGCTTTTTGTAAATCTTTGGTCTTTAGTGAGTTCTCAATTGGGGGAAAAAAATGATGATAAATAAAATTACAATTCCCAAATGCATTTCTATGCTACATGATACAAAGGTTTTTGGACACCTGACCATCACTTCCATATGCAAGTCTTTCTCAAACTGCTGTCACACATTTTGAAGCACACAATTCATAGATTGTCTTTATATTCTGCAGAATTACAATTCTACCTTCACTGAAACGAAGAAGTCCAAACATGTTTCATCACGACAATGCTCCTGTGCACAAAGGGCAACAGTCATGGTTTGCCAACACTTGATGTGGAAAAACTGCACACAGAGCCCTGACTTCAACCCTACTAAACACCTTTGGGATGAACTGAAATGATGACTGTGTACCAGGACTTCTCACCCAAAATCAGTGCCTGACCTGACTAATGATCTTAAGGCTGAAATTCCCACAGCCGCACTTCAAAATCTAGTGGAAAGTCTTGCCAGAGGAGTGGAGGTTATTACAACAGCAAAGGGGGAATCTGGAGATAGATGTTCAGAAATCACATAAGGGTAGACCGTCAAAATGCAGATAGAAATGTAAACTTCACTGTTACAGCATCATCGGTTCAGTGGCTATCTATGTTCAAGTCTTATACAGCATAGCGAAGGCAAAACAAGTAGCTCAGAGGTAGTATATACTTCTGCACTTAAGTACACTTACATCATACCACACATAGTGTTATGTGCATCTACAGTCCTGTGCATCAACATATTCTGATTGGTTGAAACTGGAACATGTGTTCGGATTTTGCCAGTATAATTCTTCAATCTGACCATAAATTCAGCACTCCAATGAAGCACTATAATGAGCAAAACATTCAGAAATATGCTGATTAAGCAAGATAAAGGAGAGAGAGAGAGAGAAAGGTCAAGCTGAAGCTTCTCTCATCACTGTGGTCATGAAATTGTCACAGTTCTATTTGATTCATGGTGTCTGTGTACTATGTATGTATCTGTTTCGGTCTGTGGTAGTTACCCAAACCGTTAGGTCAACATTTAAAAAAAAAAAAAAAAAAAAACACCCATGTGTCAAGGTATCTATGACTTAGTTACCCATTTTGTGGCACCTAGTGGACACGTTCTCGTTACGTGCAAGCATGAAGGTGGACACATATGTGACATGACACTGACATGCTCAAAAATACACAGAAATAGAAGCATAAACCAGGCTTCAATATAGCATAGCGAGCTAAAGGATGAAATAAACTAAACCTCTGGGGGATTTCTGTCCTAATATGCAGACAACAGGGAGAAAACGTTCCTATTTGCCTTATCAAATTTATCGAGGGGAAAAACAATCTTTCTATATTGCAAAGATGATAAAATCAACTTAGAGCTGATATTATATATTGTGTTTCCAAATATTGTTCGTATGTTTTCAGTCGCACAGCAAAACCCCAGTGTTGATTAAACACTCTGAGGGTTTGTGTGTTTAACTGCTTGGAGTCTTTTCAAATGAACCTCATTTACAGATGCTGAGGATAAACCCACATGGACAGTCTAATGATCACCATAATGCACATATGTAGAAAATATGACTGATATAAACACAAGATAACTATGACTAAACAATTTTACTCTCCATCAGTTAATCAATATAATTCTGTAAAGCTGATTCAGGACAATGTCTAGTGTTTTTTTTTTTAATGGTATACTTTGTATAATTGTGTTTAATTTGTATAAATTAAATAATTAAACTGTACTAAAACAAACCCAAAGATACAGTGACTTCACAGTTAAGTTATTTAACAGAAGTAAACATGTAAATTAGAATCAATGATACATCAATAATCATTTGTAACCGTGCATACAGCTATAATCTTGTCTGGATTAAGCAAGGTTGCCTCAAACATCTTAAAACATGTTCTCCAACAGAAACATGGACAACACTTCACAGTTGCAGTAAATGGCCCTGAGCCCTGTCCATACATCTGCCTGAGAGTCAGTAACCAGACAACAGTCATTACAGCAGAGGCACTCTAGCACAACCCTGCCAAAGAGAAATGCGATCTGCTCGAACAAAACCAGACCACCAAAAGATCCAAGTAAAAAAAAAAAAAAAAAAAAAAAAAAAAAAGTCAGCAATAAAACAAACAGGCAAAGAAAAGCAGGGCTATGATAAATGAGCTGATAAATAAAACAGTGCTATGCTTCATGACAGTCAAGTGCTAAACATACTGCAGCCAAAGAGTCCAGTAGGGAGAATGGCAGTGAGTGATGGAGACAGGCGTTCTCCACAACGCCAGCTTCCATATGAGCTTCAGGGGAGCCGAAAAAAAAAAATCTAAACAACTCTACTTTCATTTCACATTAGAACTACTGAGATCTGCCTTAAGAGGTAAAAAAAAAAACAAGACAGAAACTGGGCAGGTTCAGAGCCCTGTAATGCATGTATATAGCATATGATGACCTGACCATTACAGGGACATCATCCACACACATTTTCATAAACTCATTCAATCCTAAGGCCAATCCACCTACCAGCATGGCTTAAATGAATGGGAGGAGCTATAACTACACTTTTAATGGTCACTAGGACACAAAAAGTGTGAAGGATGTGTTCATGCTCCAGAACATACCAGCTCGTCTGTTATGCACGGTGGAGGTAGTTTCATTGTTTTGGTTTGCATGGCTACTTCTGGAACAGGCTCACTTATTTTTTACTGAAAATGTAACTCACAATGGCAGCAGCAGGATTAATTCAGATGTCTACAGAAGCATTCTGTCTGTCAGAATGCATCCAGTCTAATTGGGAGGAACTTCATCAAGAAAAAAAGATGCATCATTACAGTATAGCTGAGTGGATTTTAATGTGCAATAGTCTCTATTTACATGTGTTTGTTTTAAAAATCTTTTTTTCTTCTGTTTTTCTTCCTGCAAAATCTGTTTGGTATGAATAAATCTTCAGACCTTAGGTGGAATATTGAACAAAATAAGCCCGTTGGCATACTGCAGGCAGACAGGTCATGTGCCAGTAATGCCATGCCCTTGGATTAAGCAGTCACCACTGTCCTGACTGCATACTAGCTTTCAGCAGACTGGCAGGACAGATGAGCCTCCATGATCTAGTTGCTTTCTCCTAACCTTTAACTCCATAGAGCACAAAGAACGAAGGCTCAGTCCTACAATGAGTGTTGGATTTCTGTTCTTCCACCAGTATATCATTTCCCGTGTGGTTTGGTTGGAAGTGTGTGTTAATGTATGCACATTCAATTCTCATTAAACACATATAAATATGCTCTAGTGACTGTGTGCTGGCAAGACCACTGCTCAGTAGTGCCAGCTATACCATATGCTCTCTCTGCTCATTGCTGTGTGTTTGTAGATGTACCTGACATGTTTATTTATAAAATCTCCAACTGTGCAGGCACAGGCAGCTTTAAGTGGAATTACAATGTACTAACAATATGCTGCATGACTGCAGCATATGACTTGAAATAAACTGATACTGGGAAAGCTACTGCTCAGCAATTAATGCTCAGAGTTTCAAAGAAGTTTGTGCCAGGCCCTGATCTTGCATCTTCATTTTTACAATCAACATGCAATCTTCAGTGGCATCCAAAATTCATTTCACAAAGATATTCAGAAATTACACACTTGCTGACAGTAGGATAGTAGGGATTTATACCTAGGGTCATCCCTCTCTAGAGACTGTTGCAGCAGCACTTTATTGCTTAAGTCTGTTTACTTCTGACATGAGAGCATATATGCAAACACTGCTGTCTGAAGTCTACAATAAAATTAATACTTACTGCAAGCTGTGTACAAAAACTAGAACCAAACTGTTGTTTGGTTAGTGATTTTTGCTTTTAAAGCATATGTGATAATTCACTGCTAATAACACCAGAAATTACATGAATGAGCAGTTATTGCAGGAAGTGAATTAACATTTAAATGATTAAAGTATCACACAGTACTTAGTTATTTTTAAACATGAAAGACAGTTTAAACCTTATAACGCTGTTTTTTCTTGTTTGTTCTTCCTCATGGGTAGCCGTAGTCTTGTGGTTAAGGAACCAGCCTTGTAATCGGATACCCGCACCGACAAGACGTAAATGAAGTGCCCTTGAGCAAGGCACCAAACCCCCAACCGCTCCCCCTTGCGCCATGGATGGGGTTGGGTTTGCCACCACTCCGGGTGTGTATTCACTACCCCCTGGTGTATGTGTTCAATAGTATGTGTATCACTGTGGGTTAAATGTGAAGGTCAAATTCCTGTGGGCAAGCACAGTGGTCAAGGAGTCACTTCACTTTATACTATGAACTCTACCATGTTGAAGTCGCATTACAGAATCACAAAAAAACAACCACAGAGACAAGTCAGAAAGGATCTGATTGAGTAGAAATTTTAAGTTGGAGAGCCATCCTCATGAACCTTTCCTGCTGGAAACGGAACCTTCCCAAGTGTTATAGTGGGTGAAAACTGCCTGATAACAGATGTCAGAAAAACAATAACCAGAGAGGACATAGTAACTTAAACGTGTACAAATGTGGTGAGCAGACAAGCACCTTAGCATGCATAAAAAAACATAGAACCTTGAAGTTGGCCACAGAAACAGAGGACTAGACTGTCAGACAAGAACAGGAATCTGATGCAACCATGGCACAGACTCATAATAAAATGGACCTGACTGGGTGATTAGATCACATATGTGCAGGTGATCCTAATAAAGTGGGTGGTATATAAATATATTTAAACTCAGATGGCCACCTATATATTTGAATTGTATCCCATGTCAACGGCAAGCTGTTTTGCATAGACATGTCTGTCAAATCAGTAAATGCAATGCCGATATATAGGACAATAGGCTCAATGGTTGTGCTCTTTAGGGGAACAGCTACACCTCTTAGTTGTACAGCACAGAATGAAGCAGGTTGCTGGAATGCAATATCAGATCCCTATATATCCTGTCTGTTGGCTTAACCCTCACACAATAACTAATGCACAGGTGCAGAAAGGTGACCGTGCCGAGCCTACATTACCATTCCTACATTACTGAAAAGCTCCATCAGAGGCTTCTCTTGTCAGAGGAGATCTCAAACTGGTGCCATTTCACTGCAGCAGGTACATGACAAACATAAATCTACTGAATTTCAAGTGCACTAAAGATGCTAAAATATTCCAGGTTGAATCTGGTATTTTTATACCATGAAAACTGAACAAAGTAACCTGACTACGGTGGTACGCTTGCATTCTGCATATCTGGGTTGAAAAACAACAGAACTGATGTACTGATGTTTTTTTATTACTTAGGTATCTATTTATTATTTAGAACCAGCTCCATGTTTAGTGCATGCTTGTTTGATACATAATTGCAAAAGGTTTACATTTATTTCGTTCACCATATTTCAGCAGTCAATGAGACACATCTGTATGGCAAGCATATTTTCATCACCACCTCTTCCTATATGCATCTTATCTACTTTTCTGACTAGTCTAACATTTTACTAGCTAGGAAAAGCCCTGAAATACTACGAATACTCATTAATATCATAATAACATAAGCAGCTATTAGAAGGGGCTTGACTGAAAAGGGTATAGACCTAACATAATTAACACTTTTTTTTTTAACCAGAGACCTAAGCCAAACCCGAACAGGTTAGGTTTTTTTAATGCGTTGAAGCTTTAACGTTAAGAGGAAAAAAAAAAAACAGTGCAATCAACTAGCAACATTGCAGAGCTCTAGGAAGGAAACATGTGCACGTGTACCTCTTGGGAGAGCTGAGCGAAATGGGAGCAGGAGGCAAATTAGATGTGAAAGGAGGCAAGCAAGAGACTGGATTAACATGCAGTGGCTACAGCCGCACTAAAGGAATGAAGAACAGGCACCCTGGTGGTCTCATAGGCTTGAGGAGAAGCGAATTAATGCACCTCCCCCCACCTATCGCTTCATTCGGTGCCGGAGAAGCTGCCAGAAGTGAGAGCTGTGATACAAACCTTGAGCCAACCAATCAGCTTTGTTCCGCATGTTCAACAATTTTTCCATGCAATTGCTTGGTCCCAAGGAGCAGTAAGGCTCAGTGGAGGAGTAGAGTGGAGGCTTATTTTCTCATTGCTACTCATTCACATCTCTCCTCTGTGTTGTCTTTCTGTCTTCCGATCCAAATTCTCTCAAGCTGGGGACAACACAAATCCTCACTCGCAATTCCATTGCTGCAAATGACATCGCTTATGGTATCCAAAAATGGAAAAGCCATTAGAACAGCTTGCATGAAGCTGACGTGTCCTACACACATGCAGTTTGAACAAATGACAAACAAGGTGAGAAACGTGCCATGTGCCATGATCCCAGAACAGACTCTCAATCAAGCTCAGCACATTGCCAAAGAACAATTGAAAGTAGTGCAACGATACCCTCTCCTCTACTAACATGCATTAGCACACTATTATACTTAAATAGATATTGATAGATAATTCCTTATCATCAGTATGCAGAAGGAGTAGATTAGTATCATTTCTAATCCATGTATGTGTGGATACTGAATGAGCACTTGGGCGATGCCTGTTTCTAAACTCCATAATAAAGCATTGGATTATGTTGCAAGGTTTTATTAGAGAAGTTGGCCTGCTTTCAGTTTCCTCTGTCAGTTCCAGCCCCAAGGACATGTGAGACCTGCGAGACCACAAGACTGGTCTCTCTGCTTCTCTCACTCTCCCCTAGGTGGGGACAGGGGTAGAGGGAGAGGTCCCAGCAGTGCACCAGTTCTCCCGGATCAAAAACAAATTGCTCTTCATGCTAGAATCCCTTGTGTCCAGGCTAGGCGCAAGTGTACAAAGAGAAAGCATCCTTTATATTCCAGGCTGACAGGCCGAGGGGAAAACACTGCACAGCAAGGACATAAATTTGCAGAGCTGCCTATAGCTCCTGCTACACCATGACTAACACTGTTGTCTATAAGAGATCATCAAGTACTGGTGGCTGACCCTCACCTGCAGTATTCTTGGTGCCACTCCATAACACTGGCACAAAACTGGCCATCGTCAGCACGGGTCTTGTGAAGATCTGATCATGATCATTCCTTCACAGGCCAGTGGGATAATTCATCCCAGCAAATTTGTGCAAAAGGAGGACATCAAGCGATCCAGCAATAGCAATGTTTCCAATGAAATGGATTTTGAAATTGTGAAATATAATATAAAAATGGCATCCAACACTAGTTTGTTTAGGTACATTTCCAAATCATGTATCATCATACCATATATGTCAAAATAGTAATCTACTGCAGGTAATGAAAATGGTAGATAATATGAATTACAAAAATCAACATTCTTCTTATTATGGAAACCATATAAATTTGACATATTGTGCTTTTCTGGTCACTTATTTGTGCAATCTCTAGAGACCGTTGTGTGTAAAAATCTTAACCATGTTATAGTCAAAATCAATAAATTTACATTTTTCCAAAATCTGATATCTGATGTGAACATTACCTTTGACCTGCATTTGCATGATTGTATGCACTGTGCTGCTGACACGATTGGCTGATTGAATAATTACATGAATGAGTTGGAGGTGTTAATAAAATGGTGAGTGGGCTTAGTTTTCTTTTTGGCACATCTGGCTAGTTTAGATTTTTTTTCTCTTTTTGCAATTACAGGCTACTGCCACCTCCTGGTATTTAGAATCATTTCCTCTAGCACACAATGAGAAGGCATGTGCCTGTCAGTCCTATTCTTGGTGGTGTATTCAAGTGCAACTTTTCACAGAAAATGTGAATCGACAACAGACGATGCTCTGTCAGCTCTTGTTGGTGGTAATTCTTTGTTGTCGACCATAAAAAGACCCTAAAGATCCTGGCCACAGTCCAGGCCAGCCGGCATTAATGCATGATTAAGAAGGCATCCTTTGGTAAAGGAGAACAGAGGAAAATCCTCTCCAGCACCCGAACATCAGTCTTTTCTAATAGTCTCTTTTACCTTCTATCTGGAAGGGCAAGCTCGATGCTAATTCTTTTATATTAGTTGCTATGCATCCTTATGTCTGGAGGACCTTACAAATCAATCCTGTCAGCTGTGACCAGAAAGGTAAATGTAACTATTGTGCTGGGGGGAAAATTAGAACCCAATTTGACCTTTTCTTTGTGTCTCTTTCAAAGTGGTTTTAAAATAATAGAAAGAAGATGGACATGCAGCAGTGCTACTTTACAAAGAGCGTGCTTTTACTTTCTCTGGCCTCGAACAAGTGCCATCTATGAACTTTTCAGGGTGTTCCTCTGCTAACTAACTGAGAGCTACAGAGCTTGTATTTACATGTACAGCATCATTTAGCAGATCAGTTCAAACGCATAACCTTCCCGTTCTTGTAGAGGACATTATATGCATATTTATTAGCAAAGCATTAAGAATAATGACTGGAGGTAAGAAAAACTTGATATTACATGCTGTGCTTTTCTTTTCAGCGTTTTCAAAAGTAATGAAACAAAATAAAAAATAGCAGGACAACAGGATTGGGTGGGTAAAGGTATAGTGAAAGAACAGTCATTGCGTACCTGGTTTGTGCTGGTGCTCGATGGTAGAGGGTTGGACACCATTGGTCCGAAAATGTCCAAATCATCACTTATCTGAGCTGCACTTCCAGATCCTGCCCCACTGCTGCTTGTGTTGACTGCAGGAGCGTCTGAAGATATAAAGAATGGAGGAGAGACAGAGTGAGTGAATGAGGTGTTCTAGAGAATAGGAAATGACAGGTCCAGGCTGATTATCTCAAAGGGCAGTGGGTTCAGACTGTCTGACCTCTAACTCCCCTGTGCAAGTTAGGTTAAGGTCTCACGATCACTGTGAATATCAGAGGGTCATAGCTTCATGTCAGGTCATAGTTCTGCCTAAGGGCATCAAGCACACAATATGCATTCTGCCACTGTACATATTTTATCTAGTTAGGTTCTCTCAAGCACATATATAATTGTGATTAAAGCAGTAGATACTGTGATGTCTTGGAATATAGTCCAATTTCAGAATGATTAACATTCTTTAAAAGAATTGGCAAATAAAACTAAGATTACTTACAATTATCCACAAGTCAACTTAATCAACTACAAAAAAGTTGATGAGGGAGATGGAGAAATAGATGTTGCAGACAGATGAGACCTGAACTGAACTGTTTTTATGGCTATGCACATCTTTGGTACGTTTGGCAAAATAAATTGAGAATGTATACAAGGAACTAATTGGATACTCTGTCAAAGATATTGGTGGTCAATTGATGCTTTGCAGCTGTTTTGTAGCTGGTGGTCCAGTGGTTCTTGTGCTTTATTATTCTGCTAACTATCAAGAAGTTTCATTCCAAAATGACACTGGAAGTTTAGATTTGCTACAGATGGATTTTGTCAAGATAATAACACCAAATGACATCCACATAAACAATGTATTGCTTTTCCTCGTGGCATTCTCACTTTTCAGATTTCAACTCTACTGAATCCTATAACGGTCGGACCCAAAATCCACATACACAAACATGACAAAGTAATGGCTGCATTGTCCTACATGGAGACGGTCCAAGATGTTTTCACCCTTTCTTTAACCTTAGCTATTACCACAAGAGTTTTAGCACTGTTATCCTTGCTAGCTGAGAAGTCTCTAATTCTAATTGTGCAGAAGCAGAAAACCTTTTATTTAAAAAAAGCATACAAATAAAACTGTTTAAGCAAAATATAACTAATTGCATGTAGAGGTGTGCACAGAACTGTTTCTAATACCATTTTTACACACACTAGGAATTCTAGGGAGTCTAGGGATTCTAACCAAGACTTACTAATTATTATAAACATAACTAATCTATTTTGTCTCCATTTGCAAAATTTTCTAATTAACATATTTGGTACTATTTTCCAAAATAAAATAAATATAAAGAAAGAACTCCACAAACCATAGAGACCCTTATTCAGATAAAGCAATTCAGATAAAGCAATTACTTATTCAGATTAAAGCAATTTTTCTGTGTTCATGAAGGGTGCCAATAATTCTGGTTTCTGCAGGTATAAACAAAGAACTTTCCGTCTGCCACGACTTCTCCTGCTGCTTATTGACAGCAACCCAAAAAAAATAGAAGAAATCAAAATCACACCCAACCAACATCTGTGCCAGCGGTTGCAAACACAGCTGCTAACGGCGGATTCTATTGGGATATTCAAATACGCTTTGTCTTTTCATTCGCGTCCTAGCTGATGTCCGTGCTTCACATACAACAGCCCCCGGAGAACAATATCTGTATTAATGACCATTTTTTCCCTATTTTTTTTTCCTTATGAGGACGTCCAAATATGCTTGGGGATGTTGGAGAGTGAGCATGTACTGGAACACGAAGAAGGGAGCCATGGGGTGGGAAGGTAGCGGGTGATGTAAATTTTCTCTCTGTTTTTATAACACGCTGTGATGCTGCGTGCTGCTGAGGGGAGAGAGGAAACACACAAAGGCAAGACATGATTCCATCATCACACATGGCTCATCATCAGCTCCCTCAGCCCTGGAGCATGCCATAAATTCTCCCATACACAAACAAACACACACTGTGCCCCCAGTGGCACGGGCGCACACTAACTAATCCATCTTGTTTTTCTCTTCCAACCCCTTATTTCTATCATTTCCGCTTCTCTCTTTACCACCATATGAACCACACACACACACACACACACACAGATGAATAACACAGACAGCAGTGCAATTTGGCATGAGGGCTCTATAGTTTTCATTATCGAGAACATAATGGAGTATTCTGTTGGCTTTGGTCATCTGGAGGGTCTTGTGCCACCTCACTGATCAATGCAGAGATGATTTGGTCATCTGGCTTCGTTCTGTCTCATCTAACCAGCACAAAAAACCAGAAAGCAGCAACAGGATTATTATCTATAGCCTAGGGCTGGGTGATGTGCTGGGATGAGATCGATATCATGATAACCCAGCTGCAGAAGAATAATTCTCCCCAGTGGAACAGTAACAAGTTTATCTCATCCCTTGTAAATTCTATCACAGCACGCTTTCTGAAAATACTGACCAACTTCACTGTTACTCAAAGTAACAATCAGTCTGAGTGTGCCTTGTTTGTTCCTTGATTTTTCTTGCAAAACTAAAGCAAAAACATTACCAAGAAATTTCTCAATAGAAAAACCAAAGTAAAAGAAAAAGGGAAAAGAATCTGTACACCAGTTGTCCATCCTTCGACCAAATTTGGTAAGTACTAACCACTGCCTACCAGTAAAACACCCAAAAGACCTACGGTTTTGGAGATACTCTGACAACTAGGTCAGAGTATGACTATCTGGTGAAGAGTACGACTATCTGGACATGTCTAGTCCAGGTCAAAGTCACTCAGATCAGATGATCTTGTTACAGCGGCACCCGTTAAGAGGTAGGATATTTTAGCCAGCAATGAAAAGTCAGTTCTTAAAGTTATGTTGGAAACACAAAAAAAATTGGGCAAGCGTAAGGCGTTGTAAGCAGTGGATAGTACCCATCAACAGTGGCCAAGGTAAGGCAACAGGTGAACCAGCAACAGGGTCATGATGCCCTAAGGTTTCTAGGAAGACTATCCCATTTAGTCCGATCCCACAAAAGATCCACAGAGGAATCTGTTGCTAATGACTTGGTGGCATACCACAGCACACCTTCAGAGGTCTATACACACACATGTCTACTACAATACATTTCAGCATAAATAGAGCCAACCTGAAAGTACATGTAGACCACTATTCTACACCCCTTGTAATGATGTACTCAACCATAACCCCAACTCTATTCCTGCAGCTGTATCCAGCACAGGCAGCTATGCAGCATGATGATACACAAATCTTAGCAGCTTCATTTAAACCTAGTGGAGGGAGATGGTTAGAGGAGGAGGAGATTGATTACTTGTGTCTTACCCAGGCCTAGCAGGTCGATGGCCGGCTCAGCGCTCTTCTTAGGGCTGGCTCTGGAGTCTATCTGAATGTCCTCTCTCTTCTGCAATACAAAGGAAAAGGGTTACAAACAAAAGATGAACAAAGTTCAGAAAACATTTAGTACGACAAAGGTCTTTCAATGTAGAGATTTTTTTTGTACTTTAAAAGGCTAACTGTATAGCGGATGATCAATACTCTCTGGGAAATAATACCTGATGAGTGGCATTGAGTGGATTAAAAAAAAAAATTGGGATGGGCATTTCCTGTACACACATTCCTCAGATCATCATCAGTTGGACAGTCTGGTGGGCAGACTTGTATCCATTGTATATGCAGTAAGTACACACACACACACGGTATAAGCATATAAATGCTGCTACATGTCCAAAGCACTTTAAGTCCTCTCTGACTTGTGACTAGCTAAAGAAGGCTCTTCTCTGTGATTGGTTGTGAGGGCCGTTTCGAGGTGAGAAGTAAAACGCTAATCCAGGCTGAATTGCTAATCGATGAGCGTGGCAGCAGAGGATGGATCAAAGCCTCTTAAAACCATTACACACACACGCACATACACACAAAAGGAGACAGGTATGGACAGTTGCATATTTTCTGCCTTTGTGCAAGACAGTAAGAGAAAAAAAATACCACTAAAGCAACGTTTCCATCTTGTTTTTTTTTTAAGCCTGTATTGTCACATACAAATCAAAATTTCAGCATGTGGCATAAGTCTTATTGGCACAATCAAAGAGAATAATAAAAATTACTTTGTCAGCTCTGTCACACACACACACTACATAATAAAAATGTGGTTTGACAAAGTGAAGAAGAAGCAAGGGCAAATGAAATAAGTTTGCTGATGAATAGCTACTGATGCAGACACGGGAAAATATTTGTACACAAAAGGACTTAAAAAATCGAAACAAAAATGCAGAAAACCAGAAAGACTGTAGGATATTATTAATCGCAGACTAGCCACAAAACAGCTTAATTACAAATCCTGTTAAACCTTATAAATCTTTTTAAACATTCAGCTCGGATACACACACGTTTATAAGACCATAATACCTAGCTGGAACTGTGGCACATAATGAGTGTAATGTGTGTGGGTTTATTTAGCTAGCTGCTCTCTAAGCAAAGTAATTTGAGTCAGTTTAAACTAATTTGCACACTAAAACG
The DNA here is from genome assembly GCA_028565595.1 of Duopalatinus emarginatus. Taxonomy (NCBI): domain Eukaryota; kingdom Metazoa; phylum Chordata; class Actinopteri; order Siluriformes; family Pimelodidae; genus Duopalatinus; species Duopalatinus emarginatus. The sequence goes on along the minus strand of JAOVVF010000039.1, from coordinate 16,564,957 downwards.
CTTATGATTCATGACCGATCCTCGTCGTGCTTCTTCTCTGTTACATCTCAGCATGGGCCTTAGATGAACTCCTAAACCAAAAAGATATTCTATTATTAGCCACCATCTGCTAGTTTATTAAAGAAATAAAAACACTACATTTCCCCTGGTGGAGCTAGCTGCACTCGTAGCCTTTCATTAATTATGCTAAGCTAATTCTGACACCACCCTCAAAATTGCACCCAGACAGAATTCAACAGACTCTGAAAGCATTAATTACCAAAACGCTGCAACTGCCGCTTTTAATCTTCCTACAGCGCTGAAAAGCTTTCTTGGAGTCAGACTTTTTTTGTATTAAGCCTTTTGTGACCTTTTCATTTTCGAACGCAGGAGCAGAGCCAGGACTGCAATGTGAGGTACAACTGGCCTTTATAAGCTGGGGAATAGCCCTCATTCAGCGACCATGATTGAAACGTGTAGCAGCGAAGTGGTTAGCTTTGCTTGAATTATGCATGAATCCAAGAGCTCGGCTTCTTTTCTAGTTTGTGGCGACAAGATAGAGACTCGTGCAAGCAGATAAAACCACTAATGCTTTTGGACGGGGCATTTATCTGAAGCATAATTTTGTGGTTCAGATAAAGGAAAATAACAGCACCTGGATGGAGAAACATGAATGCATTCAGAAGACACACAAACATTAGAGACCCCATAAATTACCACTGCTGCAGGAGCTCTACTTTCTTCTCTATTCTTCCAATCTATCAATCCACATTCCTCTACACTTCCCGAGCCATCTCTTTCCACAGTCCCAGCACTTGCGATGTCATTCTTCCAAGGCTGTTGAGCGAATGGGTGTGAAATGAGTTGAACTCTGTGCTGTGTCTCATGGGTCTCTCATATCAAGGTCATTCCTAATTCATGAACACTTCCCTTTGATGGCACAGTAATTCCATTTGGGTCAGATTCACTCAGACCTGCCACGGCCTTGCTATGCAAACACGATCAGTGAGAGACACAGAGAAAGAGACAGAGAGAGGTGCTCAGACACTACACCGAGGGCCACTTGTATCACATCAAAGTAGAATGAGGCCAACCTGACTAGGGCACTCGACAACCATTTCAGCTCCACGTATCTGGCAAACAAAGCAAACAGAGTCCTACTGTGTGATGGATAGTAGTGCGAACTGTAACAGCTCCTATGATGAGTCACAGAGACAGTAAAGTAGTATATTACCATAATAATAAACATCAGTATAGGAGCATGGCAAATAACATTCATCCACTAACACATATTTTATACAAGTACATACATCCCTAATCCCTTTCATCCATTCATAATCACTGTTAAAATACATACAAGACAAAAGACAAGATTCTTTTTTTCCCTCTATCAACCCCGTTCATGCTACAAGACTGCCTACGATCGTCCTGTCAATCTGTGAAGCGGGATTTCTCATCAATAGTCATGACCTCATATCCAAACACAACATGGTGGAAATCAGATCAGCTCAGCTGTCACTGGCTGCCAGACTCTCGAAAATGTGTGATGGGCTGCGAAAACCAGTTGGTGGCTGAATTCAAACTCATTCTTGCCCCTTTTATTTTAAGAAACCATGCATACACTTCAGCAAAACGAAGTGGAAAGGTTGTTGTTTACTTTTCATTTTATTTAAGCTATCCTCCTGCAGAAATCACACTGATTAACAAAGACGGTTATAAAAACAGTCAGTCTGTCTAAGCATGTCTAAATCCTTCCTGGCCTCACTCACGGAACGTCAGGCATTGTTGTTGTTGATGCTGGAATGCCAAGCGCCACGGCAAAATGGAAATAAGCCTAATCAGTTTAGTTTGTAATCAGATACCAGCTGTCAAACTGTCCTCCATGCACCTGCACCACTGTGGGACCGAAATCTTCCAATGCTCGGAATCTTCAAATGCAATTTGCACTTAACCAGACTTTAAAATGCGTTAAACTTTACTGGTGGCTGAGATGCGTGCAAAAGAGTAATATTTTTCAGTTCAGAAATGCTTGGAGTTCAATCAGGAGTAAGTAGACTTCTCATTATCCTCTAGTGTGGACCAGGAATAAGAAGAGCAAACAGTATAAAATAATGCATAAGAAACAAAATGAACACAAAGACAAGAAATACAAGCACAAAGTAACCCACACATGATTTCTTTTTTTTAATATGCGTGTATATAAATATCTGTACAGTTTTGTAGGGTTGGCCCAAATACCATTTTTAGGCTCTGGAGATTAGGCTCTGATCAGCAACAAATATTCAAAGAGTAACACTGTACATGCTTAAACAGATTTGTTTTCAGTCTTTCACAAAAAAGACAAATAAATGGCGATCAAGCCTAATTTGACTGTTACCTACACCCTCGTCATACGATGTGCCAAGAAAATGAGTTTGTCTACATTTTCTTGTAATAAAGAGCGTCTGGCCTTTAAAAAAAAAAACAAGCTTTTTTTTATTATAATAAAGGTTAAGTATAAATTATTGTACAAAATAAGCTGACAAAGTGCGAAATTTTAATTTGGAATCACAAAATTACAAAACGAATACTGACCCAACAAACAAATATCTAAATACTCAAGCCCAGCCCTATAGTTCTGAGTAAAAAGTAAAGAATTGAGGGTGAGGAATTAAAGCTGAAATAGCATATTACACGGTATGTGGCATACAATGCAGACATAATGCATTATACCTACAATTTACATTCAACACACATTATACATGCTATGAATGACTGGGTTACTGATCACAAGGTGGGGGTTCAAGCCATCGCACCGACAAGCTGCCAGCGTTGAGCCCTTGGGCCCTGTCTTGTCAAGGGGCAATGTATTCTGGCAGACCCTGTGCCATGTTCCCAACTGCCTAACAAGCTGAAATATGCAAAGAAAAGAATTTCACTGTACTGTAGTGTATATGTGACAAATAAATGCTCCTGACTCTTTTTAATATAGACCTTGAAAGCAATAGCTAGGAGGAAAAAAATTACATTATTTCTTCATCTTTTTTTTTCTCCTCACAGCGCTGATCAGTATGCTGATCACAACATCCTGGATAGAAAATATTTTCATCCTGCATCTTATTTGTTGTAGGAAAAAAAAACGTTAATTACATCATCGCAACAAAAACACGCTCAATTAAACTCTTTGCTACTACATCCCAGGCTACAGATAACATAGCCAAGTTTTAACGATCTCTGGCAACTGTACTCTTCTCTAGGCATGGAAAATGCTGATTGAGGGGAAAATGTGGCACAGTTGTTATTTAATGTACTTATCATTCATTACATTCCCCCGTCCAACTTCTGAGTGATCAAAACCTGAGCCAGACCAAGGAGTGTTTTATCATATCAGATACTTGCAGCACTGCTTTCTTTAGTATGCTGCTCCTTCAATGATCCTGCTACTAGTCTATCAGCAGTGCTCATTACATAATAGATAGAAAGTTATCAGTGTGTCAGTAACACAGTGATGATGATAACAGCATATATAAAAAATTTCAAAATTATGAATCAAAAAATAACTAGTGCATCCCTACATTTAAAGCACCCTTTTAAATGTATTGACAGCTTCAATACCACAACATGCAGCAAAATTCAATGTACCAATTTGCGGGTTTCAGCTGGGTCCGTACTGTTGATAGGCACATACTCTGTGTAGACTGTGAAGACCACTGAAGACCATGTGAAGTTGTTCAGTGAACCCGTGCCTAGTCTATTCCTATTTGTAGACCCTGATGTGTTATTCTTTGCCCATCCACCTCAAGGTTCTGCATGTTGTAAGTTCTGAGATGCTTTCTGCTCACCATGGCTGAAATTTTGAGGCTTTCTAAGTTACCGTAGCCTTCCTATCAGCTCAGACCAGTCTGGCCTTTCTCATCAACGAGGCATTAAGGGCGCAGGATTTCTGCTCGCTGGATGTTTTCTGCACCGTTGTGTGTAAACTTGGGAGATTGTTGCGTGCGTAAATCCCAGGAGATCAGCGCTTTCTGAAGTAGTCATACCAGCACCAACAATCTTGCCTACCACCAGCACCAGCACCAACCCCCCACCCCTACCACACACGGCCTTTGTGATGTTTGATGGGAACATTAGCTGAAGCTCCTGGCTAGTATGTTTTTAATTACATTTACAACCACACTACTAGAGTATTTTGTCTATTACACATTCTTATGGTGGTAGTGAGAAAATCGTATGTAGGCTACATCCTTAATGTCACCTACACCCTTAATGCCACCTGAGGAACTGTATTGTGTTTTTTATTTAGCAAACTACATTTATATACAGATTGTACAGCAGATCCGTTTTGGGATCTTAGCTGGACTATACATACAGCACAAGCTGCTCTTACACACAGTTTTTATTACTAGCTAGAAAGCTAGCCACAATGCTTTTATGAAAAGCTCAAGGCTGCCAGAGCCCAATGTTCTTCATAGCAGCTGTGTCTAATTCTTCTGACAGTCAAAAAAAGTCACAGAGGAGAAATGTAAAAAAAAAGGGAGGACAGAAAATTCAGGGCAAGAAAAAGCGAGCGGTGTGACCTTCATCACTCAGATGCGTAACCACTGTTAGAGGACAAGAGGAGTGAAATCGCAATTGTGTGGGTATACACAACACACATCTCTGCACGATCTCATCCCTTCCATGGAAGCTTCAGAAATACTGGCACGAGCTCAATCAAGGCTCATCTCTGCATCTGTCCATTTCTCCCACCCTCACTGCTGTTGTATACCAACACCCTCCCCCTCACCCATCTTTCCTCTCCCACCTTTATTTCATTCCAAGGCATTATAATGCATTAAGCTCACCGTCTCCATCATATTCGTCCATTCTTTTGCATTACCACTTCATCACTGGTGTCGACTGCAGTCATTTCACAAACTCCAGTGTGGAATCTAAACAGATAGGGGCATGTCAGCTAGAAACTTATCAGACATCACTGTCCTATCTCAGACCCTAATGGCTGACCATCGATTTTCTATCATACTCGAGCAGATATGTGAAATGCCACAAATTTGAAAATATCCCTTCCTCCACTACGAGCATGTAGGTGGCCCTTGAGCTAGACAGAGTTCTTAACCTTGCAGCTATATGAGCTCCTCAGCTCATATCTAATTTGCTTTTTGCAAAGGTCAGATGCATTGTTCAGCTACCCATAGCCTGCTTTTGTGACTCAGTAGGGCAACACAATTACAGGCTAGACAAATCCTTATAGTCAGTGCCTCCAGAACATCTTTTCTACTCTGGGTTGTTTCTTAAATGTGAAGTCTGGGCAATTATTTTTGTTTCATTATAAAATGAATCTACAGATATAACTCCATCTGAAGCCATAATAGAAATTTTAATTCAAGATGCTATCAGAACCGGTGCCAGTTCAATACTCCAGAAGGTGCCGAAAACTGAAGATGCTGTTCTCCCATTAGGCCGGAGAGCAGATTTCATCATCTTCAGTCTTGGAAATGGGCTCCAACAAAAAGTGATAAAAGTAATGTGTGAAAGGAATGCATGTGCATGGCGAAGATCAATGCAAAATAAATTTGGAAGCTGTGATACTGTTTGAAAAGATTGCTTTCCTTGAAGAATGGTATAATGGGAAAGTAGAAAGGAACAGGAGGAAGGCAGGTGGATGATGAGTGGGTCGAGGTGGAGGCGGTGTTCTTTTAACACAATGCTTTTTTTGTTTTTTGTTTTTTTTTCCCCCCATCTCCTTTCTACATTTGCACAGAAACCGGCAGGCAGCACGTCATAACAGACACTTGTGCACTTGTTTACTACATACAGTGTTCACAGGACTAACAAGTAATGATTTAATATTCAAAATTACATTTCTCCGCATTACTGTGTGGCCCCTCAGATCTCACAAGCCACAAAAGATAGAATCGTTGCCTTTTTCTGACATATCCTAAGTGTACAAAGGCCAGCATCACAGCTGAAGCTGGGATCTGATAAACTTTTAATTAAGACTTTGCATAAACCCTTATCTTCGCTAAACTGGAAGAACTTCAGCTCTCATTCATTTATCTGAAGGTTGATCTCATTAAAATTCCTAAGCCGGGTTGGTGTAATCGAAATGCACGGCCTTCCCTCCTCACCTGATAACGCGCATACAGAGAGCGGCAGATTTGTTGCCTCGGCTCTGTAAAGGCCAGGACAAACAGTACAAAGCTTACACTCCAGGTTTGTGTCCTGCAGTTTAAGTGGACAGTTGGGTACCTAAGTGGATGCTCAGAAGATATCTTCAAAGCGTGAACAGGTTAAGAAAAGTTCTCGCCAAATATCAACACAGCTCACAAACACCAACGTTCAGCCAGTTCTGGTTTAAATGTTTTTTCGAGTGGAGATGGAACACACACTCAAAATGATGAGAGATGTGTGCGCTCTTATAGCTACTCGGGGGGAAATAGCTTCAAGTAAATCTCTCCTTTTCTGCTGCTTTAAATCCAGAGAGTATTGATCAGGCTCCCCGTGGAAACACTATTGATCAACCCTGTGTGTGTCTACGTGTGAAGCTAAGCAAAATCTCACCGTGTGAGGAGAGGCGAATGTGTGGGAGGTAGTTAACAGGGGGTCTAGCTTGGAGGAAGAATGTTGTTTGCGGTGTTTATTTGGATTAGGTTATAACGTGTTTACACATGCATATACTGAAGTGGCAGAAAAACAGGTACTGACGAGCCTATGTCACTGGTTGTGTCCGGCGGCGAGTATGTAACGTAATACACATCTAAGAAAGCTTCATAACGGTATGGAGTTTGTTTAGCCGGCATTGCAAGGAACCCTGGTATGTATACAAACATCTACGACAGGTGAACGCTGTGTGCGCCTCCTTTCTTACCCACCGGTAACACCCGTTCTGATGGGTTAGCTTCTAAACTAAATTATGCTTAAAGGAACATTCATCACAGTGTGGGGGTTCGCCATTCCAAACTAAGCCACCAGATCTCAGAATTGTGGCGGACATATGGTGTTTACTGCCTATAAAATATTTCGGCAAGTTTGTGGAGTCCATGTCCTGTCACATTTCTGCTGTCCTACACTACTGGTAACAGTTTTTTTTTATGCTATCGTTTCTTCCTGGCACTCCAGTGTTCATGCACAGGCATGTACACAACTACTCACAGACACAGGTGACTGAGGACCGAGACGGTTACATTTTGTTTGTGTGTGCGGGAGATCTGAAAGGAAAGGTTGTACCAGCAATTTGTTCCACCAGCAGAGATCAATCATATCGTTAAACTGCCGAGCTGCTGGCATATTCCACGCTGCACAACCACAGGTACAGTCTACACAGTAGGCAGACCCGCAGAAGGGTAAGGGAAAAAAAAAAGAAGTGATTTAATAAGGTGCTGGGCTACTACAAGTCATCAGAACAGCACCTTAACGCACCTCGTCACAGAAATTCCTCCAAAGGCGTACAGTCATGTACAGCGATACATCGACTGTGAAGCCTATAGCATATAAATGACATTATTTCCATCTTTAAAACAACCAGCGAGCCACAGTCGTGCACTGTGGATAAATCCTGCAGCAGTCTACTCCAATCAGGATAGAAACGTTTCATTGGAGGATAAATTCGTAATAACTTCATATTGATTTGCAATCACTCTTCCCTCTAATGGGACAAGTGGCCTTGGATACTGTTGATGTGCTCAAACTATTCGAACCTGTCTGCACTAACAGGCCAGGACAGCAAAGGAAACAGGGTTTCTTCTAATCACGTTCTGCTTATCGTTACTATTAAAATGATAAGTTTATGCATGTGTGTATATGCTCAGTATTTGTAATAGAGTCAATAAGCTTGCATGGGTATGGGAATCAGGGAATATTAGCACCTAAGCAATAGTCAATCATTTTCATTGCCCGTCAACTGGATTATTGGATTTTTTTCCGGCGAAGGGGATGATAGGTGTAGTGGTGTATTTTTTGACTTCTACTAGCATGCTCCAAAGTTGAAATACCGAGCTCTTTGCTTAGACGGGCAGGTCTGGCAACTATATCATCATGTACACATGTCTGACAACATCCGAACTCATATTGAACACGATCAATTATTCAGATTTTTCCTTTCATTTGTCACCTGTCTACTTTCCTACACCGATCTGTAGCTTGCACTTGCTGATTCGCACTTTTGCTGGCTAGCGTTGCTGAGCAGGACCGAGATCAGATGCTCTCCTTCACTGTACTCTGACAATTCAGCCTTAGGGAAACAAGCCCTCCCATACACACAGGAGCAGAGGCCAGCTCCATAACACACGCTCGCTTTTCCACCCTATTGTTCTCGCCTTTTTAAGCCTTTTAAGCTTTTTAAGCCTTTACACTGCATGTTTACACGCGTGTGTGTGTGTGTGTGTAAATTGTTTGTGTTCTACATGTCTCTGTCCTACAGAAGACCTCTGCCTGTGTCCTTTTGAACGCTAAGGGTGTTCAATAGCACTGCTGAAAGGACACCTACTCCTCTCATAGGTAGCCGAGGGATTCCCACACGGTACGTTTCATCCTTTCTTGGCATTTCTCTTCTCTTCATCATGCTATCTTGCTTCTCCCAGCAAGACACTCCATATCTCTCTTTGGCCCTTTTCCTCACATTCGTATCTCCATCTGAGACCGTTTCCTCTCTTCACAGTCTAAATCTTACACATCATTTCATACCCAGCCAGATATTTTACATCTTTCTATCATGGGTTTATTGTGAGTTCATGGCTTCAACAGAAAGCAAGTCTCACTGGTGCTGGAAGAAGCTGTGCTCACTATACTGCACATTAGAACTGGGCCAGTCACTGGTACAGTACAATACAAAGAATTTTTAACGTTAACACACATCTTTTCACAGCCCGCCTTGAGGCCATTTTGTATTGGTGCTATTAACTTGCTGTTTAAAGAAGGTTTAAAAGCCAGGTAAAAAAAAGTGCTATTTTTACTTTATTTTTATTTTTACTCCAACTGCTGGGTCATAAGGGATTCTGTCCTAACCCACAGTTTTGATTATCACTCAAATGCAGGGCAGGCACATTCACACCTAAGGGGCAATTTAGTACCTTCAATTTACCTAACTGCATGTTTTTAGAATGTGGGAAGAAACTGGAGCTCCTGTGGGAAAATCAGCTTGGGTCGTCAAAAACACACACCTACTCTTACTTGCAATGTATCATGTAAATAGACATACAGTATGTGTTTAAGAAGTCTAACTGAACATATTTTAAGGTCACAACTCAGTTTAAACCTGGACAAATACACAGAGAATGAATAAGCTTGCAGGGGCAAGGCAGTGAAAAGAAAAGAAAAAACCCCTTGAATATATAAAAACTTAATGAAGCTTTTAAACGCAATGAAGTTTAATTACCATTTTTATCACCACTATAAATAAAAATAAAATACATTTCTAATCCAGTAACCGGAGCCATCACTGGAGTCATGCTGTGCTGATAAGCCAATTAAATGATGAGGAAGGTCTGTTCCATTATCCTGTAATGGTAGTTGGCATGATCAGGCGATTAAAAATGAATTTTACAACATAATTACCTATTATGGATTATTATATGAAATTAGAAAATGGTTTAGATTGTAATATCAGTAAAATACAAACTGTAACGTAAGCAGGCATATGACAGTCATTTGTTATATCTTAATTAAGTAAGTAATTCCCATACCTATAAACTAAATTGTCTCTGAAATCATCACTGGAAAAATAACGCTTCATTGTCCTCACCTAGTCAACTCGCACTTGCTTTTCCTACCATCTTACTACAATTCTTACACCATGCAACAGAACACACAACCAAATCTTCACCCCAGTAACTTGTAGCCTAAACAAAATGGAGCAGGACCAGCTCAGGAGTGGCCTGAAATGTCATGTGCACTCCATACAAATCTCATTTCAAGCAAATGTCACAGAGGAAGCAGATGCAGTCACTGACTATGCTATCAGGCTCTACAGGCTTCTGCAGATTTGTGGCTCCGGCAGAATGGAGGTGGAAAGAAGTGTTTTTTAATCTGGGCAGTGTGTTTGGGGGACACTGCCGCTGCTGGCCTTGAGGAAAAGAGGACACTGGACCTTGAAATCCCATTCCTTGCATGAGCGACACTGTGAAAGCTTCAGCATCACCTCTTAACATAAGTCAGTGCCACACACACACACGTGTGT
>JAOVVF010000039.1:16472709-16486845 GCA_028565595.1 Duopalatinus emarginatus | reverse complement strand
AGCAAGGCACTTAACTCCCCCAGCTGCTCCTAAATATAGTTCCTATAGTAGTGTCATTAGCAGCCCTATTTAATTTGAATACACATAATTTACTACTCAAGCTCCACATTTCAAAAACTGGCAAACAGGAATGTTCTTCTACAGACAGGATAAGCAGAGCAATTTTCCTTGCTAGTTGGTAGCACGTTACTTGCCTCTCAATTGGCACTGAAAACAGCCAGCCAGCAAAGTGCAGCCTACACCAGGAAACCATGTGAGTGAGTGACAGACAAATCTGCACCGATATTAATTGAGCTGGTTCTCAATGCCAAACAAGCTGCCAAATACAGTGTCACGTTAAGAGTCTGGGTAAAATGACGCCGACTTTAGTAGCTGAACCAGTGTGTGATCTCATTATGTGTTGCTTTCACATTGAACAGATTATACAAGGAGCAAAGAAAACTGCAGAGGCACGAGCACGCACACATGATCACGCACGCGCACACAGCTTTTGGTTCTGATAGCAAAACTGACAAATCATTTAACCATCTGTTTGTCAGGAAAACCACAAACCAACTGTGCTGAAACAGCAGGGATATGACATGTTTTTGAATATTAGATTTATAACCAGGTTTTTGTTGGTTAAATGCCACAAGAAAAGCTTTCTAATCAATACAGACACACATGTAATCTAACATATGTTTATAACCTAACAGAAGGTTGTGCAACTGTATACAAGCGGCATAACAGATCTAATATGATGTATTATTACACTGCATGTCAAATTTAAATATCTATATAAAACTGCATTTACAGGACTTGATCCATGTCTCATTTAATTTTAACTTAAAAGTTGTCACTTGGACACTAAGCTTAAGAGAGTCTAATATGATGACAACTGCCTGAGAATGAGGATCTGTTAACACTCCAATACAAGCATGTTTACTAAAAACCTATATTCACTCACTCAAGGACAAGAGAAAAGCTGGGACAAAAAACCCAACTGGGACTGCAGTTAACGAACCAGAATCAACCTTATCAGGGTCTATGTTTCGCTGGATGCACCTACATAAAGTTTAACCCCACAAGTTTAACCCTGCCGATCTTAAAAGTGTAGACCAACAGAATAAGAGCATGGAGACGGAGATGTCAGCAGTCAAGATGTTTGTAGAAGATTGGGGTCACACAGGAACTGGCAGTGGTAGTCCGGTGGTTAAGGTGCTACCAGTGGCAGCTCAGTGATCAAGACACTGGGCTTCTCATCACTGCTGAGCCTTTAAGCAAGGCTGCGTAACCCTCAACTGCTCAGCTGTATAAAGTTTGATTAATGAGATTTCCTCTGGATAATTGTTATGCAGTGTCACAGTTTACATCCACAAATCAGTAGGTTCACCTTACTCCTATTATAAAACAATGGAATGGGAGTGGTTTCTTCCAGTAGGACTCCACCCCCTACCTAAGTAAATAGTTTGTGTATGAAAATAATGCAGATCACATGCTGTAACTTTTACACTCAGAGGTTTTGGAGTGACATGTTAGACAGCACTCTTCACCATCACCACCAAAACATCACTAGAAGGAATATATTTTTGGAAGCTTGGTGCTCAACCCTCCTGCACGGTTTCGACATATTCTGACAGCTTGTGGTGGCCAAACAACCCGACTAAGTAACACTGATCATTTCTCCTTTATTTACCACATTTCAGGGTGCACTAGACTACTGTGCTGTATTCAGAATACTGCATATCTGGTGACTTTGAGCAACCAATGTGAGCTCCTAGCGATATAGTAGCATTTAATCAGGCGACGCTCTGCAGTGATGCTTCAGCTGAAAGCACAGCAGATCATATTTACTTAGGCAGCCATACTCACCAGATTTGTTTATTCATATTATCAGTGTTCCTATGTACCCAACTACTATAAAACAAAAATGGGATGCTGTACTGTATTGATCCTGATCCTGTGATTCGCAAGATAAGCACAGCTCACCTTACGTGACAGGCAGAACGTAGGCTTCATTTAGAAACAGTATTCGTCTGAATGGATAAATAATCACCGGCTTCATTCACAGTAAAAACCAAAAGTTAAAAAATAGCAACAAGATGTTAACTGCCATCAAGCATTTCCATTTTCACAAAACACAGAAGAAGAAAATGTGAACGCCTCATCAAGCCGAAATGAAAACATGTAAAACATTACATGCTTAACTGTAATGATGGGAAAATTCTCTTCTTGCTCAGAAGTGGTTGGCCCCACATTGAAAAAGAGGCCTTATTTTAGCTGTGTCAGCATTTTGTCAGATACATAGCAAAGATCGCAGCAAAAATCTCTCCCCCTTCTCCTTACACACAATTTTCAACATGTTTTACTCCTTTATAATCCATTTCCCATCTGCACATGGTGTGTGCCTGTCTGTGTGCTGTTAGATGACGATGGTTACAGACAGGCAGAACAACACAATACATCTCAACAACGCTGTATGAAATTATTTGTGCACACACTTCTACCCTCACACAGACACACACACACACCAGGCTGTGACTTAAACTACAGCCCTACTAACGCTGGACTGTTCAACTGAAATGATGATGAAATGACTCAGTATGAATCTCAGTAACAATGAAACAATACATAGTCAGAACCTTGAATAATCAAATATCTATTCACTGATATGCAGTACACATTAATAACCTGTGTGATCTCCTTAAACGTAAGGATATGTAGGACTAGGAATAATTATGTCACTGATAATATACTCATGCCAAGACGTGGAACGATACACTCAGGTCATGACTTAATGCAATACCTGACAATGGCTCCACAGTTCATTTCAATAATTAAAGAATGAAAAAAATATAATGAAGTTCATAACAGCATCTGAGGAATCCTTTTAACAGGAAATAGTGGTTCAACATCAGATAAAATCTCCTCGAATCCTCAAATCTTGTTCTCGGGCAAGTGATCTACAGTATACAGGGCTGGTGTGGTCTGAAAAACTCTTCTGAGCTGTTATAATGTGGTTGTGTAACTGCATACCTTATAATGCCCGTTGATTGTTGCAATCCAGAGCAATCACTCAGCATTCTCTCCACATATGATCTGGGTTACGCAGATTAGTACCTCTGATGTTTAGACGGTACAAACAAAAGAGATATATAATTACAGAATTGGATATATAATTAACAGAATTATAATTTGTGACGCACTTTGTCACAATGTATTGTTACACCCCGATTCTACAATGGAAATATGAAAACAGCTCCTGAACAGAGATTCAGATTCAAGTCACTCAGTCAAAGTCATTCAGACTAGATTACTGTTACAGTGGCACCCATGAAGATACATTAGGCAGAAAGTGAATAGTCACATCTCAAAGTTGATGGGTTGAAAGCAGAAAAAATTAGTGCAAGAATCTGAGTGACTTCAACAAAGGACAAACTGTAATGTCTAGAAGTCTCGGTCAGAAAATCTTTAAAAAAAACTGGTCTTGTGGAGTGTTCCCAGTATACAGTGGTTAGTACCTGCAAAAACTGGTCTAAAAGGACAGCCAGTGAACTGGTGACAGATTCATGGGAACCCAAGTCTCACTCATGTGCATGTGGTTGAACGTTGGTTCCTCTGTTCTGATCCCACAGATTATCCGCAGAAGGATCTGCAGGCTAGCATCTTGGTGCCAGATACAACAGGATACCTTCAGAGGTTTTGTGGAGTCCACCGGACCTCAACAGGTCAGACTTGTTTTGGTGGCCGTTTTTAATGTTATAGCTGATCAGTGTATTATTTATATTATACCAATTAATGATTCATTTATAATAACCAGTACATATGTACACATTAAACATAATGTGTCTAAACCAACTAAACATGTCTAAACGTGGTAAAGTAGGCTGAAATTGCATAGCAAGCCTATCTGATTTGTACAGTTTTAGTATAACGCCTTTAACAGAGTTTAACTTTAGATCACCTTTAATCTGTGCATTTTATATGACTATGCACTCTGACCTGTTTTAATGCCCCTAAGCACATTACAATAATCCTTTTCTTTGCATCAAAATAATCTTAGACAATGTGTATAACAAATATCAGAATAACCTCTCAAAAGATTTACCGGTATCTGAATCACAGTACACACCCCACCTTTGATATATCTGGAAGAGTTTTTGTCTGTCTCTAACAAAAATGTCTGACTTCCTGACGGGACTGTGATAAATTCTGTTATACATGTGTCTTTGGTTCCTTCACATCTGCCTTTTGATGTGGATAATCCATATCCGGATATGTACAAGTGTAACAGGTTCACCAAAAGGACTCACATGCTTCTTATTATTCACAACGTCAAAATCACAATCAAAATCACAACGTCCTCATGAGGACAGTGGGCTCTCAGGAGGATGTCACTATTTAATTAATGTAAATCCAGTGGTTAAGATCCAATGGTTATCAGGTACTAATGTACAGAAACAGTGAAGCGGAATTACAAGGTAAACTACATAAGGTTTTGTGACTGAGGACATACGTGAGCAAATGAGTTACTCTTCTGACCACTGTGGAGTGGAATTCCCCTCCGAATCTTTGCAGTGCAACACACACATACACACTAGGGGGCAGTCAGCACACCTGCCTGGTCTCTTATCCACAGCGCCCCGCAAGCTGTGGATTAGTGAGTTAGATGCCGTGCTCAATGGCACTTTCAGTAGAGGCTTGTTTGTTTCAGGGCTTGAACCTGGGGGTCTGGGACATGGGACCAGCTAGTCTGTCTGGTCTGACCCCACAGAAGATCCAAAGAAGGATTTTAACTTTAAAAGCAGAAAAGTTTCCAGGCATCTCCTGCAGTACCACAGCAGAGTATCAAACATCGTAAATGGCAGATGTTGGCACCTCTGTAAACAGTTACTCGGAAGCTATGATTATACTGAACGCATTCAGACTGACAACAACCTGTGCATGTTCGGCAACCATGAAAAGCAAGCTCAGCAGGGACACACCTCAAAAAAACGAACTCCGTCATATTCGCTTAGTGTTACATATGATCAAACAAGAGCCGATTTTACTGATCTAAAGAAGTATGGCTAGAAATGAAAGGCTATCAATAACCAGCTATTCATAAAGAATTCGTAAAGACTGAGAAGTCGTGTCTGCTCTCTGTTCCATCCTCCTAAGGCTAAGACCTGTTGACTAATCACTCACAGGGAGTGCAAATCATACAGGAATGGTAGAAGTGCTCAATAGCAGAAAGGATGATGGAATGTCAGGCATTTCCAGGTCGAGCACATACTCTGAATGCTTATGGAAGGCAATCTCAAGGGCGAATGTATTCACAGAGCCTCATGCAGTGAATTCGGGTCTCAGAGTATTAAAAACCCTTCGAATTTCACTATAAAACGAGCATGCAAATCTTTGTTTTTATCAAAAAGTGCAATGTGTATATTTCCAAAAGGGCACATGTAAATTAGACACAATCTAAAACAAACACAAAGTTTTTCACCAAGACGAAGGTTAAAATAGTTCCACAGCATGTGTGTAGTATTATTGTCAACATGTTATCCACATAATGTACTTAATCCTGTGTCAAAACAGGAGAGTTTATGTTTAGAAGTAATACACCACAGCACAGTTTAGTAGTACAGGGCAACCATGGGCTTGTGGTTAAGGAACCAGTCTTGTGACCTGAAGGTCGTCAGGTTCGACTCCCACATCCAACAAGACATGACTGAAGTGCCCTTGAGTAAGGTATCTAACCACCAACCACTCCCTGGGCACCATGGACCAGTCCAGGCAAGTGTGCTCACTTTATTAGTGTGTGTATCTGTGTCTTTCACTTAATGAATCGGTTAGATGTGAAGGATAACTTAAAAAAAAAAAAAAATCAGTGTTCAATCACTATTGATTCTTAAGCTTGCCTAACCCATTGAGACACACTTACTGGCCAAAAACAAGTGTCACACACCCTCATATTTTGTTGGACCACCTTTAGCTTTGATTACGGTGTGTATGTGTTATGTCATTATTTCTACAACCTTATGCAACATCACAGCATTTATTTCCACCCAGAGTTGCATTAGGATTGATGAGAGTGTCAATCGAATCACTCCGTCAACTCTTCTCCAGCACATCCCAACAGTGGTCAAGAATCTTTTTTTGTTTGTTTTTTTTATTTTGAAGTATTTGCCTACTGTGCCTGCACACAGAGGAATGTGACCTCCACATTTAACCCATCCGTGCAGTGAAACACACACCAGTGAACACTAGGGGGCAGTGAACACACTTGCCCAGATCAGAGGGCAGCCCCAAACCACGGTGCACGTGGAGCAGTTGGGGGGAGTTAGGTGTCTTGCTCAAGGGCACTTCAGTCATGTCTTAACCTGTGTGGGGATCGAACCCAGGACCTAATGCGATGGTCAATTGATATGTGAAAATGAGTCCTCATGATGCCTGAATCACTCTTACACTTTGTCCCAGATGAACCTAAACACAGTAATCCTGGAATATGCCTGTGCCAACAAAAAGGGAAAAAATCCTTCTCATTCAGATACTCAGATAACTTTTTTTGCCACATAACATAGCTGAGTCTAGACATGACCAATTAAAGCAGCCCCTTAAAAAATGATGATCATTATCACAATTATTCAGTCATGCAAAAGTTTATGGCATGTTTCTTAAGTCTTTCATTTCCTTTTGTTTGGCTGTATTTTTTTTCCAAACGTACAGAATAAATTAAAATAAGCACATCCCTTAGTAATATTAAATACTTATACATGCGTAATACTGTATAATTGCATTTAGGTCCAACAATAAAAGAGTACATATACATACATTATTGGCCACCACAGTATAAAGAGATATACAGAATGTCTAGTTTCATAAAATTCATAACTGAATCTTTAATAGTTGTTCCGTGAT
The DNA here is from genome assembly GCA_028565595.1 of Duopalatinus emarginatus. Taxonomy (NCBI): domain Eukaryota; kingdom Metazoa; phylum Chordata; class Actinopteri; order Siluriformes; family Pimelodidae; genus Duopalatinus; species Duopalatinus emarginatus. The sequence goes on along the minus strand of JAOVVF010000039.1, from coordinate 16,479,966 downwards.
GATAAATACGGCATATCAATGCAACATCATCATGTTTTGTTTGGCCCAGGCGCTTTATATCACCGTGAACTAGGGCCATGTTTTCTGAACAGAGGAGATTTGTTTTGAACTTGAAGTAGAATAAACACATACTCTACAGTCCACAACACAGAAACCACCATGGTTCATGTTTAGAAAACTGGAGCTGGTGAATTACAGCCAGTGTTGTTTCTGGTTCTGCTACAGTGTTTTTTCTCCCTGTAGAGCCCTCGGTCATCTGCTGAAATACTTTGCAGGATCTATCTGCTATACCATTCTGGTGATCTTATCTCTGGCCTGTGTAATCTACTGAGCTATAAGTCAAGTGATTTTATTGTAATTCTTATAACTAGTAGTCTTGCACGTTTATAAACTTAAAAAGGCAGGGAACTTTGTGTTTGGGACATTATTTCTTTGTTGTAAGGATGCTTCCTGACAACAAATCTGCTTCCTGTTAATTTCCCTTTTATATGGTGCCACATCTGTAAGGAACATGCATTTGAGCAGTAGAGCAGAGTATGTGGGTTGCACCGATGAAAAATTTACCAAATCTTCTCTGCCATTGCCAAACAGCTTATTCTGCTGTTGCTATTGACACTTGTTTTAAGCTATTGGTACCCCCAGGTGGTGCCAGCCAGGTGCCTGATTGGCAACACCTTTGAGCATGGGCCCTGCAACACAGGTCAGTAGGTGTCTGCTCCAAGAATCGGCATGCCACGTTTGACTGATCTAGACAGGGCCCCCATTATAGGGCAACTTGAAGCTGGTGTTCTGCAAAACCAAGTTGCAGTATTATTTGGAGTGAGTCCTAGTACCATCTCCAAATTGAATGCCTAGTTTCATATAATGGGGATGTCGGAGACAGACCACTCTTAGGTACCGCAGGCTGTCTTCTACAGATTTGCAGTCAAGGTTTGCAGGATGATATGGCCAACAGCTCTCTGCCCAGACAACCTAGAACAGATTACACGCAGCCATTTACTGGTCTCAGCGGGCCGTCAGGTGGCCTGCCATGACTGCCCTTCACAATCAGGCCCGTTTGCGCTGGTGTCGGCAACACATGCACTGGAACCTGAACAGATTCTGCCTAGGCAGTTGAATCATAGGGTCAAAGCATGGAGTAGATGCTGAGAATGATATGCTGATTGCTGCATACAGAGTAACATCTTTTGGTGAAGGCAGTGTGATTGTGTGGGGCAGGATCTCCCGCACTGGAAAAATGAGGCTTGTCATCATTAGAGGTAATCTCAATGCAGAGAGATATTGAGATGAAATTCTGCAACCAGTGGCAATTCGATATCTTTACAGTCTGGGACTGAACTCTATCCTCCAAAATAATGTTCACCCCCACAGAGACTACCTTCACAATTTGGGAGTGGATGGGATGGAATAGACTGCCAGCAGTCCTGACCTCAACCCCAATGAACACTTGAGGGATTAACTTTGGCGTGCTGTTCGTGCCAGAGTGACCAACACAACCACGTTGGCTGACCTGTGACAAATGCTGGTTGAAGAATGGGATGCCATCCCACAGCAGTGTGTGACAGGCTGATGACCAGCATGAGGAGGAGGTGCCAGGCTGTTGTGACTGTGTATGGTTCTTCTACACACTACTGAGGCTCCTGTTTGTTACATGGATAAATTGTTAAACTGCCAATATGGCTTGTTTCTTTAAACTTCAATCATTCAGTCCACCAAACGAGTCAATGGCAGAATAAGCTGTTTAGCAATGGCAGAGAATATTTGGCAAATTTTTCATGGACGCAACCCACATACTCTGCTCTACTGATCATCCCACAAATACATGTTCCTAACAAATGTGACACTATTTAAAAGGGAAATTAACAGGCTTTCCAACAGTATGATGGAAAGATGTATTGCCAAGAAGCAACAACAAAAAAAAATCTACCAAACACAAATTTCCTTACATTTCGTGATATGTTTAGTTATTTAGACCTTTTTTTTTCCCCAGAGGGACAAAAGTTTTTTAAAGCATTGTACATCACTAAGCCTCTTATCCTACTATTTCACTGGGTGAAAGGCAGAGAAACAGCATTGACTTATCACATACACGTACACCATGGCACAATCTAGTATCTGTAATTCACCTGCATGTTTTTGGGCTGTGGGAGGAAACCAGAGTACTTGGAAAAAAAGCCACACAAACATAAGGAGAGCATGTAAAACCCACACATAAAGGAATCAAACCAATAGTAACAATATAACAACAGCGAAGAATAAAATGAAGAATAAGATGTGTAATTGCTCAGCGAGTCACCCAGTTTAGGGTTGTTAAAGCAGCAGGTACCAGGCTCTTGCCAAAGTGAGCCCTTTTGCACCTAAGTGTCCTAACTGGAAAAGTGGAGTCCTAACTGGAAAAGTGGCAGTTAAGTGGGTGTGTGCTATTATTTGCAATGTGTGTGATGGTCTTACAGTTAAGTTCGGAGAGGTTGGGTGTGTAAAGACTGATTATCCTGGCACCAGCGTTGGTTTTGGGTGTTAGATTTGTCTAGTTAGGGAGTGTTAAAGAAAGAGATGGAGCTATAGAGAAGGATTGCAAAACAGTACTTTGGTACAGTTTTAGGAGGGGAGACAGTGACCAGGAAGACTGAAGAAGTCAAAAATCATGCTCATGGTTCTGCTTATGATTGATTATTAAGCTCAAGTAGTAGTACTGAACAGCATATGGGCTGGTAGCGTTTAGCAAGCAGTTCTTTCTAAGGTAAAATCAGTCAGCACCCCACCACAGCATTAACACATCTGCTCTGTAATTCCATGGGGCTTATGGTAATAGCTAGGCAAAAGGAAGTACATGAGCAACGCAAGCCTGAAGCGGCACTCGTCAATGATGTAACTTGGGACAGACACATTGACACGCCTTAAAATGTACCTCCAACACCTACAGGGCATAGCAAAGCTCAGAGCAAACAAGTCAGCATGACTACGTGTACAAAAGGGAGAAGCCAGGGGCAACAGCACAAGAATGCTGGCTGTGTAGAAACCCTCTGGATCCATGGTGCTCTGTTATATCTGACTGAACATTGCCTTAGATTGAAAACATGAAATACACATGGCATGCATACCACCCAAGCCCTCTGAACACAATACACCCCTTCCTTTATCTGGCTCTGTTTATCAGGAAGACAGCAAGGCATCAACCTGTCCTTCATAGCAAACTGTAGTAATCAGCACAGCACAGACAGAGGCATCTCCACAAACAGCCAGCTGTTTACACATGATATGCTAACTACTAGATCAAGAGAGGCAGAGAAAGAGAGAGAGAGAGAGAAAGAGAAAGAGAAAGAGAAAGAGAGAGGTTAATGTGTATCCACACCACACATTTCAGGGCTGAAAATACTGCAATTACTGCTTCAGCTCTAAAGGACAAGAAATCTCTAATGTCTCTGGTACAGTGCAGCCAGGGTGCACAATTACACAATCCAGAACACAAACAGGAAGGAAAGATCAGGACAATGTAAGCAGTGAGGCATGTCTCTGCTACAGATACCTGAGAGTTTATTTCTGTCGTCACGGTGGAAAATGGGCGAGACAGAAACCAGAGCTAGAAGGTAGGGATTCAGTGGGCAAACAGAAGAAACCAAGAAACCAACAAATACACACAGAGAAATAACACACAGAAAGAAAAAAAGGTAAATGTGAGTTAGAACTTGGGCAGGATTAAGTTGCAACCTTTTTTCTTTTTAATCTTTTATCTATTTTTTGTTTTTTTTCCATTTTGGTCTCAGTATAGCACCAGTCACTAAGACAGCACTCAGGACAAGCACGTTTTATTTCTGGGTTATTTGGTTTTATTCATACAAACCTCTAGGTTAAACACCTAGAGAAAAAAAACTTTAATTAAACATTAGTTGATGCAAGTGTCGATTTTATGTGGGATTGGACCAGACCGACTAACTCCCCCACCCCACATACGGTGTGCCTTGGGCACTCGTGACCATACCCCCAGTTCACCGTTTATCCTTGGACCACTTTTAGTAAGAAACACCTCACAAGACCTGCTGTTCTGGAGATGCTCTGACCCAGTCAAAGTCGCTCATATTCTCCTCCAGTCGCTTGCCCATTTTTCCTGCATACAAAACATCAACTCTGAATACTGACTATTCACTTAATACCTAATAAGCCCCTCCCTGTAACAGGTGGCATTGCAGTGAGATAAGCAATGTTATTCATGTCACCTGTCAGTGCTTCTGTGGTTTACATATGGACATACACCCCATATCGTGGGGGAAAAGTCACAAGCCAGATTTAACATTTATGTTTGATTCGAGAAGAGAATGCCAAATATTATGGTTGAAATGTTGCCCGATCCCTTGGTGACTTTTTCAAGGATACAAGTGTGATTTTTTTACTTCGGTAAATTCGGTAGAGTGTACACACTATGGCTCCAAATGTGCAGAAATTAGTTTCCCTTGGTATATCTTAACGTACTTAACTACTGACTAGATAGATAGATAGATATATGGATAAGCCTGTACATTGTTAAATTATTTTAGACACCAATTTTTGGCCTAGATAATTAGCTTACCAGGCAACCAACACATGAGACTAAGCAGCAGTCCAGTCGACTAATTACTAAGTGCATTGTCTGTCCCCCCCGGAGACCTGACTGCTAATCCAAATCTTAAATGAGTTGTATTTATGGGTCTGTTTCCCATCACATAACAGGACCTATGAGAAAAGGAACGAGTTCTCTGGAGGTACATTACTTCCTACATGAGCAACAGTATACACCAACAACAGGAACAACAGTGCTATACCAGCCGTCTGAACCGAATTTCCCACGTTTTACTATGTACTTGACAAGTGCGTACTCAAACAATACTCTTAATGATCATGGAATGTGTGCAAATGGGACGCATCTGCATGGTCTCGTGAATAATTAGCAGCCAAGAATGTTTTCAATCCTCAAAGAGATTACAGGAGTACTGTGCAACCACAACATAATCAGCCCTGACCTGTACAGGAACCTGTGCAATATCCAAACTCATGTTTGAGTGTGTGAATGAAGAGATAACCTTCTCACAACAGCAGACAGATGCCATGATATGGAAATGGGCAACACGTAAAGAGGAAGCATTAGCAAGCAAGGAAGTGACTGTGTCCTTTTCAATGTTCAACTCTGAATAAGTGCCAACATGTCAGAGCTAATGATCTCAGCATCCACTAAACCTCAACACCACCCTGGAACACATTGTATATATTTATATTGTAATGTTTGTGACACGCTAAAAGATGGTAGTGCTTTGTTGTTGGTGCTGTATATTTGGTTAAACGGTAGCAATAGTCTGCAATTTTACAGGATGGCAATGTACAGTTAAAACACTGCTAAATAAGAGAAAAAGAATCAACACCATGGATGACACAGTTAGTAAGCTACCAGACAAACATAACAGCACTGATGGAGTTAAAGTAAAAGCGTTGGAAGCTGATCTGTTTTCAGCTATGTGTAAAAAAACACGATTTACTATAGACAGACATGAAGCAACTGCTGCACCGCTTTCAAACCGCCACATGTAGGAATCAGTTCATTGAAAACTGAAAATGACAGTGAAATTTATTTCATTACAAAATAATTTTTGACGATCTTGAAGATGAATATGACTGTTGTTCAGAGTGGATTGCACTTTAACATGGGCACTTTTTGCTTTGTGCATGCATGACATGAAAGCCACAAAAAAGGCAAGATGTCTATATGCACAGCTCTCGCTCTCACAACCATGGCTTGAGGTTAGGGAACTGGTCTTGTGACCGGAAGGTTGCCTTTTTGACCCCCAGTAGAGAAAGTGCACTAAAGTACGTGAGCAACGCATCTATCTCCTCCCCAGACACCTTGGATAGAGGTAGCCACCGCTCTGGGCAAGTGTGTTCACTGCCCCCTAGTGTTTGCAAACTAGCTGGCATGTAACCAACCTTTAATGTTGAATAATATAAAAATAGTTGTGAAAAGGTTTACAATTCAGTCAGACAGTCGGTCATGGTTTGTCCAGAGCCCACCTGGAACCACTGGGTGTGAGGCAGAAATACCACCAGGACAGGGCATGACACACACCAACTCACACACACCTCCGGCAATTTACAATTTGCCACATACAATTTGCCTACCATGTGTTTTTCAGGAGGTGGGAGGAAACGGAGCACCTGACAAAAACCTCACAGGAACACAAGGAGAACACATCAAACCCCTTACAGAAGGAGAACAGAGCGAGGATCGAACCCACAACCCCAGATACCTGGAACTGTGTAGCGCACACACTACACCTAGGGCACCATCGTTCCGCCCCTTTCCAAAATCGATGCGGTAAATCAACCTTGCCCAAGACGATGGTTTAACTGTGAATGAGCATTGAAATGCCAGCTGGGGATCTACTACATGAAATACAAAAACAACTCTTTCCATACACAAAAAATAACTAATCTGTGTTCCACACTGAAATATTTATGAAATCCTGGGTTACCTAAGAGCCATGAGAGAGAGAGAGAGAGAGAGAGAGAGAGATACACCTCAGCTGAAGTGCAGGAGTAGAGAAGTATCTCACACCGGCTCATCTTACTCTCCCTTTAAATAACCCAGCAGTCCACAAAAGATCCCACACACTGATATCACATCACTGATGACCTGCCACAGGTACATCATTACATACACAGCTTTATATTTAAACACATTTAAACTTCACCTCCTATTCATATATAGAAATATCTTCACACTTAGATGACAGGAGAGAAGATGACAGAGTAAAGCTCACTTATGCAATCATGACACATTACTCCAGGTATTTCTCTCTTTATATCCACACCCAGCTCAATGACCTGATATGATAGCTAATCAATTACTTATAGACACGACATACATACATACATACATGAATGAATAAATATATATATATATATATATTGGCTGTTCCTCGAAGAGACCACCAATGGTCAGATATTCACAAAGAGCTGTGAGACCCTGGATCTCTGTAATACTAGTATCCAGGCACTAGTATCAACCGACCCAGGTGTACACACAAGTATGAACCGACCCGGGTGTATATGAGTACGGACAGACCCAGACCCGGCGTATGCGAGTACGGACAGACCCGACCCGGCGTATGCGAGTACGGACAGACCCGACCCGGCGTATGCGAGTACGGACAGACCCGACCCGGCGTATGCGAGTACGGACAGACCCGACCCGGCGTATGCGAGTACGGACAGACCCGACCCGGCGTATGCGAG
>JAOVVF010000039.1:16448273-16460657 GCA_028565595.1 Duopalatinus emarginatus | reverse complement strand
TATTTAATATGTTAGTCAGGTGTTTTGTAAAATTACCTGTGAACCTGTCTTTGGTATATCTCCTGTTACTCTCCATCCACGGAAATGTTAATCCCGTCAGGTTGTTCAGAGTGCCCATGCCTGCCATGTTGTGCATCGTGGCACCGCTTGTGGGAATGGAGGAGTGCACGGTGTTGAGTGGCCGGTGTGCGGGTACACGAATCACCCCGGACGCGTTCAGGCCGTTTCCGTTACTGTTCATGCCAATGTTCATGTTGCACGAGCCACCGAGTGGTGCAGCGCTGCACGCATTGCTGTTATATCCGCCGGTGTTATTGCCGTTGTAGTTGCCCGTCATGGTGTTGTAGGCATTGCTCACAATGCTCCCCAGACCGTAGTCCAAGTCCTGCATCCTGGGGTTAGAGATCATACAGCTCCCTTGCTCTGCATTGTTGAGAATCTGATCGATGCCGAAGCTGATGGAGTCTACGTGTGTGTGGTGGAGATGTGCTCCTATGTTATGATCCATGGTCCCGAAGAGGCGCGCGCTCCCAGAGCTCCACCACGCCGCGCCTGATCACGCAGCTACAGGAGCGCGGCTTAGTGCTCGGATCGTCGCAATCTCAACACCACGACTGCGTGAGCATGTGTGAGAAACACTGAACTTCAGTCGTTTGTCGTTTCCCTCCTACCTCCTTTTTGGCTTAGAGCAAGTCTGCCGAATGGAGGGAGCCACGGGAGCATCAATCAAAATGCCAAATAGGCCGGGTAAGATTAAACCAGAGCTTTCAGGCTTCAGCACCCAATTGGCTAAAGAAATAACGACGATTCCATTATATATAAAAGACATAACAAAGGTCACTAATCCCCTTTCTGGTTGAGACTACTACCAAGCACATTTAAACCCCTTTTTATAAGCAATAAAATATCTATAGCCGCCTTTTCTGGCTACCAATAATTAATAGACTAAATAAAACATTAGTAATGTGTCATATTTTTGTGTTACACTAGAGCAAACTCTTATATTAAAAGTGGGAACAGTATAAGCTTACTTTGTGCTTTTGCTTATTTTTAGAGCATTTGGATTGAATTTTCCGGGGTTTTTTTGTTGCCTCGAATGTAAAATAATTAAATGCTAAAAACTTCAAAATTATTTCTTATAATTAAAATATTATACATAGCAAAGAAGCCTACATTTTAGACTTGTATAAAATTTTACAATAACCGAGTGGTTTTGGTAGCCTGTAAGATGACTACAGCAGCATTGGACCAATTTTATTTTATTGCAATTTTGCAGTTTATTTTTTTAACCTCTGACTGTGGATAAAAGCTTGACTCGATTAGTGCAAAGGCTATATATATAAGGCCATAGGGCTAAGTGCAATGTAGATATTCTGTAAGAACAGTTTAGTATTTAAGTATTCACTATTAAAATAAAGGTTATCATATTATATTTATATTTACTTTGTTAATTTATCCCCAAGCCTGTAAAACAATATAGACAAAGATAGAAAATAGTCTTCTTGTTTTTTTTGTTAATATAGATATTTTAATTCGAGTTAAACGTACAAATAATCAAGCTATAAACTGGATGAAGTTATAATTTGTTTTTACACAGTGCAGTGTTTAAGCCAGTGTATAGACATTCATCTTTTATATAAATTAGCTCATACTATGCTAGAAGAGTCGTAGTCTCAATAGCCAATTTCACAATAGCTTAATATTAAAAGACGACGAAGATGTTTTCCCCAACAGATATATATGGTGGCGTCAAATTCAGTAAAATATCGAGACTGTTAATTTCTAGTATTAATAGATTATTGTAATCATTATAAATAACCCATTTAGAAAACAGATCAACACATAAAATATTCAAGTGGGAAGAAGAACAATGCACGCATAAAATACATTTTTAATAAATTTTGAGGAATAACCTCTGGACTGCAGATATATTTGTATAAAGTTTTAGAGACAAATATTAACATAAGGCTTATTAGAGTATTAATATTAGATGAATCTCTGGATTTAGACTGGCCAATTACCCATGGTGAAACATTCATTAAATGGGAAAGTATCTATACTCTACAAATGAGCTTTCAATCAACACTAATGTCCTCTGACTATTTTTGCTGAAAAAGTATTTTCTGGAAGGTAATGTTTTCTTATTAGCATTAAATAAATTGATGTAAACATGAAATGTGGTAGAAATAATAAAAAAAAAAACCAAATTATTCGTTTATAAGTTAGATTATGATAATTATGTGTCTTTAAAAAACCCTTAAGAGGGAATAGGACCATGTAATCAGTCACCCTTATTAATGAGCTGGACGACTGCATTCTTCATCCTGGAATGTAGTCTATGCTCTGAATTTAAAGACAAACCGTGTGATTTGTTTTTGGCGTAGTCTTAAGATTTATCTGTATATATCTGTACCTGTGTATCAGTGACAGTTCTCTGGCTCTTCGCCTTTATTTAAAGCGCTTTAAGCACCGAGGCGTCCGAGCGCGCCGCCGCTTTCACTCGCATATGTCCTCCAATGCGCGCGCACGCTCTGTTGGAGAAAAACTTGGAAAGCGCGTGGCCGAGGTGTTAATCAGGTATATATGACTTTAGTCTCCTTCACTGAAAATACATTCTCCTTATTAGAGTGGAAGTCCTGCCGAGACGAAACAACGTTCAAAAAAAGTGCATGTCGAGGTTGTAATTTCAAGGTTAAATGTGATAAAGTGCTGATTCATTTAAAGTGTCTGATCAGCTGAACTTAAATGCATTGGTTAGTGTAGTTGTGTTATAGTAGGTCGTAGGTTATAGGTAGATTTTTGCAGATTAGTGCGATTAGTGAGGATTTGGTTTACTCTGTATAGGCTGCTTCCTGCCAAACCAAAAGCAATTTATCATAATTTATGTGAAACCCATAATTTAGACTACCATTTGTGTTACACTTTTAAACCTCATACATTCTGGTACCCTAACCGAAACGAACCGAATCTATTAATAAAGTTAAAAGCTAGTTGTGACCTTGTGGGGACATTTAAATAGTCGCTATAATTAATAAAGAAACTTTATTACTAAGGTTAAGATTAGGGTTAAGAATATCAAGACACTCTATGAGAGACATAGATCTATAAGTCATTTAACAAGGGAAAAAAATATACTTGCAAAGTTATAAATAAGGTTACCAGTGCAATTATAGTTTTTTTATTTGTTATGATAGTTTATAGTATGGAAAGTCACAGCCTCTTTGCCCTGCAACGAACTAATGTCATATTCTCCAACCTCGCACACAGGATCCACCATGACCTGCAGGATAAAACTGTTACTGAAATTGAACAAATGAATCTCAATCATTCAAAGCCATTTATTTTTGGTATAAAAAACAGTTTTTATAAGGTTTTGGTGATACACTGCCTATGCTCTAAATTCTTTCACAGAGCTATTAATGCAACTCAGATTTCTCTATATTACATAGAATATATAGTCCACCCCCACACACATATATATACTGGATTCAAAGTATAAAACTATTGGATTTATACAGTGCACATGTTACTTTGTGATTACTTTAATGTAAACAATGTGAACATTACATAAGAAATAATAGACCTTAAAATGATCGATTTAAATGTTGCAATGTTTACAGTGAAATATTGAAATATACCACAAAATCTTGTCTAACATTTTCTAACAGCTACTAATACTCTTGTGATAATGCTGGACTGTTTTACTGATTAGTGATGGAGATGATACACAAAAAAAAAATAAATAGAAATTTTGCAATGACTGAAATGAGTTTAGAATAAGCTGTCTCTATGAATTGACTATAAGCAGAAGCAAGAGTCCCATGGTCACACTAGCTAATTAACTAAATACAGTGTATTAATTATGCAGGTCAGAGGGAAGGAGATCCAATATTTCTCTTGACACTCCTTCACAAGAAACCAGTTTGTACCTGAAAGGAAAATCACATGTACCAGAAAAAATGGCTATGAAACATTGTATAAGAATACTGGATAATAAAACTAATAACATTCCAATATTATTTACAATATCATTAGGATTTACATTTGAACCTAGCTATATAGTCATTTTTAAAAGACTGCTTGAGAAATTCTCTCTAAAAATCTCCCCTGTATAAGCATATTTCAATTATTTGAAATATATTTATATACCTGATTTATCAAATATAACTCCCTGACATCTTATTAGTTTAAGACCAAACACATTTAAAACTGTAACTAAACAATAAAGACCAATAGAATTAGTTTCTCATAGTTAAGTGTTCAGATTAGGTGGAGTGCTGAATGACACATACTCCATTAACTTGTTGTGTCTTTCCTTCTAATGAGTCTTTCACTTACCAACATGTCAGTCAAAATCTAGCTGATATAACAATATCATTATCAAATAAGAGTTTATTGACTGATACACTAATAGATACCGGGGTTTTGGATATGACAGATACATGTTTGATGCTTTAATGCTGTATAAATATAAGTTAAATGAGAAAAAAACCTCTCTTATTAGTTTACAAATAGAAAAATAAAGCAATTTCTGTGCATTCAAACCTTCAGTAAAAGGTACTATGCTATGCATTAACATAATTTAAAATTCAATGTAATTTCTTTATATGTGATCTCTGTTATTTAAGATATACATATATGCTACACAGAATTTGACCAGATAATGACAAAAGGACTTTGTTTCAGAATATCACCCTGAATGATTGTGGTTAAAATAGTTAAGTTGCTACAGAAAAGGTTTAAGCCTAGACTGTTTAGCTCAGGGTGTTGATGCTGCAAGCACCTTTTAGGTCATACGTGCTTGGGTGTGGCAGTAATGACGTGATGTGAGTCTCTTGATTACCAAACTGTTAGTAATATGTTAGCTTTCCTTTCACATTTGTAGCAATGTTTTCATACAGATAAAAGCACTCATTCCTTCTTGGTCCCTCTTTGAAGGACGTGCATTTCCAGAAGTTGTGCATCATGTTTGTAATTCATATGAAAGACAGATGATTCACTAGATGAATTAAAACACAGATTTATTGCCTGAAGTTCAACTCCCATCTTGCACAAACACATGGGAAGTCTCATCTTTTCCTCCCAGCACCATGTGGACTTACTCTGGGGCTTATAGGGGACTTGACACCCATCACAGCGGAAGCTGGTCCTCCCCGCTGCTGATGGTGTGTCCGTGCTCTCAAGTGCAGGCGCATCCTGTCGCCTGGTTTATTTAAGGGAGGCTCCATGGCCAGCCCCACTTCCCTTTCCCATTCTGTGCACAGTACCCCAGCTGGACCTGTTTACTTCTTAGAGATAGATGGATTCAGCCCATTCATCCCACCAGCTACTGGTCATTACATGCAAACACCCCTTCCATTCCCCTGTGTGTCTTTGACTCATGTCTTCACTTTGCCTTCACAGTCACTGTGCACTGGTTTTCTTCTTTTTGCTGCTGCATCAACCTGAACAAAAAACAACAGAATGCTTTTGCGTTATTATTGGAAACTATACTATCTAGTATTCTCTTTATACAGCTTAAGTTTTTTGAAGTGAACAGAAAACATAAACGTGAAAGAAAAACTGTAATATAAGAGAAACTGTTGTATGGATGGCAAATAACGAATGTTCAGACAGCACTGCATGTACAGAATGCAAGTTCACATTTTCCGTCTACTGCAATGATTATGCTCAGTGTCTCGTTAGCTTGTTTTCTTTGTACATATGTTTGGCATAGAGGATTGGCTAGATACGTGAAGACTGTCTCTGTAAAAATGAGTATGGTAACTATAATTCTGCGTATCAGTCTCTTTAAAAAGAGTACGTATGATAAAGCTATATGAACAACTTTAGTGAAAAAGAAGCTGATATTAATCAGATCTACACTAACATCATCCAACAACCTAAATTTTTCTTTGTTATTAAAGAAATTGTAATACAGTAACATCACTTCTAAATGTTTCTAAATCACTTCTAAACGGTTTCAGTCTCAGTGACAGTATGTTTGTAATGGTGTAATGGCAATTACTTCACATTAAACTACTGACTACCAAACAGTAACTTCAAAGAGTACATCACTTCCTCTTGTTAGGTCCAGACCGTATGCTGAGCAACAGGAGACGCTACAATCTATCATCACACGGTGCCTTCAACAGGTAGGCCTTTTGTGTGTGTGTGTGTGAGTGTGTTTTCGTTTGGCCTTGTTCCCCCTGCCCTCATCCCAATTATGCAGTCTACTACACCATAACAAACAGATCCTCTAGCCCAAACGTACAACACAGAAACATCAGCACAGACTGCCTGGTGCCTGCACTGGCCTCAGGGGCCTAACCTCACACTTAATGATCTGCTCTGATGGACAGAGGCTGTGGGCCAGGGCTTAGTGTCTATTCTGACAAGCCAACTCCACACCAGCACACTAGAAGTATAATGGTTCAACTCATTCACCATACCCAACTTTGACCCAGTCTTTAAAATATCTCTAATATCCCACACACGTCTATTACTTTTCTACAAGCTTAATCAAAATCTGTTCAATGAAGTACGTATATCAGACCTCTTCAAATTATTCTCTGTAATTTTGCAGAATTTCTGTGAATAAATGCATGTGATCTGCTTTTAAAACAAACGTAACACGTCAAGAACTATGGCATAGCTAGAGTCTCGGCATGCTGAGAGGTCAGAGGCTATCTCAGGTTGGATTAATGGTACAAGGAACAGAAAACACTCATTTTGGGTGGTAGATCTGATAACTAAGGATAACAATCATACACAAGGGATTAAGCCTTTATGATCTTTACCATAGACTTAAAGCATTACAGATTTAACTATATATTTATTAAAGAAAGGTCAGCTTAACGTAATGTGGTTAACCTCATTTCTTTTTAGATTGGAGTGCAGAATAAGATTCTGTGGGTAAAAACGTAGAGAGGAGACAGCCACTGCTCGGAAACTGGCCAAACAGAAGCAGGGGCTTAACCTCACTGGCTCAGGGCCATAAATTTACATCAGGCAACCAGTGAGAGTCATATTGACAGCAAAAGTTAAGCCAGGACAGGAAGCTGGAGTCATGAGCTGCCATGAGTCTCGTGGGATTCTGGAAAATCATTTCTTTCTTATCCAGCACAAAATCCAAGAAGCTGTCTGAGACATGTCTTAAATGGAAATGAGCAACACACCTAAAATAGAAAAATTATCTTTTTCTCCCAGTAAACTTAATCCTTTCACATGAAGAATATGTTGACATGATTAACTAAGACCAATAAATATCTATCTTTGAAGCATATGGATTTGTCTTTGTTCTTTTTGTTTTTTTGGAGCACTTATTTTGTCAGCAGAGGATTTTACAGTGGGCAAGAGGCAGAGTTATGTTCTGTTTAGCTGGAGTCAGCATGGCATCACTCAGCCTAGTAAACAGTGTCACTTCTTAACACTGCGCAGGCACCCCTCCACTTGCTTACAGGGGAAACACACTCAGCAGTCAAGTGTCAACACGACCCACGATGGCACCGTAACAGCCACTGATAAACCTTCCCCCACTGAGGACAGAGAGAGAGAGTGGGGGTGGGTAGGATGCACTGGCAGTCCACATCATTTATTGGCTTTAATTTAGCAAACTTTAGTAAGACATTCACAAAAACAATAAAGCAGTCAATTTGTTGGCAATTAAAATGGCCTCACGTTGTGAAGTCGTGCCTGCTTACGACAACTGCCTGTCCTTCTGACAGGCTGATGATTGATTACCCAGCCCGGGTCGTCTTTATAATGCAATAAGCCAAATTAAACCCTTGACTGTGGGGGCCCATCTGAGGCCTGGCTGGGCAAATTAAATCTCCAGCACTGCTGTCTTCTCTACTGTTCATTTCCCTCCACCTCTCCGCGCATGTCATACCAATAGATACTGTCTTTCACAGAAAGAAATCTGGGGGAAAAAAGGCAATAAAATACGACATAAATGGCCTCAATCGCTCCGCTAGTTCTCTTGGGAGCAGTGAGCCAGGTGAGACAGCAGCAGCCACCAAGCTGAGGACATTAAGCCATATTAAACGTACTAAAGACTTAATGAAGTTCAGGCAAGCACTGGCACTGTTGACTTTATTAGTTTACACCAGATTAATGGGGATAATCATTTAAGTGATGGAGATGGATTACCCTCTCCAAGCTGGTCTCTGGCTCTGGATCTCTCAGACTGTGTAACAGAGAGAGTGAGGGATCCAGTGTGGCTGAGCCCCAGAACAAGCACAAAACTGGGGCAAAAAGTTAGTGACCAGGAAAAGTTATTTTATCTTACTGCAGAATGAGAAGTTGGAGTCAGGAAAACTTATCTGAAATATACCAACACTTAATCAAATATAACAAAATATTCAATTTTATATTCAATTCACTTAATCAAACATAAAAAATTTTTGATTTAAAACATAAAAAAAGGAAAAAAAGAAAATAGTTCAATGTGCATTATATAGTGGCTGAGCATGAATAACTGGTGGAATGGCATTGCACTGATTAAGGGACAATGAAAGCATAACAAAACGTTCAGTAAAATATGACTGAATCTATTATATAAATGTTAAAAAATTATACGAGTACCTTTGATGTACATGTTCATAATATATGGTAAATATTTCACAGATAAAATAGAATAATTTTTATGTTTTATGTTACATGTATTTTACTATGTTTGCAAAGTACAGTTCAGATTAATATAAATGAACACAATACACTAAACACTAATGATTTACTGTAAATCATTCAAACATTTCACCTAAATTTTGGTATTGTAAATATTGGCTGGGTGTATATACACCTCTTCCTTCCAGAAAAAATAAGGCCTACCGTCAAGAGACTCAAACAGGATATTGCATCTGTGCTAACAATAAAAGTGTCAGACTTGCGCACACACACTTTCCCTCTCACACACACATACATGCAAAAACACGCTCAGACAGACAGACAGGGCTGTGCCAAACTCTGTCCAAAGGAAGGTTTAATTATTGTCTCTTGTTGCCTGGCTCGCTCTAAGATAGAAAGATAGATTTCACTGTCAAGGCACTTGACAAATGGAGATAGAGTACAGGTACTGGGACATACACTATTCACACTACACACAATAAAAAAAATACCCACCTACCCCCAACTGGAAGCAGCTTTGTAGAATTCAGTCAGAGACATGGACATGTTTTATTTATTGGGAACAAGAAATCACATTATGAATTAATAAATTAAATAACTGAATACAAAAGGATACTATTTTCTATGAACTGCTGCTCTTAATTCTACACTCTACCATCTCAAATGACTTCAGTAGCACATAATAACACATAATAATAATAATAAATAATAAGCTTTCGTGCTTGTTATTATGCAGCATATAAACAATTTTGTTTGGAACATCATTTAAAAGGGACTCAAAAATTCAATCCATTTCTATAAGTGAAGGCTATTAATTTTTTTTAGCTGATGGTATAAATACTGCACTGAAAAAGGGACTGGAATGAAGCATAATGCCTATGTAAATATCTAATAAATAAATAAATAAATAAATAAATCGATCAGCATATAGCCCACTACACCTTTACTCTCTCTCTCTAATTCATTTTTTCTTTTGTGACAGGAGACAAAGATCAGAATCTCTGTCCATATTATATTAATATAATATAATGTCTTTCTAAGATCACCAAAAAAATAAAAAATATCCCATTAAAAATATCCAATAATAATGTCACAGAGTTACTGCATATATTCATGGCTCATATTTGCCTGCTTAATACAATGCAACTGTACATGTAAATAATTGATAGGATGAATATGAAAATGTATAAAGACTAATGAAGTCACAACAAAATGAAATGTATAGCATTACAAAACATTTGCATTTAAATAGGAATATGAATCAATAGTCTTATTCATTTATATTAGATTTCATTATATATTAGTCTGACTTTCTGGTCTTGAGTATGAGATATTGCTCAATGCAAATCAGGTAACTCAGGCAAGGTTCAGTAATTCCAGGTCTGCCCTCTAGTGGCTGAGGATGTAAAAGTGGCAAACGTTCATACTGCTGAAAGACTGAAAAGTCCTCTGAACTTCTACATCACGTTGCACTAAGAAGAACATTAAACAACATTTAAAAAATTACAAGAGAATAACAAAATGTACATATATGCATACACTGACCAAAATCATGGTTTCTTTATTCTCTTTTTTGTGTTATATTGAGAGTGGTCAGCAGCAACAGTGCTGATGTGGTATGAGAAAGCAAGAGAAAAGTGAATGGAACAGGCCGACAGGCACGGTGTCTGACAGACTATTACTGCAGACAAGCACATAACTCACCCCGATAAGCATTGCTGTTGACACAGCCTCAGTCAGGCCTCAGAGAAAGAAAGGCAAAGAGCAAAAAAGTATGTGTGTGTGTCAGCATAAAGCCATGCAGTTAGCACAGCCAATGCACAGATCCTCAATGTTGACAACTTAAGTACTGTGCCTGTGTGGCTTTTTGCCCCTGCTCTCTGTTTCTCTCACTTGCAGTGCCTCAACTTCCTCCTTCCCATTTCCTGGCAAAATGTGAACTGCCCTTTTCTTATCTGCTCATCTATCCAAGTTTAATGGCAGATCTTGTGCAACCCCCTCAATTCAATTAATCTCAATGTGCATTGCTATTACATACATGCATGTATCACACTCACGAACACATACACACACACACACACACAAACACCACAGTGTACAAAGGTCATGGTATCAACGTAAGTGAAAATTAACGAATTAAAGCAATTCTTGTGTATATTGGAACGTACACTTCATTTTTCCAGTTCTTATAATATTCTTCTTGTTTTTGACAGTAATTTTAGAGGCACTGGAATCTCTTATCAGACCCATGGTTTCCAATTCCCAGTCCTAGAAAACCCAGGTTTAGAAGATTTTTGCACTTTCCCTGCACTAAATCAAAATTCAGCTCATAAACAGTTTGATGATTAGCTGATAAGTAATGACGAGTGTGTAGAGTAGGAAAAAACAGAGCAGGATGGGAATACCAGGCCTAGGCTGTGTTCAGGAAACACATATATGGTTAGAATCCATGCTACACCTTCATGGTCCAAGTTTCTCTCTCATTCTTGTGCTCTCTCTCAGCACCTGCAAGTGCTGCTCAGTTTGGTGCTCTGTGTGTGTGTGTGTGTGTGTGTGTGTGTATGTGTGTGTAGCTCTCAGCAGGTTGAGACAGTGTGCAGACCTGTCCCAGTGGGCGCTGAGCAGCACTTCCACACAGCCCGGGGTCAGTCAGCAGTGATAACACAGGGTCAGAGGTTACACATCATACAGGATCTCCTTACACTCAGTCAGCAGTCAGAGAGCAGTTTACTCTCACTGCTTACACACTCCTTAGTCAAGAAAAGACCAATTCTAATTGTAATCCGAATTATATTTGGAGTGTAAATGCACTGTATTCTAAATACATTCTCATTTTTAACAGAAAATATTATAGATTAAAAGTGAGTTCTTACATGCAAATTATACAGCATTTTACTTTTAAAGCCCATTTAGATTATAATTGAGTTGTAGTATGGCAGCTGACTTTTTCCAATCTAAAAATATTAGACACAAATGAACCAAATTTTCACAGGACTTCATATTAAATGGGTGCATTTAACCACATACTTGCATGTTATGTTAGCCAGGTGACTAATTTAGCTGATGTTATCGATGAACAAACAATTTAATATGTTGCCTAGCATAGTTCATTTTACTGTTACTCTATTTACTTTGTGAAATATTCATAAGGCTACAAGTTTTAATTTAAGACCCTTAACCGACATCATTGTATCCAGGTAATGTCCAAACAAACATACAATAAACCCTGAATATTCTCTAATGTATTAAAAATGTAAACTACTTACAGTTTTTCATAATACATAAAATGCACAACAATGAACCAACCACAGCAGAGTAGCCTATGTACGAGATAGCAAGGTACGTAATGTACTAAAAGTGGACATAGCCTAATGATAGTATTTGGGTGCCATATAGCCGTTGTAGTAATCTGGGACATTTGATAATGTGGTTCACCTAAACTTCAGTGTGTTTCTTTCCTGCTCTAACAAATACTAGTCAGCAGTACTTTCACTATAGGTTAGGCTTGGATGTCATGGTGGTGATGTTACAGAAAGCTACAGAGCAAATTTTAATTTCAACCCCCAGGAATTGCATGATCGGGTCAGTGACAGAGGATTCAAGATTAATTTTAAGCATATAAATCTGTCACGAACAAAACAATGTTCCTAATTGTTATTAATTTATGTTTGTGATCTATTTGAGAAAATATTTGTTAAAATGTTTCAAGAATGTTTTGAATAAAATAAAATAAAAAAAGGTATTTTACTTAACATTTTTATTGTGGTTAGTTCTTTA
>JAOVVF010000039.1:16412307-16417161 GCA_028565595.1 Duopalatinus emarginatus | reverse complement strand
GGGGGGGGGGGGTATTTCAAAGATGGGATTCATTTCCACCTATGACAAGCATGTTTTCTAGAAAATTTATAAAGATTTTTACACTGATAAAAAAAACCCCAACATTTTAGTGTCATTAATTTTAGAGAACTATTCGTCCATCACCAACATCATTTTAAAATATTGATAAATTCATGCATGTGCTCCAATCTAATTTCTCCTAATTGGTTATTGAACACTGACTTCCAGCATTGCTCACAAACCTGCTAATGTCTTTGATTATCAAATTATGTATTTTAATATATAAATAAATTGATGACTTAAAGCTTGAGAAGAGTTTAGCTCACCAGAGGGTGCTGAATAGCTCTGTGGGTCATAACCCATAATGAATAATTAAAAAAAAAAAAAGATTTTATTTTTATCTATAACAATGAGATATGTCCTTAACATAAAATTCTTTTCCTTAAATAACTATTATGTTTGGCTTTATGGAGCTAAGCCTTAGGATAATTAAAACTCTCGGTTTTAATATTTAAAAAGTTAAAATAATGAATGAGCATCATCCAGATATTGAGCAAATATTTTTTCTTCAGTCTAATACATCATAAATAATCCACATCAAACTCTCAAACCGGGTAATAGCCACTGTAGGGAGTATGAAAGTGAACACTACACTCCTCCTAATCGCAAAATGCCCGAGTCTATTACATAGCAGTGTAACAGTGATAAAAAGCTCAATCAGTCTTTATGATTGGTGTAGGATCAAGTGTTTCTTTAAGCAGTTTTTATTCCACTCCACATACCAGCAGCAGAACACAAGGCCTGCAGTGCACCTTTCAAATGACCCCAGGTTCACTTCTGAGTGGCCAGTGTGTGTTTGGAGTCTGCCCACACAAGTCTGACCTTTTGCTGTTTTTATTGTAACGCAATCAGAGCCTCGGGCTTGACACCCGAACCCAGTGAAGGGCACAACACAGTCCCCGAACACCTCTAACAGGCGTGACCGCACCCCGCTCATACTCACTGCCGGTCCCCACACACAGATAACAGATTTATTACAATTCTTTCTTTCCTCTGTTTGTCTATAGAATTTCCACGCTGCCAAAGTCTGACATTTTATGTTGTAATAATTAATCAGAGAAAGTCTGTTGTGGTACTGCAGTCAGAGCTATCACATATACCAGACATAATACAGACCCTCCTAGAAATAAATCACATGCAAATGTATGATGACTACATAATAAGAATGCTTACTTAATTTATTTTTTGTTAATATTTTTCAAAGTAAATACCTTACAGAACATGGTAAAGCAACTAAGCAATAAAGCTAGTATATCATAACTGCAGTCCCTTTCTTCATACTAAGCCTTCAATGGCCTCTTTGAACTATCACATTTCTATACAAAGATTAATGGTGACTCTTATTGGCCCTGGTATAGCCCTTACTTTGTAGTCATTAAAACAAAATTCGTCATTATTGAATTACATTTATCACACAAAACCATCTGTTATGACCACTACTCAAGCACTTTAATGGTCATCAGCACATTTCTGTTGTTCAGGCATAATTCATCTGCTTTCTCTAATAATATAATAATCCTTAAATCTACTAATAATCCTTAACTCTAAGTCTAATTATTCATCACTACTTTTCTTCATATTATAAGGGGAATGTTTGGACAACAGAGGTCTAAACCCTTCAATAATAAACAGCATCACTCATCAAGTTATAAATCTACACCACTGTGACCAGGCTCAGACAGACATTCTGTAGCAGTATTTAATTAGACTTAATCTAATACTCTGGGATTAGAAAGAATGTAAAAATAATAATAACAGTGTCAGACTTAGTATAGATGGTGTTCAAGCAAACCCTCGGTATGTTTTTCAGTGTTGGATCAGCTGCTGGGGCAGGGCCTCAGGTTTAGTTCTGACTGATATTGGGGATGGAGGCTGTGGGCTGCTGTGACCTCTCTGTTGGCTCTGGGGCTCAGGCACACAGTAAGGTCAATGGTGTACACCAGATCAAACACACAGATGGGCATAGAAAGAAAAGTGAACACTGGAACAGATCTCTGGGTCTCTGTTTGTCTAAATGGCAATCACAACTTGTGATTTCGTCAACCTGACCCCTATTAACCTTCGGACACAGTGGTACAGCACATCTACTCCAAAAGACTTCCACTAAGCAGAGTTTAATACTGCACGGTTAAATGTCAAGACTATCGCACCATCTTGTATTATGAAATCATGTTACACAGGTTTATGTTTTGTTAGCAACCACACTGAACCCTCTCTTCCGAATAAGGTAAACAAGAAGCAGTCCCTCAGAATTTGTATTTTTTTAATCATTTACTTTCACGAATAATCATTCCATTCTGTAGTACAGATGAGATTGGTTAACCCCCTAAGGATTCAGAAACAATGAAACTAATAGAAAGCTGTGAGCGAGGATACAATCTGGGAGTTTGGGCTGTTAATATGTTGACTGTCATATTCACACTTGTAGGCACTGGACTGTTATTGAAACTGATCAACCAAGTAACATCATATAACTAGGTGGCCTGTGTTCCAGTTGACACCCTTAAAATAAGATTTTTACCCCAACCGTGTTCTCAGACCTCATTTTTAAGTGTTCTATTACTCATATTTAATTTATTATAAACAAATAAATAATATTAAGCCGATTTTATTGCTTCAGCATAAAAAAAAATCAGTACTGCAATATTACAGTTATGTAGAGAGCAACTACTAAGTCAATACCACCATTTTATCATGGATCACCTTTGTCCTATGCATACCTTAACCACCTCTCCCCATTCAGATCCTTATGTGAAAACCTAGACACACCGCAACACAGAACAATGGCTAAGAATATCCAGGCTGGTTGGCAATAATCACATAAGGCACATGCTAAGTGTATATTATAGTTGTGTATACACCACAACAGGTGCTGAATGTTGTCATCAGTTCAAAGACCCGCCAATGCTGCATACAACAACAGCAGCAGCAAGAGCTTAATCACACGTTAGGGACATTCCTATAGCCTCCCATAAACCAGTGAGCAGAAAACCAATTCACTTACACATCACAGAGGCCACAAATTCCTCTGATATAATGCTGTGTAATTTTTAATGATGTACTACCAGCATGTGACCATGCTGCTCAGTACCATGCAGAAATATAAGACATAGACTCAAAGACAAAATATTTCAAATTTAGATGGACATAAATCTGTTGAAGCTGAACAGATTGTCTTTTCAAGACACTTTATGCCTTCCACCAGTCATGTCACATATAATCATGAAGTCAACACTCCTTAGGTGACAGTATCTACTATTTCATTTGTCTTTCTGTAAATCATTGTTTATAAAATGAATAGCATAAGCCCTGCACAGAGCTGGAGGAAGGCAAACATGCACACATTTTTTTTTCTCAGAAATCCAGTCAGTCACTTTTATAAACAGGACTAGCCAGAGTGAGAGGGCATCAGTGCGGGTCAGAGGGTGCCAGTGCAGAATTCTAACGCCAACCAAGAAGGCATGGGCACTTGCTAAGAGGCACAGTCTCAACACTAAGGATAAATGGGAAAATGCACAGAGGAGAAACAGAGCAAAGAGCAAAGGAGAAGTAAACCTCGTCGACCTGACTCGCCTTCTACAAACGTTATTCTCACAGGGGTGATTCAAAAGCTACCACTCACTAATTGATCAAATCCACTGGTGAGCTAAAAGAGTTTTTTAATTATAGACCATCATGATGCATTGAATTAATTTTACTCGTGCATGGTGGGAAGCTCAATCCAAACGAGTGACAGAACATACTATACTATTGTATGGGTATAGTCAGACCTGAGCTCTCTCTTGTTGTTATTGCAGCTTCAACAGAACACTGGCAGCAAATGTGGTGAATGATGGTCCTTCCTACATTTGCCAAGCACTTTGCCATAGATGCATATCCTCAGGCTATATAGATCTCTCTCTCTCTCTCTCTCTTGCACTCATAAAACTCATATTTTTAATATTATTCCACCTCCTTAGCATATTTATGAGAGAGAACCTGGTGGGGATTGCCCCCCCCCTTTTTTAGCTTTTTTATGAGATGGTTCAGAGAAGAGGAGTAAGCCTCACCGCCCCAAACCAGAGGTCGGCCTTGAGTTCTAGCATAGCTGTCTCTTGCGCACTTCATTCATTACCCTAGACTTAGCAGCGGCATTCTGTCACTTCACTCTGCCATCAACACTTAGGTTCAAACTCTGCATTAACTATTCAGATAAGGCTGACTTGTGGCTGCTCCTCTCCGTACCTCGAGCCATGTCATTATCCTTTCTCTCTGTCGCCAATCGGCCCTTCTCTAATAACAGCCATTGTGAATTATTCAGGCCTAGTTAGGCACAGATCTCAGCCTGACGCACAACGCACATCATGAAGTCCATCCATCTCAGTGCTGAATAATGGTCGCCACAAGCCTCTTCTGCCTCAGAGTCTTTAATCACTTGGCCAGTTCTATCTGAACACCAGAAAAAAAATACTGCAGCTGGGATAGGATCAAACAAAAGAAATGTCTCAACCAAATGCTTGTCTTTTTACTCATTTTGCTCTCTTTTGTTGACTTATTAAACACTTACCCTGGCTGTGAAGCAACTTTGTTGTAATACTTGACAATCGATCATTTCCTAATGAAAATTATGACTGTTAAGACGGATACTATTTTCCTGAATGGCGTATTCGCAGACATTCAAAGCCTCTTCCTTATTAAAGCATCTTTTTGTCTGCACGTTTTCACAAACCTGGTTTCATAACCAAGTTACAGCCATCCATCTTATTCTAATTCATATGAAATACAATAAAATGAGATATACTCTACATCTAGCTA
>JAOVVF010000039.1:16394807-16407307 GCA_028565595.1 Duopalatinus emarginatus | reverse complement strand
AAGGTGAAATGTCTACTTTTAATTTATTCTCACTGACAGAAACTAAGTTCATGTTCTTTCTTAAAAAGACCTGTTCGGTCTCTTTAGATAAAAACAAATCTGAGGATGATAGAAGGATGATAAAAATAACTATACATCCTTTATTCAATCACAGTGATAGTGTTTTGCATAGAATTATTGCAGTTCCTGTCATTATTTTTCAAAGGTCAGGACTGGCATGTGTGTCCAGACCAGTGTGAACATTCCCAGCATGTGCTCACATTGCCCTCTTCAGGCCTGGCTGTGTAAGATGACCCTGATCATCCATCATTCTGGCTGGAGGAAATCCAAACAGCTCAATATCATGTTTAACTAATCAGACAAGATAATCTATTTAATGACAGCCTGGAGACATGAGATAAATGTTAGCCACTTAAAGCATTTTGCAGTCAATTCATGTTGCCTAAATACTCTCTTAGGAAATCTAGTACATGGAACTAATCGCCAGTTTATGTTAGTATGTTTGGCAATATCATTTGCATTTCGTAAGAGCTCGACTCTTTTTGAGACTCAAAATCCTTGATCTTCACTAATACATGGTAAAGCCAGCTCCCCATTTCTCTCACTCTCTTTCTCCCCTCCTCCCTCCCATTTCCTGTATCCATCTCCATGACAGATGCAGGGAGAGGCCTGAGGCTGCAGTTAAGAATATGTGATGCAGAGATTCTTTATTAACATTTCATTCCCATTCCCCGCACGACATAAATTAGATGGGACGTTAAAGGCTGTCAGCTGTGGCGATATGTCACAGCAGTGCGGTTCTGTCCGTAGGACGTCCTCTGCCTCTCCTGCAATGTCTACCTTTACCACTGCTTAAAAGACACCTGAGCCAATACATGTTCCAATCAACCTGACTACGTCTCTGTCTTCAGCACAGCTACATGCAGAAAGACCTCAACACTGAAAGACTTCAACACCAAACCTGGGAAAAAAAAGCTTCATATAGCTCCATGTAAGCGTGCTTATTTTACCAGATAAACACACTCTCTATCTGTGTAGTGTGTGTATCTGTGGCGTTGTGTAGCTTGGTGTTGGCACTGCTGTGTTGGCTGAATTAAAAATGGTGGCAGCTTGTATGCATGGCGGCGGATCTGAAACGTGTCTGGCCCAACACTAATGTATTTATCATTAATCTTATCAGTGCTGTCTTTCCACATCATTTCAGGGCACTAGCATGATTTTTATCTCTAATTTGATGGTAATGAACCCATCAGCACAGAATGGTTTATGAATATGATGAAAAATTGCATTCATATTCACTCTGGACAAGACACGTCTCCTTATCTCATTAGAAAAGCTGAAATTAAAATCACTCTTCATTTGTGAACATCCATATTAACAATGTGTGGTCTGCAGACAGCACCTTATATCTTCAAGACAACAGCCACATTTTGGAATGACTAAAACACCATCAGAGAAATGATATAAAAGCGCAAGAGGTCTATGAAGGGTTTCAGTCATCCAAGTCATTGAACTGTCTGGTAGTAGTAAGTCAAAGTGGCTGGGCTTTCTGTGTCATTTTCACTACCACATAATCTTATTATACTACAGTTGCTTTGATTTGCTACTTTTTAAACATAAGCATAAGACATCCTTCACATAACTGTGATTTAATAATGTTACTGGCAACTATTTAAATAAACTCAACACAAGGTAAATATTTGAGTGAAGTTTGGCAGAGACACTGAGTGAAGCAGATGCAGGGCACAGTGCCGGGCTTGCCTCTGTGCTTTTGTTGCTTTAATTGCTCAAGCAGGACTCAGCAGTGTATGGTGCGGATAAAATGTCAGTGTTGAGAGGGGTACCACTGCCCCAGGGGCCCAGTGGACGCTCAGTCTCCCACACATGCGAACACAAATTGGATCCGAGCTCTGGACGGCGGGCCCAAATGTTACGTTCCCTATTTTTGCCCAATGGACAGGGAAGGGGGGAAAATATTCGCTCAGTGTGACCATTAAAGACATGTTTGTCACCTTTAAATGAAATGACCTATTTTTTGCAATAGCAGCTCCTGCTCTTTAAGGAGCGGTGCATTGCAATATGTTATAAAAGATTGGTTGTGTTTTCTGGTGCAACCCAACCTATAAACAGCTCCAGGGTATATCATTCCCATGTCTAAGAGGGCTACAGGAGAGGTTACACTAAAAAAGCCATATGAGCTAAGAGCCATATGAAAAAAAATGTAAAAGAAGAAGAATAAACAGGCATTTTATGACACATAATAAATTGCTACCCATCTGTCAAGTTAAAATTTTGTCTGTTGTGTTCGGCAGCACTTAAACCAAGTGCCTGCGCATTGTCCATATTAGCAAGTTAACTACTGTACAGTTTGCCTCCCTGCTAGTTCTTGAGTGGCGAGTGCTGACGAGCTCTTTGTCGCCCATGCCTCTCTAAAGAGGAGAGGCAACGGCTTCTGTTGAGTTGACTGGGTGCCAGACCTTCCAGTTTGGCCTGATCCCTCAAGCATGAGCCTCACACATTCAAGCTGTTTCAACAGCCTGTCAGCTAATGGGATTTGGGAGAGGTACATTAAGCCTGTATGAATCTGTGAGGGAGAGAGAGGCTAGATGCTCATATTGCTGTGCCATATTAAAAGGGCCGGCAAAGTGCTTTTCTGCTCAATGTCTTCCTGTTAAGTGTCAGGCCACATATGCTGCGGAAAAAAGTACCAATGGCGCTGATACATTCTGTTTATAGTGCATTAAACCCATAGAAACCCCTATTTGTCCAGCAGAGAACCGTGTTTATCCCCTATGAGGCAATCTGTCCACAGGGGAAGATTCTGTTTGTGTGTTCCTCTTAACTTAAGGAGGCCACTAAAGAGGATGCCATGATATAGCTGACTGATATATTAAAGATACTATTGCTCATCTTTCTCCAGGCTTTAAAAACCACAGGCTCAATGTAGACATCACCTTAAACTGGTTACACCATTTTACATAGCAGTGCAATTTTTTAATGGCATGGCATTGAACAGTTTATGACATGTTTCAGAACTTAAGGCCAAACTAATCTATAGTGTGATCCGTTTGCGTTCAGAGAAGCTGGATTTGTGTTGTGTGAAGGCCAATGATATTTATTAATGAACACAATAAAATAAAGTGCCAAACTGTGATTTGCTACAAGCCTGTCTGCCCAATGTCATAGGTGACTCTGATAAAAGGCACTTCTCCGGATCTGTCCAAAATAAAATAAAAAAATACATCACCTGAAGTCCATACAAAAGGCCAGGTTCAGCTCAAAGTCTTTCCGTATACGACAAATGCAAAAAGAAAGGGCTGTGTGATAAATCTGAGCAATGCCTTGAGCCCACAGACTAATCTGTGTGAGTAATCACAGGAATAATTGATAAACCAGATAAGATTTAATGTCCCTGTCTGTCACTGAGGGACGGCCAACCTCTGGCACTTTGACATGTGTATGGTGTGTGCAGGAATAAAGTGTGTGTGTGACTGATGGATCTGTGTTTGGGCAGATGACAGTGGCGGTGCTAAAGCGCGCTGTTTAATTAACCCTACAGTGAACTGCTTGTCACAAATGCCCATTCCCTCCTGATTGAGACTCAGCGGTTCTTAGGGAATGGCAGGAATGGGTGGAGGGAGAAGTGGGGCAATGGTGATAATGTGAATCCACAACACAAGATTGCTTTTTTTTATTCTATTTTATGGGTCAGTGATCTGCATTCATTATAGAGCCGGGTACACGTTCAGTTGTAAGAGTAATGCTCCTTTCCTCTAGATTCTAGAAGAGTTGGTAGAAGGCATTAATCTGTGACGTCTTTATCTGGTTATAATTTAAGCCGTAAATAAAGAGGGCTACCCCGCAGGAATATCTCTCCTTTCATTTAACAAAAATTAGATGATCGTCAGCTCCCTATTCCATTAGATCAATTCAATTATAATCAGTTAAAACCTTGATTATTCTTGCCACCATGATCTATTCTCCCCCTGCCATTTTGATAAAGCTGGCAATGTCTCTGCATAGGCAAAGCGTTTGTGATTTGAGCTCAGGACAGGAAAGAGGGAGATTAGCCTAGGGAAAGTTCAAACAGAAACTCTAAATCAGGGCTGAGTTTAACCCCCATTCGTCTAACATATTGATGGTAAGCATGCACACACGCACACACACACATGGACACGCATACACACACACCCACCCTTCCCTGATCCTTCAGAGGGATAATGGATTCTCCAGACTGGAAGTCTATCAGAGGGACTGCTTCTTCAGTTTAATCAATAGGCAGCATATGACAGTGGGTCAGCAGTCAACGTTCTGCCCAGCATCCTCAGGCAGCCGGCTGATGGTTGGGCTGTAGGAAATTTGCTTAAAGCCCACACCAATTAACTTCAGGATGATGAATGCAAGGGGTGGGTGAGAGAGTACTGCCTCTTTTATGTGTGTGAGCTTGTGTTTAAGCGAGAGTGAAGTACTTGAGAGGAGAGTCTCAGCTGCTTTGGTAAAGCAGGGGGAGGAGGGCTAGGGGGTATCTTCAAATAGATAAAACTGTCGAGCTCTGGTTCTAGGTCTGCCCACCCCTAATGATTATGTCAATCTGGGTAAGTGTACCCACATTGGAGCTGTCAGAGGGTAATCAGTCAAAGCTGGGTTTGTAAAAGGAGCTGGGGAGACCCACGAGGCAAGGCACAATGCTGAGGCCCATTTGCATAGGGAATTACCCTAATGTTTGGAAACAAGGAGGTGCAGGGGTCAGACTCTTTTGTTGAGGTTGTCAGTGATTCCTCCTGAAATGAAGTGAACAGCATGTGTGCATTCTCATCACACACTTCATAAAGCGAGAGGAAATCTAGTTAAAGGGAGACCAGAACAATAGGCACGGCACGACACCACGTTTTTACCATATGGGGAAAAACTTGTTTTTACATATACATAAAAAGGGCCCTAAGCCGAACAAGTGTAAGTACTATTATTTAACCCCAAAACAATGAATATGTCTCTTGGTTTATGATAGTTAGTGTTGTAAGTTGTATATATTATAACATAAGATACTAAGCAAACACAATAACTTTAATAAAGAATAAAGAATAATTTATTAATTATATATATATATATATATTCCTTTAGACAGGTACTCTTGAGAAATAAATTGAATGCATATATTACATCAAAAATATTAATTGTATCCTTAATTTTATTGCCATTATTATTCCAATACACTGCCCTTGAGTGTAATATGTAAAATATTTTTGTACCTATCATTTATTTGTAAGAAATGTAAATGTCTATTAATAGTTGGAGTTGTCTTTCCTGTTCTGACATCACTACACTGTATTTTGTTATGTTAATTTGGCTCATTTTGAGGATGTTTAGGATATGTTGCAAGGACACCTGGTGTCTTCCTTTAAAGTGACACACTTTTAACAAAGAACATACAGAATGTATAGCTGGCTGCTCCAGTGAGTGATTTTGCTTGCTTGCTTTATAGCTAATCTGCAAGGCCAAATACTATGCAGGTGTATCATAAATCATCTGTATCTCCTCAAAGGTCGGCAATAAATTATCTTCCTTAATTTTTCCAAGTTCTCTTCTTAGCTTATATTTTAATCATCATGCGTTTCAAATATAAATGTTTGGTGCTGCTCTCAACCCCCCAATATAGCTATTAAATATGGATAATCATTTCAAAAAATTATTTCTTTTCTTAATTAGATTATTAGGAGATTAGAAGAATCAGACAACAGATCTGATTCTGTTATGTGACTTAAGTCACATTCACTTCAGTGACATTTACTTTAGAAAAACAACACGTTTCTTGTAAATTGTGGGAAACAAGACACAAGGTTGAAAGTATAATGACTAAATTAAATATTAATCAGTTGGTAAAGACTGATTACATTAATTATATTATATTGACACATTAGGGTTTATGAGAGTATAGTGTATCTGTTGGAAACAATGATATTATAGCCCACCTGAACACAAAGATTACAATTACTCAGTTCAGATATTGATAAGCCAGAGACATTCACATACAATGGGAAAAATCTGTCATCCACCATGTCGGTCAGGTATTATCCAAAAGTATTTAATCATTTTTAACCAATATTAATTTAAGGTGCTTTATTTGACTGTACTATGTAAAGCTATAGTAGCAATGGACACATTTCCAACCTAACTGGTAATAAGGGCCATCCACAGTGTTTTACATAAATGTAAATGCAGGGTGGATTAATCATAGTGGAATGAATGTATAAAAATAAACTTTCCAAAAAGTGTAGTTAAGATATTAAAATCAAAGTTTAAGAATTATACTATTTCTCTCATTGATTTACTGACTGTACTCACTTTGTCTTATCCACTAGTATAGGTTTAAAGAAAGAAATGGGGCATTGTCTAACATTTGTTTAATATTCTATATAAAAATCACTTAAATATCACTCACTCACACACACACACACACATGCACACATGCACACAGACATGCACATGCACACACACTCCTATACCTTCTTCAAGGGCCATATTCCTCTGTGTCATACCCTCTAAATATACACAGAGAAAGACCAGAAAACCGGACACAAAAATATCTAGATTTAGTGAATGAAAGCTCAAAGAAAGGTCTAAGAGTGTATAAAGCCAAAGCATCATGTGAGTCTATACAAGATGAATATCATCATAGAAAGCAACAGCTGCCACACTTTGAACAGTCAGAGACCAGATGCCACTCTGATACCACTACAGATCCTCACTAGTGAGACTGACTTAGCGTGATTAATGGCCAGACTATCATTTGGGCATGGATATGAAACAGATATAAGAGTCTGACATGTCAGTTTACAGTTCATGTCAAAAAGGTATAGCTGATGTATACACATTTCAGCTTGCAAACCTTTAGACTATCTTCATTGAAACACATTTTCAGATATTTCATATGATGCTGATCTCTCCAAAAGAAACGTGTGAGAAATAACTCATGTCTCTGAAGGTTTTAAATGGACCAACAAGGTTTCATCATGCACCCAGATCTCAGTTTTTCCTCTACTGGGACTCCCACTGAGTCAACAGCCTGTGAGATCTCATTTAAGATCATTTAGTTCAAGATATCTTTCATTTTCCCTTTAGACAAGGCTTATCCTCATTATAAATCAGCTCAATGTTAAGCACAATGCATAGGTCAGCAGTTCTTCTCCTTTAATCTTTCCCTCGGCTTCGACAATCTGCCTTCAGCTCTCTTTTGTCTGCCCTCTGTAAGGATAAGTACACCCGCCTCTTAACAAGCTTTGCAGCTACGTTTGGCATAGTCTTTCTCATAAACGGGGAAAATTCTTCTAATCAATCCCTTTTAGTATGTTATCTGTTACTACTGACACCTTAAGTCCTTATCGATTAGCCATTACTTTGCTGGATAATCTCGTGTCAGTGGGACATTATAAAAATTAAGCCATTCTCAGGGTGCACATACCTTAGCAGCAGGGTCGATTATTTCTATTTAGTTTTTTTTTATGTAAGAGGCTGGCTTGGCTAATAAGATTACTCCAATATGTCATACACGGTCTGAGGCTGTTTTTTTTTTTTTTGCCATAGCATATAAAATCTCAAAAAATTACACAATGAAATCCACCATACATATTGCGTTTTCAGGAAAGGAAAAATGTACACTACTATACAAATATAATAGAAAATATATTTGTACTATACTGAGCCACAAAATTAAAATTTACACAGCTCACAGCTCAGTTAAACAATGTATGAATCCTTGTTTGGGTTTGGATCAGTAGAAAGTATATCAGATGAGTGAACATCTCTGAGATCGCTTCCCATGGGTGTTATCTCAGAAATGTGCTGGTCTGATCCCTGACACCAGCAACTCTCATGTGTTTGAAAGTGCCTTGGGCTTCCTCTTTAGCCCTGAGCAAGCTTTCATTAATCGATCTCATTCTGGAGACGGATGCTAATTCGCACACACTATGAGCGCAGTGGCTAGTTGTCACGGACCAAAAAACAAGCCTGTTTCTCTAAACAGACATCTGGCAAGTAGCGGTAGAGAAAACCACATTGTTAGGAGAGGGAGAGTGAGGCAAGACAAATAAAATTACTGCTTGGGTTGTGAGATCGGTGGGAGCCTTCCCTGCCTAATCTCACCGATGGGAGAGCACACGGCTGTTGTAATCCAATTACAGGAGCATAAGCAATTTGTTAGACACTTCACATAATGTAACAACTTCCCAATAAACTCTGACTTGTAATAGCTTTGCTGAGCAAGTGTATAAATTCTGGGAGAAAAAAGGCAGTTTAGAGAGTGCAGCTGGGGGCATGGAAAGAGCAGCAGCATCAGCATAATCCACCACACTCCACACACTGGCTGCTAGTTTTATTAAAACGAGAGGCCATCCTGCATGGTCATATCGAAACGGGAAGTGTTTTGGAAAGGTGCATGCAAGTCTTTTCAGTAAGACTTATTCACTCATCTCAGATGGTTAAATTATGCAAATCCACATTCCAGCACACAAGACAGCACACTTCCAAATAGTCAGAAGATGATGTCTAATAAAGTCAGTTTCATCACCTCAATAAGTCTCAGGCCAGGTACATTAAACAAAATTTCATTCACGTAATATTAACATCTAAGATATATTGAATTAATAACACCATGCAGGACATAGCCATAATTATGTGACGATACATTAATCTATCACACCATTAAAAAGCATAACTCCCATTAAAACAATAATCATTAAATGCACATCAGAGAAATGAGACCATATCTGAATGTCTGACACAAGTTCAGACGTTCAGACCAACAAGAGCAATTGAAACCCATCTCTCTGATTCTCTGTCGTTTCTTGATGGCTGAGGCTGCAGTGCTGTGGGTGACATATGCACTGGCTGCTGCTCAAAGCTGTTTGGCAGTGAGTGAAAGGAACAGAGGGCTGAGGAGAGAGCCCATTCCCCTGTGAGTGAAGGCAAGCAGTCAAGGTCGGAGGAGATCAGGATGGGGTTAATGAAATGCTAGCAGCAGGAGCGGGAAGGGGAAACTCCAGTGGTAATTTACAAGCCTCTCCCCTGTAGGGCTGAAGGTTACACAGAGCCTACTGGGAAAAGCAGGAAAACAGGAGATGGAAGGGATGGAGCTACTCCACAGCTTCAACAGAAATGTTACAATTGAAGAAAGAACTGTACGATATCCGATGCCTCGTCCTACACCTGAGGTTATTTCACTGAGACTAATAAGAAAGTTATAACTGCACTTTTATTAAGTTAACAAACAATAGTGCTTAAAAAGCATTCTAATAAGACAGCTTCCATTCTCTCTCAGTAATTTACATTGAATGATGCTATATTTGGCTTCATATGAAATTGCAAAGCATCTTTAGAGACCCCATATAAAATATATCAAGGCCTTCCACTCATATTTTCAATTTTTATTAAGTTGTGTCGCTAATAAAAGCCTGGACATTAGTGATCACGGTAATAAGACTGCTTTAAATTACAGCCCTAATTCCAGACGATGTACCCCACCATTAACATGCTGCTGACCCAGCTAAATATTCCTGCTTGATGGGACTCCTGGCTCTGTCATAAAAATATCTGAGGTGTAATCTTCAACTGATTTACCTGCCATTTTCTCACCACCGCCTAATAAAAAGGGCAAGAGCAGCATGGCTTTGTGGGACTAGTTTGATTAGGGATGCATAATTGTACCCCGCTTTGGTCGTTTTCATGCCTTATAACCCTTATAATATGTAATGAGAGGGACTCATGAGACATGCAGAGTGCGGCGTAAGCATAGTGAAGCTGGGAGCAGTGCAGGCCTGGAGGCTTTATTTGCCTCTTGAGGCAAAGCCGTTATGATGTACATCACAGGCTGAACTGGAGCCAGGGCTACTTATACACATCCCGCATGACACATTGTGAGGTATTGACCACTTGTTCTTTTTGGTTAGATGCACTGCTAAACAGCAGGTAAAAGCCGACTGGACTCCCAGGCAAACTGATGAGAGCTGATAAACAGTAAGAAAGAGAGTGAGAGCAAGAGGGAGAGCGAGAGAGAGAGAGAGAGAGAGAGAGAGAGAGAGAGAGAGAGAGAGAGAGAGAGTGTTGTTAGGCAAAGCAGAATTTAGAGAGAAAACAAAACAAGCTTCTGCTCCTTAACATTCTAGTCTATTTTCTGAGAAACACAGCTTTAAACCAAGTTGAGTGGGTGTTACTTTCTGTGTTATGGTATTTGAATCAGTGATTGCTACTGTTCTTGTTTCAGGGAAAGTTCAAGGCATTATTCACAAAGCAAAACTGTGACACTGACATTAAAATCCAAATGGATGTGTACTCTCGTCTCTTCCCCAACTCTCTGAGGTGGAGGTAATGAGATGCTATATCACCATGATGGAGGGAGGGGAAATCTGATTAAGATGTGTTTGCATCCAACGTTTCAACTCACTGCGAAACTCATAAAACGCATTTGCTGTCTCCCCCATAACTAATGGCTGGTTTTCGCAGCTTTGACAGCGAGCCGCGTGTGTTATTTTGTCCGGGTATTATAATAATAATGAGAGCAAATTAGAACAATCAATTTCCATGGGTGGTTCTTGATTGGGGATGATGGGCAATATGGCACTGGGTAATCCATCTTCCTGCCCCTGTCTCATTAATGGCCGCGACGCCGCGACAACAGCCAATGGCAGCACGGCACAGAGGAACACATGGGGGCCCATTCGGCGAGCCTCTGTTCAATTAGCAGCAGTGGCGATAAACAGAGTGATGGATGCAGGCTCACACATGCTGCAGCTTGCATATAGAGCTTCCTTTTAAAGCTTCTCTGTATGTTTACTGCATGACTGGAGACACTCATGACATTGAATTTTTGAAGGGAACAACACACCGTGACTGAGCATTTCATATGCTTTTTGGGAAAATGGTTATTTTTTAATCTACTAGTTTTGTATTAGCAGGTCATGAAGAACATTTGTTAGGCATCCTTGTAAATAAAAATAAATAAGGTGTCCACAAGAGGGCCTCAGTGCTTTGACAGATGTCAAGCACACGCCAGATATTTTCCAAATACGTGACTGGCACAGGAAACTTTAGTCAGGAAAACTACACTGTAAATAGCACAAATGATTTTAATCAAAGTAAACATTTAACATTTAAAAATTAACAGTGACCTCTAAATCCAACATTATTTTTAAACACACAAAACTGAATTTCTTCACAATATATCACTATCTCATGAGAACTAAAAATCCTATTTCATAGGGACTTAGTAAGTCAAAGGACATCATTGCTTTGTTGAACATGGCCTCCTGTCAGGTGTGTGAGTGTCAGTCCCTGATTACATTCATCAGAAAATCAGCCATAGAGAAAGAGGATATTAAGTTTCAGGAGGTGCCATCAATCTAAGTCACTCTTAACATGATCAGGTACACAACAGCCTCGTATTCCACAGTAGAGGAGCCCTCACTCTTTATGGCAGTAATCAAGTACAGTTCAACATACACTCATACAGTCTATACCAAGTCATGCGTACTGTCATGTGATGTGAAAATAGCAGGGGTTATACCAGAAACCAAGCAGATCTTACTCTATGACTCTAGGCTGTCAGATAAAAAAAACAGTCAACATGCATGAGTGGAAATTATGTTTTATGGTATCAACAACCATGTTTTGACTTTACATATATTTTTTAATAAACTAAATAGCTCAAAATATGTCATTGCTCCAAATGTCATTAAATAAAACAGGTTAATTAAAGGTAAGATAACTCTGTTACACACAAAAGACATCCCTTCATACAGATATACATTATGATGGTGTCTTATTCTAAGATTAAGCTTAAAAACCTAGCTGAAGTGCATTCATATGTACATAACCTGCATTGTGTTGTTGCTGATTTGATTTGGGATGCATTGTACAAGTTAGGAAAACTGAGCCAAAACATTGAAGCAGGCAGAAGGGTCACTGACCTGAGCAGGAATTGCAGCCCACTGCGTTCTCCAACCATTACACAAAACAATTAAACATGGGACAAGACAGAGGCCAAAATAAGGGAAGAAAATATTGATCTAGCCCTGGAGGGACATCTGAAGTTACAGCCCACCTCCTGCACACAATAAAAACACAATTGTCCTCAAAGATTAGATTCTGGCACACGTGATGCCTTGGCTGTGGAAATACTCCACCAATCCAGCTAACAAAGAAATCAGTTTGTTAATTTTTTTTAATAAATATTTTTCCATCTTCAGGTGAAAGCAGGTAAAATATCATGGTACCTCATCTACTTATGATAATTATTTTGCACGAAATAGTAAAAATGAACAATATAATAACATTTTAAATAGCACATTTTTACATTATTATTATGATATTTATATTAATAATGATTATAAATAAAAAATAATTAGTACAGAAGCCTTTATTGTAACTGTGCTTATAAGTCTTGTTTGGCAAGGATTTCTTGTTAATTTTATAAACTTAAATAAATCTCAAATAATGTACTATGCATGAAT
>JAOVVF010000039.1:16375805-16387377 GCA_028565595.1 Duopalatinus emarginatus | reverse complement strand
TATTATTATTATTATTGTTGTTGTTGTTATTATTATTATTATTATTATTATTATTATTATTATTATTATTATTATTACATTTGGCTAATAATTAGTTGGTAATATAATTATTGCTATATAATGATTATTTTGTAATGTTATTCATTGTTATTATTTTCCTTAATTGTAAGATTTTACAGTTCTGTTATGTAAAAATGTTGCTAATTTAATGTTTAAATACACTGGCTGTTGAGTATACAGTATATTCCTAGCTCTGCAGTGTAATGGAGGAGTGTTGCCCATAGTGGTCATATGAACACTAGCTCCTCTGAGGCTGTCTCCTGACTAGGAGATTTGTCACTGCATGAGGAATGTGGACAGATTGCACCATGCATCTAAAACTACTCCTACTCTGGAAATGTTGTCAGTGATTCTGTATCATGATTCTGTAACTTATGAATGACATCAATCTTTAAATTATAAACATTTCTGTAGCACATTTAATTTGTCAAAATGTATAACTGGACTGATTCTCTGATAAGTTGATAAAAAGATATTGTGAAGCAGCTTGTATAATTGTGATGTATAACATTAGTCATCTGAGGTTTTTTGCCATTTTGAGCTGTGATGGTTGCCTCTAGCAGGTCTTCGTGTACAGTAAGTGGGGACCTATTTGCCTTGCACCATTAGTCTGTTAATGATGAAAAGATTCAAATTTTCCTGTTCTTCCATTGTTGGCTGTTACACTCCCCATGAAAGTGGGTTTGTTTTATGCGTCTGATATATGCACAGACTACAGACATTTTTCTAACAACGTGTTAATAATCATTTTTAGCTATTGAACTTGAAATTGTAAATTTAAATTGTTCAATTTAGTCAGAATAGGAAACTTGAGAAATGAATTCCAAGCTAAGTGATTATCTTAGACTTAAACTCTAATGAGTGCTTTTCAGTCATTCATTAAAATCTGAAATGACTATCACACCATTGTACTCACGAGTCTGCTGAAAGGTAACTGAACACTGCAGCCCTGAAACTGCTGTGACATTGCTTAAAATAATTAGGAGAAAACAGATGGGGAGAAAAGATAACTGCACAGGGATTCAATTAAACTGTGACTCTAGTATACAGAGTAAGTAGGTGTGTGAGACAGAGAAGGAGAGAGTGAATAATTGCCATGTGAGACCTACTAGTTTCTATTTGTGGACATTTGTATTTAATAGGCACTTAATTCTTTTGACCTCTTATGGCCTTTCAGGATGCATATCATTATTATGTTCTGTGAGGTTCACTGATTCACTGTGATTTACTGTGACATTTTCCGTTATTTGTAGTTATTTGGAGTCAGAACCATATTCTATGTTTTATACCTAATACTGCCAATGCCACTATTGTCCTTTTTTTCTTTTACCTAAAACCTGATTTGACCTAAAACACATTGAACTGAAAAAAGATATTTGTTAATCACAGGGTGCATCATAATGAAATTTCTCCTTGTATTTCCCTTCTTTCCATACTCAGTACATCAAAAACTTTTATAACCGTACTATTGTGAACCGAAATGGGACAGGGCTGAATGGAGAGCAGCTGACACTCATGTACTCACTCACTGTGTCCGTCTTTGCAATTGGAGGCCTTATCGGATCCTTGATGGTGGGCATGCTCGTCACCAGATTTGGAAGGTGAGTCAGTAGGAGACCTCATAACATCTGGTGCTGTCTGGTCACTCTGCCAGGTGTGGTACTGCTACTCCCCAGAGTGTGACGACCACCAAGGTACACACTACCTCATCTGTCACCTCACATGACCTTTCCTTTTTGTTTGTTTACCCCTGTACATGACCTTGGTCACACTTTGGAGGAGGAACAGTGTTGTTTTGTGGCCTGTAGGCTAAAAACTTCTCTCACTAACTTCTCAGATTGCTGCTGTGACAATAAAACAACCCAGAGTACTGTGTTGACCCAAGAGTTTATATTAATAGTAATATGTTTTTATAATGGAATGCATATTCAGCGATGCTTTAATGTGAGAAAAAGACATAATCAGAATTCTTCAGCATGCCCACAGAGGCACTCACAAACTCCTCTGCTTGTCTCGTCTGCTCCAAGCATCTCATGGGAGCCATGAGATTAGACTGCAGACATTTAAATGCAAATGAAAGGTGATGATTCACAACTCCATTTAATGCTCTAATCAATTGTGGCCCAGCAAAGTGTTTTATAGGACTAAGGCCATCATAACACAGAGCATGGCACAGCTGGGTGTAAATCAGAGGGGAAAGTTTGCCACCTGATAGAACTAATCAAGGAGGCCAGCTATTTTATTCAGCACTGCAGTCAGGGAACATCAATAACCTGGTTTTGATAGTTAAACTCCCTGGTGGCGGCTGTTGAGCATTACAGCCCTGGTTAATGAGCGGTGTTAGGAACAGTACTTGTGTCTGTCTGTCCTTGCAGGAAAGGGACTGTGGTCAACTCTACTGTGCTGGTCTTCATAGCAGCCTCCTTAATGGGCTTCAGCAGAATCTGTCACTCACCAGAAATGGTTATTTTTGGTCGCTTTATCACTGGAATACACTCAGGTAACATGCTGTCAGCAAATCCACAAATAAGCTGGTTAATGAAATTTAGCTAATCACATGATGCGTTTTTTTCCGTGTCTCAGGGATATCTCTGAGTGTAGTGCCCATGTATCTTGGGGAAATTGCTCCCAAAAACTTGAGAGGCTTTCTAGGCCTCATGCCCAGCATATTTATTTGCACCGGAGTTTTCACAGCTCAGCTCCTGGGCCTGCACGAACTCCTCGGAAAAGTAGGTATATGTCAGTATGGCACTACTATAACTCTGTAAAGCTTATATTGTCTTGCATTCTAACAATGGATACACATGAATAGCATTTTATTATAATATTCTATTATTATATTTAGTATAAATATTATTGTATTATTGTACAGCTACATGTCTATGCTGAGGATAATAATTTATTGCTCCTTGGCCATTGCTTTGATTAACAGGAGGAACACTGGCCCCTATTTCTCTCCCTGGTGGTTATCCCAACATTTGTCCAGCTGATGCTGTTGCCATGGTTCCCAGAAAGTCCTCGTTATTTGTTAATTGAAAAACACAATGTCCATGCCACCATTACAGGTGAGAGAACTGGCCTGAGCAGTGTTTAAAGTACATACTTGATTTCTAAAATATGTTGGTTTTTTTTCATATAAATTTGATAATCTTTTCCTTATCATTTCTTCAGATTGTTTTGTCATGATCTGTCCAATATGTTTGATGATCTGAGTAAAATAGTCCTACAGACTGTTGCTTACTCACCTTTTCTTCACCTACCGTGTTCTGTAGCTCTGAAGTGGTACAGGGCCAGATGTAATATTCAGGCTGAGATTGAGGAAATGCAGGAGGAGCAGCGCTCCCTGAGCACCATCGAGACTGTGTCTGTCTGGCAGCTGCTACAGGACCCTACAGTCCGCTGGCAGGTCCTCTCTGTAGTTGTCATTAACATCGGGATGCAGCTGTCTGGTATAGATGCAGTAAGACTGTGTTTACTTTCACATATGACTGCATGAACATTTTTTTATATATATAGTAAGCTACACCAGTTAAACCAACACTGTTTAGGAAACTGAGACATAAAAAAAAAATTATTATTATTATTATTATTACCTTATTATTAAAAATAAGGTTAGTGACATACACACATGGATACATACATATGAAAAAAGCTGGCAGTGTGAGATGTGTGAAGGGTTTGTTTTTGAGAACTTATATCTTGACTCTTCTGGGCTTGCAAAAGAGCTCACTCAATTTTTATTTATACAACAAATAAATTCAGGAGCATTACCTTTGTGAATTATTTGGTTTAGCTGCAAATTAATTATTCAGATGATTAAGTGGACAGAGTTGGCAGAAAGCTCATACTTTACCCAACAGAGCTGAACAAATTAGAATTCTTATTTCAAGAGTCTGTTTATAGCATCTAATTTGTTCTGCCCTGCCAAGGCAATAAACATAGGCTATTATTAAAGCAAATTACATAGAGCAAAATCTGAATCTGAGGTGTAGTTTACTTAAAGATAAAGTGAGTGTGATTTTGAAATCATAATACTTACAGTACAAGTGAATCAAGGTTGCTGCAATATGTCCCTTGTGAACTTATTGCATGAACACATCACACCCAGACTGTAACACATTTATATTTTTGGTAGGAGTAGAACAATACACAGGTGCAGGATTGCACGTTTTGCAGTATAATCAGACTTACTGCATCTGTAATTATGTGATATAAAAGTGCTTGAAGTTTAGAAAAGAAATGAGCATTTTTTTGGGCAACAGAATAAGATTTAAAATATCATCAGCTACAAGACAATGCTGACATTCGGGTGAATAATCTTGAAGGCCAGGCAGTAAATGTGTGTTAATAATTCAGCTGAAAATTTGGGACAGATTCACCACATTACATTCATCTCCCCTGCCATTTATAACAGCTGCCATGGAAACCGATTATATTGGCTTCTTGAAAGTAAGAAAATAAATGTTGCTTATAAACTGTGTTGAGCCTGTAACACAGCGCGCGAGTATTTATACTTGTTAACAACCGAATGCATTTTCATATATACGGCTTGAAACCACTTTTCTGCTCAATCAGTTTTGTTCTTCTGCACTCAGAATAGAGGTCTGATAGTGCCAACGCTCCCAACCCTAATCCTCCTTAATCACTAGTAGCAAGAATGCAAAACTGATCTCTGAGTTCAAGTTCTAGATAATTTCAGCTATGTAACCTGTCCATTTATAGACACTGGCTAGAGCATGAATGCGTTTATACCACTGGTTTATGTGAGCTTTTTTTATGTTTGCTTACAAATGGACAGATTGGCTTGCCTTTGTCAGAGTCACCCTTTAAAGATGATGCAAAAAAGACAATAGAAAGATAGATATGAGGTGATGGGCATTATGAATTGCAGTGAATTAGAGCATCCCAGACAGTGTGTGTGTGTGTGTGTGTGTGTGTGTGTGGGTGAATATATAAGATTAAGGTGAGGTACAGGCATTGCATTAATTACCTATATTAATAATTATATCAGTGGAAGGTCCTCACACGTATAGCAAGACAAAACTGTGTGTGTGTGTGTGTGTGTGTGTGTGTGTGTGTGTGTGTGTGTGTGTGCAGGGTAAATGGGGTTGACAGGTGGTGTGTCTTGGCTGAGTTGAGCCAGAGCAGCAGGAGAGTGGCTGACCGTGTGTGTCCTCTGCACTCCCAGTAGCTCTAAAACCGTCTGTGTTTCCTCTGATTACCCCCCTGTCTAAAGTCGCATACACCCCTCCAGCGCCAAAATTGAATCTGAAGTGTTGTACACCATAACTGTGCAGCTATGATACACCACCTGTTCAAGCCAAAATCAGCATTTTCCTCATTCTTGTCCTCTCTCACTATGTTTTACCCACCCACTCTTAATTTTCATTCTCACACCACAGATCTGGTTCTACACCAATGACATTTTCGAGAATGCTGGGATACCAGCCCCTGAGATCCCATACACCACAGTAGGAACGGGGGCCATAGAGATCATCGCAGGTCTTTTAGGGGTGAGTATTTCTATTCTAATATAGTAATATGACTAGTGAGTAATGAAATGACCTGACTGAAGGGTGTGTTAAAGTTATGTATGAGCAAACTTTAGTGTACCTACTCAAAAAGCATCTTGTCAGTAAAGGGGGTCATTTAGAGAAAATAAAAATAAATATTACAGTGAGTTTTTTAATTAAATGAATAACATAAAGGGATTCTAACATAAAGGAATATTTATTTCTGTGCCGCAACAGGTCATCCTGGACAACTTGATTTCGTTCCTGATAAATAAAATATATTAGTTTGTCTCAAGTCATCAATTGTCTCAAGTCTACGTAGTAGCACCATGCTCAAGTTGTAAAGAAATCAAGCCTGTATGTGTGAGCTCTCCCTCCGGAGTGCCTCTGCCTCTTTGTCATTTCTTTCTGCTTCACTTTGCTTTTCTGTCCATCTTCCGCCGCTCACTTTTCTCCGTTTTTTTTCCTCCTGTTTTTACACTCATAGAAAACACTGTATGAGATGAAAGGAAAACATTAGAGAGATGGATGAGTCTTGTTCCTACTGGCTCCTTCTCTGGGTCACATCTCAGAGCTGTAATGGAGGCTAGACGCAGTCTCCGTCTCCCAGGCGTATCGCTTAGCCAGGATTTAGTGATGCACCATCAGCGACTGGAGGAGGCGAGGCGCGCTGTTAGTCAGGAGAACTCATTGCTGTCAGTGTCAATTGGCCCTCACTTGGGAGGCCAATGGCACACAGGAGGAAGGCCGGAGATTGGTTATAAAATTACAACTATTCATTCTGCTGTCAGCTGCTCTCCGCACCCTCCTTTAAGTCAGAGCACTGCTTTGGCTCTCATCTTTTCCTTATTGTCTTGCAGTCTCAGTCTTTCAGAATTACAGTCTTAAAGCACCAATCAGAAATTTCCAAATGGTGCATCAGCTTTGAGTTTACTAACACAGAAGACAGTAAAGATATGTCAAACCATGGCAGTTTTGTTGCAATGTTTGTATTCCAAATAATCTGTTTTAAAATATTAATAGAGTTTTTACTTATTGTTATGTTTCTCTAGTGTTTTACAGTTGAGCGGCTCGGAAGACGGCCACTGATAATTGGAGGTTTTGGGGTCATGGGCCTCTGTTGCGCTGGGATAACTTTTTCTCTTGTACAACAGGTGAACATTATCAGCACTACAATTAAGACTACATTTTTCTGCATATACTGGATTTATTATGTTATAAAAAGTAATCATAGTTCATTTGATCTGTGCATTAGAGTTTTCAAAATGCATTA
Organism: Duopalatinus emarginatus; assembly: GCA_028565595.1. NCBI lineage: Eukaryota > Metazoa > Chordata > Actinopteri > Siluriformes > Pimelodidae > Duopalatinus > Duopalatinus emarginatus. The sequence continues at coordinate 16,380,531 of JAOVVF010000039.1, read as the reverse complement.
GTATTGTGTACTCTGTGTCATTCCTGCTTCCATCCTCCTCTCTTAGACACATGTGCATTTCATGAAGTATGTGAGTGTAGGCTGTGTGGTTGGTATCATTGCCGGCTTCTGTATAGGACCAGGTGGGTAATATTGCATTTATATTTTCAACATGGTTTGAACAAATAACCATAAAGGCCATACTTCTATCATGTGAATTGGTGCTTCACTACATACGAAGAGATATGGTCTCTAGAGTGTGGTTCAGACTGAATCAACAGATGGTTGTTCTTTGACCCAGGTTCCTGTGACATCTGGAAAAAGGGAAATAGCGACACCAGGAGGCAGAATAGCTGAATTAACTGTACAAAAAAGTCATCCAGTTATATTCTGTGCTTTATTTATAGTAAGGCCAAGGAAATAATAAATAGAAAAATAGAAAGTTATTTATTCACTTGTGTGTATTTTTTAAATAGATTAGTTCTCCCAATAATTCGGCTTGATGGTCTCTTAACTTAGACGTTGATAAACATTATCTTTTCACTTACTCATCCATAATCATAATAACATGATAGCATATAGACTGTGTACACACATGTATACAATGCATATTATATTACTGTTATGTATTATTTTACTGCAGGTTATCAATAAATAGCTCATATATGAGCTTCCTGGCATTAGTAAATAATCTAAATTTAAAAGTGAGCAGTGAGGAGTGTACATTTTGTTATTACATGCATGCATTTCTTATTCAATGGCATATCAGTATTATGTGTAGAGTTTATGCATACCACAGAGGAGAGCAGAGGAGCACGGCTGAAATGATGAATGAGACTGCAAGTGCTTTACTCCGTTGATGTATGATTCAACCCCACTCCAAAATCTATAATTCATTCTCAGGCCGCAGCCTCAATCGCTGTAATTACGTCTTTAATTAGGATTTTTTATGGCTCATTGTTCATAAACAATGATGAATATGGCTTTTTAAGCCAAAATCCTGCATGAACAATGAATTACAAGCAGAGTTCCATATCAATTTAACTGCAGCACGCTTTCTACTGCAATTATCATGCACAAATAATGAAGTCGCAGCTTGGCTTGTTCCTGAATTCATTAGACTTGAAATAACACCTTGCGCCTGTTTATTTTTCACTGTTAACCAAAAGGGATTAGAAGTTAAGCACTGGAACAATAATGAGCACCTCATAAAGCTACTTTATTGTCTTCTTCCCTTCATGAACTGTTGCATTATGGAAAAGCACTGGACTTGTGCATTAATGAATGTAATATACATCCCTATATCTGCATATATACCTAAACCTACATGTGCATTCCAAAAGCATCTGCAGTGTATAAGTCACTTCCTATATGCAATATGAACCCTTCAGAAAAAAAAATACTCGCATAATACTCAATAATAGTGTATAGAAGTAAACTATGTTCTGCATTTTGTTTTTTTATTTATGTTTTGAAGCTGGTGTCCCGTTCCTGATCACAGCAGAACTGTTCAAACAGTCCCACCGGCCTGCTGCTTATACTGTAGGAGGCTCTCTAAACTGGATGTCCAATTTCACTATTGGTTTCATCTTCCCTTTCCTACAGGTGCTGTAACTACTTTTTCGCTGCAATACTGTCACATCATATATGTTTATTTGTAATAGAAATATTAATATTAACCAATATTCATTTTACCAATAACATTTTACAATATGATTCTGTAATTAATGTTCTTTATTTATTAAGTATTGCCATAATAGATCTTCAGTATTTACTAATTACTATAATAAATGTCTATGCTGACAAGAGAGCAACTAATATTAACTTACTATTCTGACAAATCCTAAATGGCCTGCTATCTGATTTTAAACCACTGTGTCATCTGCATGTTTCTGTGTTGTACACTGTCCTTACTTTGTTATTACAGAGGCATTAAGTATTTTTATATCAGTCTTCCCCTGAAAGTAATAAACAGTCATTCTTAAGTAATCCCGGAGAAATCATAATAAATTAAATGGCTATCTTATTAATATTTAAGGTATTTGGGCCACTATGCTGACGAAAAAAAAATTACTAATGGTTTAACTTATACAAACAGAAATTTGGAAACTAACAATTCCTTTTCCAATGACATATTAGTGTCAACATTGTAGTGTATTAACTACTGAAGAACAACTATGGTAACAATTTATTACTTAATGCTGAGTTAGTAACTACTTAACTGTTAATTGAGGAACTTTATGGTAAAGTTTCAGTGTAAACACAATATGTTTTAAAATTTTTATATTTTCATTAGATTATGTTTGTGAGCTAAAATAACTTTTTACACTTTCTGCCCCTGTCACAGATGTTAGCAGGGTCCTACTGCTACCTGGTGTTCAGTGGTGTGTGCTTGGTGGTAGCTGTCTACGTTTTCTTCGTCATTCCTGAGACGAAGAATAAGACATTTATGGAAATCAGTCAGATGTTTGCCACTAAGGAGGCGGTGGTGGAGAGCCAGGCCCTCAGTCAGCTAGATCAGCTTAAACTGAAGAAGATGAATGGTTATGGAACACTAGAAAACGGCTCACTTGAATTCGACAGCTCCTCCTCTGGTACCTAAGAGCAGAGAGGAGAGTACACTTAATCAAACTCACTCCTGTACATCTGTAATTATCAATAGCATTTTGAAAAATGATACGAAGTTTAATATTAGGGTTAGTATCATGGTTCATTATAGCTGTGTAAGAGTGTGATCTATGTGCACATATTACATAGACGATGTCACATTTATATCCATGTTGACGTTAATTTAAATGAAATCTGCCAAACATGTTAAAGCCCATTGTCTTACTGCCCATTTGGTAATCTTCCTAATGTATCCTATTGACCAAATGTGTATTAGCATATTTTATAACTTTTAAATAAAGTTGTTTTTACTGCATTTGCACAATACACTCATATAAAGCTGTTGTATATTATATGTATATCTATTATAGCCTAAGATTCAGGTTTAATCAGAAAGTATAAGAAATTATATATTTTAAGGCACTGTACTGTATGAAATAATGTACATACTACATGCTATATTGGGGCTGTTTTTGGCTGATTTGTTTCTTATTTGCCCTGACAAGGTTAAATGTCTGTTTAATGAATATTGATATATTAATGTATCTAAATGGAAAATGTTTCTGGAAATAATAAAAAATCCAGTGTTCATTTTATGCATTTTTTTATTTTAAATGTATTTGGCTAATGTTTAATGAGAGTGCTTTAAAGAATATTCAATTTTTAAAACCTCACATATAAAAGTGTTTTTAGAGGATATGTGGTAGTGTGTTTATTGGAAACATCAGGGGGCAGGCCAATAAACGCTTCCTAAGCAGGATCTAAGCAGATATTTGGTGGTTTTCGCCAAGCAGCTTGAGTGCCAAACCCAGAGCAGCTTCATTAACTCGCCGAGGAGGCGGATTTAATGCTTAATTAAAGAAAAGGGCTATCTTTCCCACCTTCATCTATGGGTACTGGGCTCCTCTTTGACTAAGCTCTGTTACATGATTTTTTCTCTACATGGGCTAATTGTGAGAAAGAAAAATATCATGCCTAAAGATCATGTATACCAGAAGGTCTTTTAGTAACCATGTTGTAATTTATTTTTGCTGGTTCTGATCTATTGCATCCGTTACAAGTCTATCTGATTTTACACAGAAAACTGTAATAGTCCAGTTGACTCCAGATATAATAATATATCCATATAGATTCAGATCTGTTTACTCTGTTAGAAGCAATTGAACTACCCTCTAGAAAATCCTTTATGGTGCACAATGTGACACCATTGCCAGAAACACAATATTTTAAACCTACCATAAACCAAAGCTGTGGCAGCTTAGAACTAAAACACCATGTGGGCGTGTGTGACGTCTTAGGTCTACTAGGCGCAGAGAGCTATACGTATAGTGAGCTAAGGTGCTAACTCTGCAAGCCCCTAGGCATGGTGCTCAATCTGTGTGGGCCTCTGCAACTCCCTCAGAAGATGCCTGCATAGACAAATGATATGAAACGCCTGCATTTCCCGGTGCAAGAAGAGAAATGGTGAGCTAAATCGTGTCTGGCTTTTAGTCTCCCAACTGCTGTCCACTGGGCTCAAGGTCACTGGTTAAATGTGATCCCACATGCCTTCATACACACAGCTGCACTCTCAGAGTTCATTTTCGGAGGAGAAAACAACACCACACTTTACCAGCTGGTGTGACTAAAGGATCGAGAAAACACAAGTAGCTAGAAATCAGACGTTTCTTAATTTTCCTGGTGCTCTTGTGCCGAGATGTCTTGCCACCTCGTTTATAGAAACATCTCATACAGACAGTGGGGCAAAACATGAGTTGTTCAGGTCCGTCTCTGTGTCCCAATGTGGGCAGAACAGTTAGAATACAGCAGTCTTTAAATGTATTTCATCCTGGGTGCCTTGTGCAGCACTAAATACAGAAGCTAATATTTCACTCTGAATTGCCTCCCCTGATGGAAGGACTGTCGTCCTGTAGGTCAGCAAGAGGAAAGGATGTTGGTCTAATTAGCAGCAGAGGAATCTACCGTCTCCCTACCACCTGTCAGTGTGGTCTTTGGTCTGCCCCCTTGTGGCTACAGAAGGAAATTGACAGTATTGAGTGTGTAGGAATTTTATTGCTTCCTTAGTATTTTCTGTAACATCTCAACCTCTATCCCTCCTCTATCAAAATTTATATGTATATGTATATGTATATGTATATGT
>JAOVVF010000039.1:16354565-16375705 GCA_028565595.1 Duopalatinus emarginatus | reverse complement strand
TATGTATATGTATATGTATATGTATATGCATATACATATGTATTGGGTGTTGGTGTAACATATACTGTTATGTATTCAAAACCATATCCAAAAAGACAGTTAGCACACTGACAGCAGGATTAAAAATAAGTACAAGAAAGTTGCCACCCTCCCTCCGACCTCCTAAAGAACACAAACAGACGCAGTACCCTCACAAAGAAAACCCGCTGCTCCCTCTAACATTTTAATTAATGACAACAGATTTTCTTCTCATAAGTGCTTTAATGTGGCTTATTGCTGTAGCAGTCCCCTTGGCCGTGGAAATATTATGTTGACGGATGTGCTGTGTCGCTGGCACTCCCTGGATGGAGGCAGCTGTCAGGGCCGGGATGATAACATTAACGCAGGGGGAAAGTGATGACAAATGCCTGTTATCAGCGAACGAGGCCGGTGACAAATCGAATCGCGGCTCCCAAGAACCCCCATTACACCGTAATAAAAAAAGATTGATGGTCCTCTCTGTCAGGACCTCTGTTAATGCGATTTCGACTGGTCTCTTCGGCTTCCAATTAAGATGAGGAGGGAAGAGAGAGAGAGAGAGAGAGAGAGAGAGAGAGAGAGACAGAGAGAGAGAGAGAGAGAAAGCTATACAAGATCTACTAATTGGATCAGTGGAGCCAAAGGCACTCTCTTTCTTTCTCTCCTTCTTTCCTTCCATCTTCTCTCTCTCCTTCTCTCTCTCTGTCTGTCTCTCTGTCTCTCTCTCCCCCACCCTCCCTGTCTCTTGCGGTGGCAGAGTGGAGCGTATCTCTGTACATTGCATTATTTCAGGATTTATGACCGGGTTGTGGGGATGCAGCCTGTGCCAGCAGTGATGAGAAGAGCTCTGTCTCTCTGCCAGCTCACACATGCAGACGGGCACAGATGGGAGCGAAGATGCAAACCCAGCCAGTGATGAAACATCCTGACAAACAGTGGGACAGACAGAGAGACAAATAGCTCCATGTGACCCACTTGCCATGCAATTAAGTAAATAAGGATTGACTGTGTGTCAGCGGTATGCTCTGAGTGTGCCATCCCTCACTGGTGTCGGTGTGTCACCCACTGATTTCATTATTAGTGAATGCTTGTTATGCTCCTAAAGGACTTTTTGAGAATTAAATGGCAAATGACTTGACAATGTCAGACATAAAGATTTCTATCCATTTTGGACAGATAATGCCTGTTAGTATTAATGTGAGGGTATGTCATCACTAGAGTTGACATCTAGGCAATAGAATCATCTGCATCTACTGCATTAGTATTGTACAATCAACATCACCTTATAGGAGCTAGACAATTGCTTAAGTACAAATTACTGGGTCCCATAAGAGACACTGAAATGCCATTTTTGCTAAAAGCTCTGATTAGAATGCAATATGCAAGTGATTTTAAAGTCTGCTAAACAAAAGTAATAGTTTAGGGAAGTGGTGTCTGGTGGGTTAATTACAGAGTGAGGTTGAAGACTCCTGCACTGTGAATGAATGAATGAAAAAATGAATCAGGACTTGCATAGATTGCTTTAAATGTATCAATTATATTAATTTAGTTTTTAACTAGTTTTATGAAATCATAATTCCACATTTTTACCCTGCAATGGATTGGCACCTTGTTTGGGGGTCATTTCTACCTTGCACCCAGTGATTCCAGGTGGGCTCCAGGCAAAACTGCAACCATGATGGATGAAGCGGATAAGAGACTGACTGACTGAATTAATTCCACATTCTATAAAATGATATGGGAGTTGTTTAAAATAAATAAAAATAGCTAATATTTGTGCAGTTTTGGTGGTTAAAATATCAGCAGTATGCAACCAACTCAATTTATTTAAGAGAACAATGTGACTTAAGTTTTCCTGCTTTACAAAGTTTGAGTACAAGTTACATTTTCAGTGCATTGTATGTATTTCTTAGTTAATTTAATCCATTTAGTAGCATGGACTACTAAAAAAATGTAAAATATCTTTAAAATGATTTAGCCACTTTGCATGGAATATTGTGGCCTCACTTTTTTAGAAGCTATCCAGTATTACTGGAGAACTCAAAGCAAATAAAATTGAATCAGTGCTATATATTTAACATTACTGTACAGCTCACGCGAATGTCAAGTCAGCTGTCAATATACATACAGTATCATATGCCGAATATAGACCAAAGCCCTTTCACTGGAGCATTTTGTTGCCAGCTGTAAATATAGTGCTGGACATAGTCCTTCCACTAAAACAGTCTGAGCTCTGCAGCCTGACCTCTGAAGGAGACTCCATCCCCATCTCATCTTCCTGAAAGCCTCGAGGGGATCCACTGCATACAAAGGATCTGGAGGATGATATGAGAGTTTTCATTGTTTTCATTACACCAAAGCTAGTAGTTTCTATCTGAGAATAATGGCCAGGGGGGTAAGCTGTTTTGTTATTGTGACAGAGTTTTCACACATTATCCCACGAAAAGGCCACCAGACACCCTCTATTTTTCTTAAACCTTTTTACAGCATCTGGAAAGCTGGAGGAAAAACAGACCTTTGTTTTATTTATGGTTTCAGGTAAAGGCACAATAAACATTATACTAACATATAAATAAAAAAATAGATAGATAGATAGATAGATAGATAGATAGATAGATAGATAGATAGATAGATAGATAGATAGATAGATAGAATGTAGAGGATAGACAATATATCAGTAATCCTGACATGTGTGTGTATGTGTGTGTGTGTGTGTGTGTGTGTGTGTGAGAGAGAGAGAGAGAGAGAGAGAGAGAGAGAGAGATTTAATATAATAGGTACAATATAATTGGTGGAGATTCTAACACAATATATACATATATGTGTACATGTATTTATTCAATCACCTTCTAGGTTACATTTAGAAATGCTAGATGCTGTAGGTCAGTTCAATCAGTTTTTGGAAAACCAGACACTCCTGCATCAACCCAGCAGTGAAAACCAGATGACCTGATACTCTTGTATCTGTGCAACACACCATGCAGTGCTGAGAATAAACGTATTGGTGAACAGGTTAGAGACAGACTGATATATCGTGCAGTGCAACAGCTGGAATGGAGTCAGTAATTGTACACCTACAAAGTTCATCTAGAGGGTTGGCTTACATAAATAGGTAGGTGTTGTTGTGCCTAATAAAATGACTTCTGAGTGTATTGCTCATAACATACTGAATGTTTATAGATGTTTTGATCAATTTTGGCCTAAGGTATTTACCATTATAACATAATACCATTACTGAATATAGAATATATGTAATTTAAAAAATATATTTTTTAAAATGAAAATGAATCAAAATGTTGCTTACTATTACAGAAGGCCATAATAAAACAAACCAACGGTTCCTGCCCAGGACAATACAATCTGTCTTTCTGAATAAGTGTGTATGTGTTGTGTGTACGTGCATGCCATTTGGCCTCAAACATCTATAAAGCATAGCACAGGCAATCACAGCCCACGCTAAGCAATAAGAATGAATTTTGCTTAGCACTGAGTGCTTGTTTGATGAATCTGACCTGTTGAGTTTATGAAGATCAAATCAGCTCATTGTGCGACTGGGCTTACAGCAGAGTGGACCTGCTCAGTGCAGAGCCATGAATCCTGGGCTAGGGAGGTGGGTGATAGATGGCTGGAGGCTGGCCTCCATCACGCCCCATCCGGCGGGGGCTCCCCACAGTCAGGCTAGAGAGGTTAGAAAGACAGAGGAGGAAGATCAATTCTTTGAGCACAGGGAGAAATTAGGCATGAAATTAAAGCTAGCTATCGCTGACCGCTGCCTGATCCCCGCTGCAGTTAAGCTTTTACTCCGACAGTTCTGTGCGATAGCTCAAAGTGCCTGGCCACTCACGTCCATTTGGCACATCCAGGATGAGACGAGAGAAAACGGAGATGCAGACAAAAAGCAGCGCTATCCCTGCACTAAGATGGCTGCCAGTTTCAGCGCTGATGACCTGCCATTACTTATACTGCTTGAGACCAAGTGCAAGGTCAGTTCAATCTGGCCTTGCCATAAATCAGAGCACTAGTGGAGAAGCCAAGGTTACAGGGCCTGACAGCCATCACTGAGGAGAGGGTATTTATAGATAAGAACCAGGAATAAGTCTCTCTCTCTCTCTTTCTCTCTCTCTTTCTGTCTGTCTGTGTATGTGTGTGTGTGTGTGTGTGTGTGTGTGTGTGTGTGTGTGTGTGTTTGTGTGTGTGTGTGTGTGTGTATGCATGTGCACATTTGAATTCCTTGCATAGTATTACAGTGTGTGCAAGATTGAGAATGTTTAAATGATAATTCACTATAATAAAATCAACAGTATGATGCCATTGAAACCAAACCAAGGATGCAGTATATGTGATTAGGCTTTGACGCTCTCATAGGTTTAAATATAAACATGTAAGAACCATGCCACTGAATATGACAGCATAAAGGATGTGTGGTGTGCCACCTAGAGTCTGATTAATGTAACTACACCAGCATACCTTCACTGTCCAGACTGGGAACTGTGCATTTACATTTCCAGTATTTGACAGAAGCCTTTATTCAGAGTCTGCTTTGTAATCTTTATTCTAAATTCTACTTAATCCTAAGTAATTAATATTCTGTTCTAATTAATCCTAATCCTAATTAATTACTTAATGAATCCACAAGCTAGTACAAACAGGTCAGACGCTTTAAATATTATCAAGCTTATATATTTACAGAGAGGTTAGCACAACAATAATACACACTTGGTTATATGTTGGTGAGTTTAGGGTCATAACAAAAAATGATACTGTTCCAGCAATTAAGATTGATATACAGTATTATAACTGATATATTAAAATATTTAGAGTGTTTAGCCCACAGAGTAATGATAAAAGCTATGGGGCTACTTTATATATCCTAAGAGAAAATATCAATGATCAATGATGAAATAAAGCAGTCTGATCGTCTGTAAACTCATAGGGTTAGGATATAGGATGCATTCCTGCCTAATAAGCAGTGTTTCCAGGATAGGCTGCTGATCTTCCATGACCCTGACCAGGAAGGACCAGTTACTGAAGATGAATAAATGAATATGCATTGTGTATATACATATATACATGTGTTCTTCTTTTCTCCTACATTTGGTGTACTGACAATAATTAGTTATAATTAGTTATGCTGTTTAGGGTCCTTTACTTACATTCACTAATTTCCTGTAAACATTTCATCCTAAAGAGATTCACAATGAATGTTGAGGGCATGCCAGGAGAACTGGGTGATAGGTAGAAATCCTCCCCAGATGGGACATGCACACATGTTTACACAATCATTCCTACACAGGGGCAATTTATTTTAGCCAATCCACATGGTAGCATATTTTTGGATGTGAGAGGGAAGCAGAAAACCTGAATTCAGCCAATCACAGTAGAGTTGAAATTAGAAAATGACTGCAAGATCAAAATGCAGAAACCTGAACTTCAATTTAAAGCAAAAACTATTTCCTAGCCCTGCTGACTATACCAAACAAACAGCTAAGGAGGTTAACAATATTTTAACCATATTCATAATTTAAAAGCATAACAATGGCTTAGCTAATCATTTGATATTCAAACACTAGGGTCATTTATAAGATGCTTTGTACCTTTTATGTACAATGGAAAACTTACTCAGGTCATACACAGATGGGAGGCACCACATTATTTGAAATGAAAGTGAAAGTGAACTATTTGCCTTACTGTGTTTTGCACACAGAAGGAATGTGACCTCCGCATTTAACCCATCCGTGCAGTGAAACACACACACACCAGTGAACACTAGGGGGCAGTGAACACACTTGCGGGGGGCAGCCCCAAACCACGGCGCCCAGGGAGCAGTTAGGGGAGGTAGGTGCCTTGCTCAAGGGCACCTCAGTCGTGTCTTGCCCCGGGTGGGGATCGAACCCGCGACCTTCCGCTCACGAGTCCGGTTCCATAACCACTAGGCCACGGCACGTATACGTACTGCCATGCAGTAAAGTAGTTGGATCTAACCCTGGCACCTTATTGTAAGGTACAACTGGCCTCTAAGCCTCTGTGTCTTGCCATGCACGACTAACTACATACCAACACCACGAAAGCAAATCTAAAAAATCTAAAACCTTAGGTGTGTCAGTACCTGAAAAAACACAAATTACCAAACAACCAAGCTGTCAGAAAACCACAGAACACGTTTATTCAGAAACTATTGAACAGATCCCCATCGGTAGTGTAATATGACTTCAGAGAATTTTGATACAATACAAGGCCTCAGTAATAGATAGGGCAAGGTTCTTTTGGCTAAAAAGCACCACAGACCCCTCAGCAAAAGCACAATGGACAAATTAGGTGGAGATACAGTATCAATAATTTTTCATCAGCTAACATGTCAGAGACATGCTTGATCCTGTAAAGTAAAAGTCCTTTTTTTTTAATCACTGTGCCACCTATTTCTTGCGTAGTGGAAGTATCTCTGTCAAAAGTCTCAGATTCAACTGAAGAAATGCAATTCTTTATGTGACCTCTTAAAAAACCTCATGTTTTGTTTTAATAGTTTAGGGATAAATGTGCTAAAATTGCTGAAATCCAGTTTAATGTTCTAACGAATAGCATTTGTAGCTTTTATCTATAGTCACATTACTCTTTAAGAAGGATGATAAATTCAGTGAATAGCTCTAACACATTTCTTTATGATGCCTGAACAGCTACTGAATTATTGCTCCCTGTTTCCCCCTTTGCATCTCTTCCTCCGTCCCATCCCTCCCAGCCTTTCTAATTTCATCCTTTCGCATTTTTTAGAGTCAACCCCTTTCTTTTGTTTGCATGCCAGCAGATTGCTGTCGAATGTGGCACGTTCATGTTAGTTAGTAGTTGAGTGGGTGTAACGACTCTATAAGTGTTTTCGGGTCTTCCCAGACCGGTGTGAGTGTAGGACAGGTTTTATGCTGAGTGACTGTATCTGTAGGAGACACAGAGCAAGGTTTCACTGTGTACAGCCTTTATTCTAAGTTCACATTTATTACTATGTTTGTTGATTCCTCTTCAATGTCCAAACTCGTCTGGTTTCATAGAGATCTTATGATATGATACATTTACAATAAGCACTCTGGACTGTTTTTAGAAGCCTGGCTTTTGTTTTATCACACTTTCGGGTTTAATGTCTCTGTAGAAGTTACAATTCTTTAGTAATTCAGATTGGTGACCCTTTGAACTGGTTTGTGTACAGATTAGCATTTTAAACTTAAACCTGTTAGCCCTGTTGACAATCATTCACTCAGACTTCTCTGGAGATCTGAAATAATGAGAACTTTATGTGGACTGCATTAACAATGCTCAGCTATTTTTTACATTCTGCTTAAAACATTTTCATTGTTCACCTATAATAGTCTGCACATGTGACAAAGTGATGATGTTATAATTGTACACAAACACCCTAATTTCTATCATATACCAATTACACCCTCAAGGTCATAACATTTACCTTTGGCTCTTTTTCTTTCCTCCATTCCTGAACACTAGAGGGTGCTCAGGTCACACTCATTTTCCCTTGGTCTAGCACACCAGAAACGTTTGGTGTAAAGAAAGGTCAAAGGTCATGTCTAATGACAAATGCTAAATGGAATTTTTGACAAATAATTACAAACGTCAAAACAAACAATGACTTGTGGTAATGAAATTATATAACTCAAGATTAAATTATTAAGATTTAAATATTTTGGACATAAAATGACATAATTTGGATTTTCTAATTTCTCATGACTGTTCCTGGTTACCAGATATCAGAAAAAAATGTTCGTATACAGAATGTTTCTAGGTGTAACATTATTACGTTTATTATTTACAATTAATTTTGCTTTACTTTAAAACATGCTTTACTTTTGTACAAATACTTTCTACAGAAATAAGGTTCCTGTAAACATCCTATAGAAAGAGTACTCATACTTTTATTTTGTACTTGCTCTTTTAAGTCCTCTGGGGGTCAATAAAGTGTATCTTAACTTAAACGGTTTGTCATATTTGCTTGGATATGTATCTGTAATCTATCTATGAATTACCTCCTCTTGATATGAGTACACAAAAGCCTGTATTTTCCTACTTCTCTGCCGTTACCAGAAAATGTCAAAGAAATCACACTTGTAAAAACTCAAGCCAAGGTTATCTAAGGTCATTCTGTTCACCCAGGTCACACTGCATCATTTGCTTCCATGAACTTAACAAAGTTGTCTTGTAGAACTTACCGGTCATATGATATATTTCTACGGTGCAACCACACCGAGTAGTTACACACTGTGGATTAGCATTTATTCCACTAAAAGTGAGCTTCCTGAGAGCATCGTCAGTCTGGAGGTGAAATGTGAAGATCACAGATTTCATATAAATTCACAGAATTCCAGGCTCTCTTTCTGTCTCTGCGAGGTCATGAGAGACCCAAGACATCGAACCTGCATTCATTCACAAATGCCGCGAGACATTTTACGTCTTAATTTACAACTGCAAAACAATAAGCCAATACACAGTTAGAATACGCAAGGTACGTATGTCTGAGACCTGTCTTTCCTTTTATACTGCTCTAAAGGGAGTTTACCTAGAAACCTATTTGAAGTCATTGTACTTCCATTCTTTTTGTGTAGTGGGCCGAAATTTCAATGAGTGGTGATAGTTCGCAACTACCTGTAATGGTGGAGTACACCCACTAAAAAGAGCGTGCTGAATGTCTGCCCTCTACGAATAACAATAAGCACAATTTCCCAGTTTGCATTGTGCTCTGTAGTCAGTGAGTGTGAGCACGACTGTTTCTCAATCAGACAGGGCATTTCTTTCACTCTTCAGGTGGCACTTTACAGCTCTTTAAAGTGAAAGCAATGAAAGGTTGTAACCGGCCAGGAGTTATTAAGTGTTCTTGAAGGCAAGGGCTTTAACCTTTAATGGTCTAGGTCATCTGTTTGAAATGACCACACAGTCCAATTACTTTTAAAGTACATCTAGATTACGTTTCAGAAATGGATGCGGTTAAGTTAAATAGACCCACTCAACATGTCTGGGCTCTTAGCAGGCCTCTTGTAGGTGCCGTCCTGCCAGAAGCCAAACAAGCAGCTTTTAGTAGAGTAAAAATTTGAGGTAGTGAGACACAGGCCGATACAGTGAGTAGTAAGTAATCGTGGGATAAGCTTTAGGGACTGCTCAGCAGCCCTGTGCTGTGGTGTCTGGATCTAATTAACACAGACAAATGAGCACTCCCAATGCAGCAGGTGCTGAAAAAATGTCCTAATTGTGTGCCAATGAATGGTTTGGATTAAAGGGATGTTATCTTTCGGCTAACTGTGTATATGAGTATGTATAGAAGAGTGAGAGCTGTGTGCTCCAGGACATAGGCTTTAGCAAACATCCTTTATGTCATGCAATGCAATATTAAACTATTTTTTAAATAAAGAGACAAAGGGAGGAAATCATGCCTGTATTCCGGTATATGCTAAATTCCCAGCTGCACAGCACACATGTGGGCCTACTCCTTGGCCCACAGCAAGCATAATATTAGGGAAAAAACACATAAATACGCCTTAAACACAGTACAGTCAATCAGTACAATATACACACAGTAATAAAAGCAGGGTTTTAGACTTTAATACAGGAATGGTTATTTTACAACTATAAAAGTGTAAATGACTGGAGAAACTTAAACCCTTAACCCTCTCTTAATATTATTCACTAATTCATCTTAAAGCATGGTGAAATAATGGTGAAACTGAGTAAAACAGTTTGGATTTAAGAATTGGCCTGGGAGTTTAAAGGGATTAAAGTATCTTCTTCTCCTTAAACCAACACATCCAACATTGTGTGTATAAGTAAGTCTTCTTTAAACAAAGTGAAATCATTATCCATGAGTGGGGAGAAAGCTTCTGTCCACTGTTTGTCTGACACATCCTTCGTGTTAAAACAGACAAACAGTTTATCACCCTCTCAGAATGTCAGACAAATCTGTCAGTTAGTCACAACCAGGTTTATTAGATGTCGATCACTTGAAAGTAGGTGAAATTGAGACAGTAACAGCTGTGTAATGGAAACTGTCCTGAAGCAACAGGATTTTTTCCCCATTGTTAATTAAATATTTTCAGTATTTGGAGACAGATCACATCTCTATTTCAGTCAAGCAGACTGCTAAGTTAAGATTTACCAGACTCACAAGTCTACAATTACATAGCAAAATAATTTTCCCCTCTATTCATACAAAACAATTTCCCAATAATCACTTTTTTCCCTCTCTATAATTTAATGATGTGATCCTTTTGTGTGGCAAAGGGACACATCCCCAGTGACTACACACACTCATTGTAATACTCCCAATTGACTTTTTCAAAGTAAGCCTAATAACATGTCTTTATACCCAGCAGGGGCTTTTTCATGTCGTATTTATGAGCTAGCTGCACTTTACATATTCATTCTGCGGGTGTTAAACAATTGCCAGTGGGTTGCCTCTCTGTCCCCAAAGCTTTTGCAAAGCCACCTACCACTCCAGGCCACAGCTGTGGGATCGGACTGGCACATCATTCAACCAGCAGATGACAGAACTCACCCCACTCTTCTGCCATACTGCTACTAAACAGTTAGCAAACCATGCTCATGCTCAGTCAAGAAGCAACTACTATAGCGAGTGTTTGTTTTACCTGCTTGGCCATCCAGAGCAATCAGCAACCCAGGCTAGGCCTGCTTCACCCTGTCCCTGTGCTCTTGCTGTCACTATGCAGAGTTTACATAGTGACATGAAAGTGACATCCACAAACATGAAGAACTGAGGATAGGAGTCACTCTTCTCTAGCTTGACTGTAGTGTGATGATGATGGCGGTGGAAAGGTGGGGGGTTTGCTGTAACATTGCAGCCTTCAGCTTTACAGAGCTCGTTGAACACAAACAGGGCATCCCTAGGCTCCGGGAGACAGGCAGGCAGATAGAAGGCCAGTGATTGATAAGTCTCCCCTGCTAGCACACTGACAGCTCATGTCAAGGATCTAGTGAGTTCCATATCAAATGTATCAACTGCTCGCCAAAACAGGTCTTATTTCAATGACCACCCCCATTGTCCCCTCCATTTTCCCGCTGGCAATACATCAAAACTCCTATTCAGCCTGTTTATTTGTTAGGTACCTCTATTTCCTCTCAATATAATGTCAGTAATAAATCAAATTATGGCAATGTTGGAAGGCTGTACTATTCTAGGCTATTGTGAGTATCTCATGCAGTGAAAATAATTACAACATTTATGCTTGAAATTAAATAAAATAATTACAGATTATTGACTAATCCACAAGGAGGTTCTATCTTATAATATTATTATATATATTTTTTTTTATTGTTATTGTTGTCATCATCATTGTTGTTCTGGGGCCGAAACATGTTTAAACACAACAATACTAAGAAGAACTAGTCTGTTAGGAAAATGATGTGACAGTTCTTCAAGGTGGCCAATATATAAGTGGCGACAAAGATGCTATTTGACACTGAGGTCTATTTCTGGGGGCTTTGATAAGCAGGTTTTGAGCTGGTTGGGTGGTGGCGAAGGCAGAGGGGGTTATACTCAGAGACAGGGCAGCGTGTGAGAGAAAGGGAGAGAAGGGCATAGGGGTCCAGTACAGGGTTATCAGGACGTTAAAATATCTGGCTCCCTCTGTCAGCAGAGCAGGGTGATTAACACATCGACAGCCTCAAACTGGAAGACAGGCAGGCAGAGGGGTGAGAGTGGAGAGATAACAAGACTGATTGACGTATGAAGGGTGAGAGGAGAGAGAGAGAGAGAGAGAGAGAGAGAGAGAGAGATGAGAAGAGAGAGAGAATGCCAGTGGAATGCTCTGTTGTCCACCCCACCCCTCTCCATGTCTTGCATTTACCCTGTCCGACTGAGCATTCTTAAAAGCATTCCTGACAGTTCAACCACCAACATCCTAAATAGCTCAGGTTTACCAAATTTGGTATGGTAATATAAAGATATTTCATTAGTGACAATGGAACCAAAAAAAAATCTTTTTTCAATAAAGACACATAATGATGTAGATTTATTCTGATAGTTTGGATCATATCATATCAGAACATACCACACTTTAACTAAAACAGACAAATCAAAGCATGTAAAATATGCAACTTTTCTAAAATATTATAAAGCCTTATTGTTGAAGGGTCATGTTGACACAATTACCACTGAATTTAACAAGCTCTCTGTTCAACAGGCAACCCAGGCCCACTTGAGCTTTGGCCTCTGTGAGGTAGCTAGTTAAGCATGTCACTTAATCTAGTTTAATAGAACTTGCCTCATATCTTACTTAATCAGAGGCTGAGTGTGGTCTCAAGATAAGCTGTCTTCTGTATTTACTGGCCATTATGGCCTGTTATCTCTGTTTTATCAAAGTTTCATTCACGCATCCTTTCCCCCTCATTAAAATAGGAAATCCATTTTCTACCAGTTGCTGGAAAATACGATTCATTACAAAAAATGTTTTAACCATCTAAACAGATTAGTAATATTGTACAGCATCTGATTTTTACTTTATGATACTTTTTTGATTAAAAAAGTATTGGTAATTAAACATAAGTGAAATGGTCAGTCAATTCAAGGGTATGTAAATGTGTCCTCTATGTGAAGTGGCTGATCATTGGCCTCTTCGCTGCAAGGTCACCAAATACTTTTAGAAGTTAAAGCAGAGCACATGGGACTCATTTCTGGACCATGCCTGTGTCACGTCTAATTGGTTCCCCAGGTTGTCTGCGAAGGTAACATCTTGTTTCCATGCTAATGATGCTTCACTATGGTTTTACAGCTGCAAAGAGACAGGAGGGGTTAGAGGGTCAGGCGAGGTGTGAGGACGGCAGGCCTTCACCCTGCTCGTGTTGCCTCTGAGACCGACCTCGGGACTATGTGGATACAAGCATAGCTTTTACTGCTGGAACATTTGGGATAGCTTGTGTTAGTGGCATGTGATGTTATGTTAGCCTGACTTATGACTTAAATTGCTATCACTGGGAATGGCTATAATTTTGGAGCATTTTTAAGCAAAAAAGGTAAATAATTGTAATGTAAAGCATGGTAATTTTTAATAAATACAATATTTTACATGGACTTTAGATACTGGTTTGAACTGATAACTAAATATTTTCAATAATTAACCTGGATTTTACTGACAGAAATCATGAACAATATCTTTTAAAAATTTGGATTAAATACATTTCACATTAATGTTTAGCGTTGCTGTTATTGCAATTTAAAATCAGTACATTTTAATTTAAATCATTAAATCTTTTTAACGCTATTTCATACAATTCTTAAATAAACAGTGTTCTGCACACTATCTAGTGCACTGTCATAGTGCTCACTAGCAAATCATTTGAACCTGCATGCAGTGAGGTTGTACTTAGTATGGAAAAATAATTAAACTTTCCTTTGAAGCAGACTACATAAACACTACAGGTCTCTACATGCTGCTTTTGCTATCTATTCACTCGCTTTCATTGACACAGTTCTTATTGAGCCTCAGCTTTCTTTCTACCCTCACCTTAATCACCTTTTATTTAAACTGTTCATGTCTCCTCATCAAGACTCACAAATGTGTGACTAATTGAACAATTAAATTCACTTGAACAGTTATGAGATTAGCATAAGTGTTACAAACAGTAATGTCTGTCATACTTATTCACGGTTTTTTTTGTATCACATTGAACAAACCCCAACCTTCGTACCCTCATATGTTTGAATTCAAACACTTTTAACAAAATCAGATTCAATTATCAAACCCTAACCCTACAGGGTCTTGACAATATCATTCAAGCATTTATTGTGACACATATCTAATTGTAGATGTGTATTGTCTACTGCATGTGTGTCTTGCCAGTGGAGTGTCTGCCAGACAGGGGTCTGTGTGTCGAGAGTGTTGGGAGGCCTCTAGCTGAAACATGAGCTTCAGAGCAGGGATGCACTGAGGCATCTCTCTCTCTCTCTCTTTCTTTCTCTCTCAACTCTCTCTGCAGCCCAAGGATGATTGAGAGACGAGTCAGTCTCCCACTGGGCCACTGAAATCTCTTTCTTCTTCTATGCTGCCTTTTTCCAATTGGTTTTGTTGAATTCACCCTTACCCTAACCTTGTCTTCACAGCTGTTCTGGCCAAGTGAGTGTCTATGAGGCCCAAGATTAAAAAGGTGAGTTTTAATAGCATAAGAGAAAAGGGCTGTGAAACACATTGATCTATGACAGAGAAACAGACACAGGTAAAGAGAAACAGACAATTGGAGGAAAAAGAACAACAGGCCTCAGAAACTTGAAGAAGTTTGTGATTTATATCATATGAAAGGCTGAACTGAGCAAGAATAGAAAGTAATAGAAAATGATGGAAAGAGTTATAGGAATGTGTTTAGAAGCTGCAGATATAAGCTATTTGGACTACCAACACAGCACCGAAGTCAGAACATACAAAAATTCATCAGTTTGATACATAATTCACCACAAATGCAAACATATCTAGACATAATAGTGAAAATAAAAAATAACAATATGATATAAAATAGAGTGTTATGTATTTTGCAAGAGGAACATGACATCAGTATAACGGTAAGCATCCTACAGAAACCAGACTGGTGTCAGGAATTAACTCATGACTCAGTGATTGATATTGTTGCAGTTTATGTAAGTGCAGGAATATGTAAAATACTTGGCTACCTGGTTTGTGGCTTAAACAAATACATGACACTGCATATGTTCTGTCAGAGTTGCCTCATCAAAGTCCTCAAACCTTTTTTTTTCAGCATGGACATTTTGAAAACTTGGGTTACTAACTGTAAATTAAGAATTTCCATTTTATCGAATATGAATCCACTAAAATAGAAAACTAAGGTGGCCAATTCTATAGTTTTATTAATTAATTAATTTATTTATTTATTGGCGTTTGGGGTTAAAATGAGTACGAGATAATAAATCTTTCATATTTACATTTAGACGTGTTAAAAGACTATGAAAGAATATGCACTTTTTTGCTTTAACCCACCCGTTATAGGTTCCAGAATAATTGGAACATGTGAAAGACAGGTGTTTCTTGTTGTGCAGGTGTGTCTTGCTAGATTGATTGTCAAAACAATTAATATTGAATGTCTATGTCTGAATGCCTACACTTGGTTTGAGTTGTGGGTTTCACCTGTGAAGATTGCATTTGTATTAAAAATGGCAAACCAAGATAAAGATCTGAGAGCTTTCTTTGGGAGAAGCACAAGCCATTTTTAAGTCACTGGGCACAAGCATTGAGCCAACCAATACAACAATAGGGAATGTGATGAAAAAGAAAGAAACGACTGGTGCACTAACAACCAGACATCAAACAGGTTGGCCAAGGAAAACAACAGCAGTTGATGACAGAATCACTGTCAGGGCGGTGAAGAAAACCCCCAAAACAACATTCAGTGACATCACCAACAACCTATACAGGGCAGAGGTGAAGGTATCACAATTCACCATGTAAAGAGGACTTTAAGAGCATAAATACAGTGACTATACCACAAGATGCACATCACTTATCAGTACTTAATTGCAGCTCTGACAGAGGTAAACTGGAAATTGCAAAGAAATACAGAGATGAGCCCAAACATTCACCACTACCAGAGTGATAGAAGGTGTGGAGAATGAAAGGATCTGCTCATGATCCAAAACATGCAAGCTCATGGGTCAAACACAGTGGAGATAGTGTCATGGCTTGGGCTCACGTGACTGTTTCTGGAACAGGATCACTAACCTTTATTGACAGTGTAACTCATGATGGTAGCAGCAGAATTAATTTAGAAGTCTAGAGAAACACCATGTCTGCCAATTCACAGAAAAATGCATCTAATCTAATTGGGAGGAAATTCATCATGCTTCATGCACATAAAGTCAATCACCAGATTCGCCCCATTGGAGCAGCATTTCATCTCCTGAAAAGGAGACTGAGAATCCCCAAGAATATGTGGTTCAAGCTTTGGAAAAAAAGCTGGGTAGCCGGCTCAGTGCAGGTCTTACAAAGGGACATGGAACCAAATATTAAGTGTTGTTTGTTTTCACTTACTTTAAGACTATCTGGTACAGTATTTTTCTTTACATAAAAGTTAACTGGTCTACCACCAAACATGCCATGTTCTAAGTTGTTCAACACGTAGATGTAAATGTCAGGAAATAAAAAGTGAAATTCTGATCTGTTGTCACATAGTCATGTTTTGATTACAAGTGTCTTTAGTGTATTGCAAAACAAAATAATTAGCCTTGCACTGCAAAACAATCAGAAGGAAATGGGGAATATATATACCATATTAACTGGTAGAGACAAACCTACTCAATATACATAGGCTGGTGGTGGCTCCATAATGGTATGGGTTTTGTTTAGCTGGCATTCAATGGGACCTCTGGTACGTCTACAGACTTCTCTGACCGGTGAACACTATGTGTGTCCTATATTCATTCTGATGGGTTTGGCCTCTTTCAACAGGATGATGTGCCACCATATACATCTACAGACTTCAAATTATGGACCGTTCTCCAAGAGGTATGGTGTTCATTGTCTACTGAATATTAGTATTGGTATCAGTGATCTGTAAACTGTGATCTGTCTAGTAAAACATATCTAGTATACTTGCAGTTATAAAGAATCAAACAGGTACATTTATGAATAGATTTACAAAGTAAATACTTTTTCTATGACCTAACCAGGGTCACGACCCAAGGGTAAAATGAACACAACTGGGATTTTAATTTTCAGCAATATACCTCTAGCTTATGCTGGACCTGGGAGTTTGATACAGTATAGCACTTTGGAGGAAAAGCAAAAAGGTTCCGGCACTTTGTGGGTTTAAACCCACGCCTGTCTATGCAAAGCCATTTGCCAACCAGAAGGAAAAATTTCCCACGCTTTCCCCAAGCCTTGCCTACACAAAGAGCAGCGTTCACTCTGCTACTTAACCCACATTGCTTCTCCTTGTGCTCATGCAGCAATGTGTCTTTTTATGTCATGCCTTAGGGCCTCTACTGCCAAATCGGGTCTGCTCAAAGCTGCCTCGGATATTTAGTCACTCCTAGTGCCTAATACCAAGAGGTAGTGACCTGCCAGTGCTTTTACAACTTCTGCCTCTGTGTTGCTGATCATGTAGTCCTATTGTATTAGCAGAGTAAAGATGTAAAAAGCAGCAGCAGCCCAGGAGAATGGTGGGGGTAGTGGAAGGTGGATGGCGAATGTAAAAAGCAAATGTACTGAGAAAGGGGCAACACTTGGAGGAAGTCCAATACAACATTCTCACAAATGGACCCCAGACCCAAGCACGGCGTGTGAAAAATAATGACACAGTGATATGGAAAGCCTGGCTTTGCCTTAGCCTGAAAGAACTGAATGAGGTACAGAATATAAGGTTGGGGGTGGCAGTATGATTGTTGAGCTCTTCTCAACCACTTTCTTTTTAATTTTGGCCAAGTATGGGCAATAAGTCATCATCACATATTAACCCTAGGAACAAAATGTCTTATACATGTGAACTCATGTTAGACATCAGTTACTGTACATTTAAGACAGTCAAGATTTAAAAAAAAAAAAACCTAATCACTCATTGGTCCTTTTTCATTTGTAGCTACACTTCATTATTACATCTGTACCCGAAATGAGATAAGCATGAAGGTTAGATGGACACATCCACTACACAGACTGACAGCTGTAGAGCAAGGTGTGTGTGCGCATACATTTATAAGATAGTAAGTCTGAACTGGTGCATGGATAACCGTGGCCTTCAGCCTCCTGCTGCCTTAGGCTTTTACACTGGACATGATGCTGCACTTTAACTTACCACCCAGGAGTTAATAGTGAAGCCCGGTCAGTGTGATGGAGTATCATCGGCAACCTCCCATCAGGTCGAGCTCCAGGACCCTACGTCATGTCCAAACTGAACGCTGTCCTCATGCCAGACAAAACAAGAACAATGTCAGACTTAGCAATTGTGCATGACTACATAGCTTTATCTACCATTATTCTGGATTTTTTGTTGCAGCAAGCCCACATCATATGTTTCTGTAGTGAAAATAGTTAAATTATTTTCAACTAATGACTGTATATATAAACTAATTTTTTGCTTCAAATGTAGGACATTTTTTAAATAATGGTAGAATGCTCAATGTTGAAACCATAATGTTTAACATGCTCGTATGGAATCCATATAACCAACATACACTCAAAGCAGAAAAAAGGTACATTTGGGTGAACCCAGTGGGGCTATGAAAGAAAACAGCGATTTTGCTATGGCAAAGTTACTGTATTTGCAGCCAGAGATTTTCATAAGTGGATACCAGGGAAAGTCATTTCTCCATATGGACAAACATTTTAGAAGGTACTTATTTAACAAGCGCTGTACATGCTAAAGAGTGTCCCTGTACTGCTGGACAGGGATAAGAACAAGGAAAATGGCTGCTCGTTAATGGGGTTGTCAAACGGTTTCACTGGTTTTTATTACATAATTGACTTTTAAAAAGTGTTTAAAATATTTTAACCCCTTAAACTCCCAGATGCCATCAGTGCACTTAGATTTAAATTTCCGACTGTGTAACTACAGTCTATACCTTTCCAATTCATCTCACTGTAGGTACTGAATCTGATACAACACATACATAGGATTGAAAGATGACGACAGATGGATGTAATTATGATGTAAATATATTACTTGCAGTTGATGAAGTATCGTCAATAAAAATCTGTTGTCTTTTACCCCTGCATAAGAAAGTTTTCTGAGCACAGCTTAATTCTCACCATTATCCAAAATGATCAATGCTAATATAGTCTGCTTCCTGTCAAGGTTTCTTCCTTTTGTCATCTCAGGGAGTTTTTCCTTGCCACTGTCGCCACCAGCTTGCTCATCAGGGATAAAATTTCTAAAAATTCTATAAATGTATAACCGTTTTCATTATTTCTGTAAAGCTGCTTTGGGACAATGTCCATTGTTAAAAGCACTATACAAACAAAATTGAATTGAATTGAATAGAATGATAATAAGCCACTGATACTTGTTTAGGGGTTATTATTGCAGTGTTTGTGTATTTGTGCTTTAACTCCAACCAATTTACCTTACCTACCACACACACACACACACACACACACACACACACATTAGCAGATGTGAATGGCTCCATGAAATCAAATCACTATTGCCTCACTTTGAAGATCATTTGCTTGCATTGGGCCAATCACATTCTTTGCATTCTGTACTAATCTGAGGCTCTGCTGTCGAGGTTCCTCACCATTAGTGTGTTTGTTTATCCATTTCCTTCCCTCCCTCCAATTAACATGTCCCTCATTCTGGGTTTGTTCTGCCAGTGTGTGTTGCTGTGACGCCTGTCCATCACCCTGAGGCCCTCTGAAAGAACACTTTAAAAGTGAGAACAATGGCACTGCCCCTCCGTCAGCATAGTGGAGCATTGGTACTCAAATGAGTCCTCTTCCCTGGGGTGTGTTTTGTCTTGCTGACTTTTCTTGCTTCACTCCGTGAGCTTTCTGATGTATCTGACTGTAAGCTGTCGAGCGTTACCGTGGCAAGCTGCTGGACAAGGAAGGCGTTCGGCGTCACAGATGACGTGGATGAAAGCGGATGGATTGCACAGGGAGCCACTCCTTGGGCCCTGAGCCCCTCCTGGCTTGCTGTCCCATCACTCTGGAAGAGTCATCAGGCCCCAGAGGCAAACAGCAGGTAGCCTGCTCCCTGCAGCCAGGCACAGGGCCTGCCTGCCCTCCTCTTAACCCCAGGAACATCGACATCCATCTCGGCCACTGCAGGGGTCCTTCTCTAGTCCTGCCCTCTCCTTTTCTCTCTTCTTTCCTTTTTTTCTCTCTCTCTGTCTTACCACTCAGTCTTTCTCAAAATTATCAATCTTCTTCATTTTTTTTTTTGATGCAATACAGAATCTGTTTTGCTAACATTTGGTTTAATATGTGTCATTCAAGCCTTATTTAAATAGTATCTGGACCTATGCTTTTCAAATTAGTAATATCAGATAAAGCTAAAAGCTAAAGCATGACTTGCTTTGTCTTTGAAAAGGCAAAGCTTGTTGGGAAAAGGTTTGTTATATATTTGTTATATATATTTATTTGTATATGTATATGTTTAAAATCTTCCCTCTATTGTTTTTCTAGATACTGCTTAGAGAGATTTTATTTGTTCTTGCAAACATTCATTTCTCATCAGCATTAAATAAAACATTTTCTTTTATGGTGAAAATTTGTCAGTCTATAAATACCATAAAACAATTATTTTAGCTATTCCAAAAGCACATGCAAGGTAACACCTTGCCTTCATCAGAAATGGTTGTCAACACTGTCAGGACAGATATGTGCTTGTCTGGACTGTCACTATTACACCACACACACACACACACACACACACACACACACACACACACGTTCAGCAAGATAAAAGACCCAGTATTTCTTTACCCTTTGCACAATATAAGACATAATTTATACAAAGATTTACACATCACCTTTCATAGCTATTAATACACTATGCTATTAATGTCTTAGTAAAGTAATTTGTTGTTATTTGTATGTATTATGTTGTAACATTTCCAAAGCTTATATGTGATAAAGAATATCTAATGTGGTACTCCATTAAACACTGTAAGTTACTGTATTGATCAATCTGAGTAGGGAGGCTGATTTTGCTGGATGACTGAGACAGGAACTGGACTCACATAACTCCAAGTAGCCCCCTCTCTGTGCCAGAGTTGTCCCTCCGTGTGCTAAGCAGCAGTGCCTCATTCCCATGTTAGTATTCCTGCTGCTTGGTTAGGCAGTCAGCGACTGGAAGCTGGATGTAGGTTAATGGGGAGCTCAGCCCTGCCTTAGGCCATGCAGAAGTGCTCAGCCATGGCCGCACACTATTGACTTTAATGGCCCATTAATATTGGACCACTTCAACACAAAACACGATACACACATCAAAAAAGGGAAAGGATGGTAAAAAAAACAAAACATTTCACAGAAGAATGAAGGAACTGAAGGAGATCAGTGTGCATGTGAGGATCCTTCACTTTTCTGTTTGCTTTTAGAAGTGTCATCTGAGAGACAAAGAGAGAGAGAGAGAGAGAGAGAGAGAGAGAGAGAGAGAGAGAGAGAGAGAGAGAGAGAGAGAGAGAG
>JAOVVF010000039.1:16334368-16354465 GCA_028565595.1 Duopalatinus emarginatus | reverse complement strand
AAGTGTCATGTGAGAGACAAAGAGAGAGAGAGAGAGAGAGAGAGAGAGAGAGAGAGAGAGAGAGAGAGAGGCAGAGGTTTTCATATATTGAACTTACTCACCTTCTCACTAACTCACAACAGTTTTGACACATGCTAAGGTGTCAAAAATAATGTACAGCAAATAGGCTAATTGAAAGGAGACTGAGGTGCTGCCCTCTTGTGGTACTACCACAATATGAATTACACCCACAATAATGTGGGTGTAACCACATTCTCTCTCTCTTTCTCTCTCTCTCTCTCTTTATATATACACACAGACAGAGCCATATATATGTGTGTGTGTGTGTAAAATATATATATATATATGTGTATATGTGTGTGTGTATATATATATATATATATATATATATATACACACACACACATATGCATGTTTGATCCATGTTATTAAATACGCGGGCGTCGGCAGTACTTTACTTGGGCTATTTAACGATCTGAAGACCTGCGAAAAGCTTTATAAGCGTTCAGAGAGGCCTAATTAATGACTGGCCATCAGCACAGCCAGTGGGTGTGGTGGACTTATGGTGATTCAGAATAAAGTTAAAAGACATGATTAATTTGGCTAATTCATTGGAGGCTTTTCATCTCACATAACCGGTGAACTGTTAAAAAATACGACTGGGAAAAAAATATGACGGAGAGCTTGTCCTGTGTATCTCTGAGCGTTATAATGTGAGAATAATTGCGTTATTAATTTCCTATATCTATTTTAAGAACATGAAGAAGTTGTTCAAGCAGGAGAAAAGTGTGTCGTTCCTGAGGGAGTAAAGCAGGGTACTCTGCTATTAAAGAAACACTAATCGTCTGTAATCCTTTTAATGTCTCACACTTCTCTTTGACAATACACAAGTCTGGATGAAGCGAGTTGTTGCGCTGCACAATGGCCTGAGTTTCAGCAGCCAGATCCCATTTAACAAAGTTAAACTTGCTCTGCGCCTCAGTTACTCATATGAGGTCTTACTACACACACTATTATACTCAATGCCTTAGTATAACTAGTAGCATGACTATTTAGTAATCTATAACTGCTGTGAAGGTCTACTGTAGAAGTAGAGTTTAAAGTCCCATCTATGATCATAAATACACACGTTGTAGATTTTTGCTGTTTTTATCCAGAAGGAGAGTGTATGGGGGATATAGTGATTTTATCCAGATTTTCCGCAAACTGGTGCGCAAACGCCTTTGCGCTCTCTAGGCCTTAGTGCTCATCCTCAGCTCAGGTGAAGTATAGTTTGAATTCATAGGGGGAAGGGAGGGGGGGTAAAAAAAAAAAAGGGGGGACGCTTTTGTTCTGCTGAAAAAGGGGGCTTGTTCCTCCAGGACCAACCTACCACTTTAACCGCGGCTGTAAAGCGCGAACAAGGTTGACATTGGAGCTTGCATGGGAATGGAAGAAGAGGAGGGGATAAGAGAGGCTCCTCAGTCCAGCAGCACCGTGTCCTGAAGAGACATCATCACCCTCATCATCATTATCATCATCAGTATCTCATCATCCTCATCCTCAGCAGCAGCAGTAGTGCGGGATGCGTCGTCCTGATTGCACACACTGACACCCAAACGGAGTTGTGTCCACAGCAGGGACATCTGACTGGGAGAAAACGTCAACCGAGTCCTCGCTGGAAATACACGCAGCCACGAATAATTTTGCTGTCATTCTTGTATGGACACCATGCCTCGATGCGTGCTTATTTAAGTCATTTTTACTTAAAAGACATAATTCGGTGCGTTTTGTATTAGAACTTGGGAAGCTCAAACTCAAACACGGACTCGATTTTTTTTTGGTTTGTTTGTTTATTTTTTTCATTAAGTGCACTTAAGCCTGAGCAGAAAACTGTCGGTCCGGACTCGTCTTATATCTACTTATCTGTCTGCGCTTGGCGTTCTGGCGTGTGCTGAGGCGTCCTTCATATTTCGGATTTCCTCTTGCTGCTCATCAGCAGATTTTACAGGCTACTGATCGCATCCTCGTCCTCTGATTCATCCTTTGGATGTTCAAGAAGATCTACCTTTTCAGGAAGAGGACGTTGTCCGTTTCCACTGGTAGACCCTGAGGTGTTATCTCTTCAGATCAGACTCTAATTTGGTCTACTAACTTTTATCTACGAGGTCAACAATGAGATTAATTCCGTCGAGATTAAGTTATCTGTAAGTACAAGTTCTTTCCCTCTCGCCTTAATATAGCCAGATTATTCCTTTCATTGCAGTCATGTAATAAGTTTTCTGTTTTTTCTTCCCAGGTTCCTTCACCTCTTTGCGTTTTGCTACTATGCTCAGGTACGTGCAACTTTTTATCATTTATTTAATTTACACATTATAGTACATAGTTACAAAGAGAATTGATCATATATAATATATGATAATATGATATATATATGTAATAATTGACTCAATAACAGTATTGTACAGTGTACACAGGAAACCCATAGACATTTTAAAGGCAAGATCACAAACAGTATGTCTGGACGAAATGAAGTCAAATTGAATATGCGCTAAGAAATACAGAGATAAAATTGAATTTGTTTCATCTGATCAGATGAATATGGACGTGAACTGAAACGACCCAACATGGCCAAGCGCAGAGCGCACAGAGCGCACATGGGTTACCGTCCTAAAACACCGGCTAAACTTCACACACTTCCAGGGGAAACTGATAGGAAATGTCTCTAGATTAGTCACTGTTTATTTACACTGATCCTGAGCATATAAATATTTTGGTTAGTGATTTTAGCACTAATGCTGCGTTAATTCTTGGCTTGCTTTTTTTTTTTTAGTGGATGAATAATGGCACTTTATTCAGGTCCTGAACTATCTGTCAATGAACTGCTGTATTTAATACTTTTAATGCTCCCGTAATTTATAGGCCTCTGTCACCGATTAATGAGGCAATTCTGCAGATATTGATTATGTCGTACTTAATTTCTGACAGGTAACCATTCAGTCCCCGCCTAATTTTACACAGCATGTGAATGAGCAGAGTAGGGTGACGGACCGGGTCAGCCGCAGACTCATCCGGACCTACCAGCTTTACAGCAGAACCAGTGGCAAACATGTACAGGTCCTGGCCAACAAAAAAATCAACGCCATGGCCGAGGACGGAGACGTGCACGGTAAGAGATTATTATATTATTTTCTAACACTTTGACAAATGAAAACATTACAGACTGTGGGTTATTGCTGTAGGTTCTGCAGGAGTCTTGTGAAGGGGGATTTGGGTATATAGTCCGCTCTGTAAGCCTAAAAATAAAAAGGTTTTGCAAGACAAAAAATGTCAAATGGATTTTAGCTGGTTGTGAAGGTGATTCTCTAGAGAGGCGAGTGCGTCTGGAAGAGCCATTAAAACTCATCTCACTCCAGCCTCCTGCACATTTCCTGAATAACGCTCCTTTTTCTTCTGGCTAACTTCTGAGAGGCCGAAATCTTGCTTTTACGTGCGTTTTACGCGCGCGCACAGACACGCACAGGCGCGCGCACACACACACACACACACACACGCACACACACCAGGAGAGCAGACTGAGCACAAACTCAATTTATAAAACATAATATATATAAAATATGATATTTTTAACAGAAATATTAGATGCTTTTTTCTTTAAAAAAATAATTTCTTAATTATTTCTACTGCTTAATTACTTTTAGATTTATAAATCAGTATATTTATTATACCTCCATTTATATAGGCTAGAAAAACAGGTTTCCCTCAAGCCTCAGGTCCAGTTCCAGCTTTCTCATATGCGGTTTCAACACATCCCAAAGCCTTGTAATTACCAGTCGTGTTGAGGTATTTTAGGAAGGTTGGCTCGGGCCCTGCACGGCTGCGGTGACATCCGTGTCACCTGAGCATGTTGCAGAGACAGCAGGGTTGTTAGCTCGGGCCAAAGTCTGACTGCAGCTTGGGGCTCGTGGTCCACCAGCAGGTTCACTGACCCCCTCCATTAGAACCGTAACTCTTTACAATCATCGAGCGCATGGGAGAATCAAAGAGGGTTGAAATGCTAATCTTTGGCACATGCATCATGGAAGGGTGACTATTACAGAAGCCATCTTTCCTCAACACATCTGTCTTAGAAAAGTTTTGAAGGTGGTAGCACCCAATTTTCTATTCAACTAATTAACATTTACTCAACTATGTAATATTATTGTACAGATGATCGGTACATATTTCTTTTTTTTCTTTTCTTTTTTTTTTTTTTACAACACATTCATAGAAACAACATGAATCGTAAAACCTTACAAGTAAATATTTTAAAGGCCTTACATATTTTTTGCCAGGGTGGTTTTTTCCTTTGTACAAGAATTGAGCCCCACCTGTTTTTATCATTTTTAAAGAATTTAGACTGGCATAAATCCTACAAAATGGCCCCCTATAGGTTTTGTGTATGCTTCTATGACAGCCTGCATATGTGTACTTACAGAATGTTCCTTAACATTAAAAAACGATGTACTATAGAGTTTACATTTCCCTTAAACACAGTTTCTGATCTAAAATGAATCTTTTGTTTCACAGCAAAACTCATTGTGGAGACAGACACATTCGGCAGTCGAGTTCGAATTAAAGGAGCCGAGACAGGATTCTACATCTGCATGAATAGGAGAGGAAAGTTGATTGGCAAGGTAAGAAAAATAAAACACGGTCAAGAAAAAAACCTGTCTTAATCCTAGCTTAATCCAGACATGACTGTCAACAGTTTTTTGGATTATATGCATGGATGTTTTGTGGGATTAGTTCTGATGGTTGGATCAATAGGAAGCATACGGTACAAGCATGAGATATATTACTCTGTCATATAGATTACAGTTCCCCTACTGCTCCGGCACTGAAGTATTGTAATAGTAAAACCACAACATCCTGTGGAGCGAAGTTGTAAGCAAATAGAAAGCTTCCACATTCTCCCTTTGTCTGGTAAATGCTTACAGTTTGCTCCAAGCTTTTCCTGGGTTGCAGTATGGGATATGGAGTGTAAGGAATAGGATCTTTCCTCCTTTTTTTAGCTGGGCACTCTTGTTCCAGGGTGGATTTGTGCCTCTTTCTTGCTGTGAATGGTAATAAAGTGGGATGGAGACTCGGCCCCCACCTCCTAGCACCCTACCAGGTGGACCATCTGCTTGGCACCCCTGATCTTATGCTATCTGACATATTGGCTGCCCAACGACAGCCTGCATGAGAGAGTTTTTTTTTATTTGTTGTTGTGTTTTATTGGTGGATGTAGACTGTGAGCAATTTTCTATCCTTCATATGAGGTTAATTTTAATGGCCCTTTTTGTTAAGAGGTTGGAGCTAAGGTTGAACTATTTATTTGATACATTAAGGCATTGACATTGATTGGAAGGTTTAGTTAGGACACTCTGTTGGTATGGGACCTGTAATTAATTTTTTTGGCTACAATTATTGATTATAACCTTTATTGTTAGAAGTTACAACAGAAGCTGATGGATATTGCATTGGTATTGCATTTTTTTAATAATACTTTGATCAGAATATGATTTGATTAAATCAGAATAATTATGATCAGGCTGCTTGGCTATAAAAAATAAATAAATAAAGAGCATCTATGCATGTAATTTACTCTCTAAAAGCAAGTCTTAAAGTGTTGACCTGTGAGCAGCCCAAGGTAGATAAAGCGATTAATCTCAGAGGATGAATCTTCACTGGTGTTTACCAAAGGGGGAAAGTCATTGGTTACCACTGTCATTTCTCTTTCTCTTGATCTTGAACTATAATGACTTAAGCATATGCTCTGTGTGTGTGTGTGTGTGCGTGCGCGCGTGTGTGTGTCTGGAAGGTTTTCGACAAATACCTTCTGGCAGATTTTGAGATCCGTTTTTGTATTGCTTTTAACTGAAACAGATTTAAAAGAATTAGATATCTGACTCTTCCTTGTTCCTTCTTGTTTGCAGAAGAATGGTCAGGGGAAAGACTGCATTTTTACAGAGATAGTGCTGGAAAATAACTACACGGCTCTCCAAAATGTAAAGTATGAGGGCTGGTACATGGCATTTACGCGCAAGGGAAGACCTCGCAAGGGCTCCAAAACCAGGCAACACCAGCGGGAAGTCCACTTTATGAAGCGAATGCCCAAAGGACACCACATCGCAGAGCACAGACCCTTTGATTTCATCAACTACCCTTTCAACAGACGGACTAAACGCACCCGTTACTCAAGAGAGCGCTGAAGAGTAATGCAGGAGGAAAGAAAGGGACAGTGAGTGTGAGAGAGAAAATACCGTCTCAGATAATGAACTGAATTCTCTTATGGACTTCTGAAATGTTTTTGTACTGAGCATTAACATACCTAACATATAGTTTTTTAAAATAATTTTCTAGAAAAGAAAACCACACTCTGGAAAAAAAAAACTACATGGAAAAAAGTTCTATTTTTGTACTCCAGACTTTTAGTACTGACTTGTGTAAAAATGTTAGGAAAGTGAAGCACATGGCTTGATATACATGTTGGACATCAGAACCGACATCTTAGTAGTGTGTGGACTTCACCGTCTCTTTGTTTCATTTTGTTTTGTCAGTTTTGGAGTAATTTATACTCTTCATATTGCTGCTCATGGGGACCTGGAGGGCCTGAGAGAATGCACTGACAGGAAAAAAAAATGCTGTATTGAGTTACATGTACAGCCAAGGCACCTCTCGACCACCCAGTGATAAGATACCCAGTTCATCTGAGTAACCTCTGTGGCTCTTGGTTCTGGATTGTCCTTGATATAAACACAGTTAAAGCGAACACAGCTTTAATCCATATCTATTTGTGGCAGCTACATTTTGATAATCAACACATTTCCTACCATGGTTTTAACTGTTGAGGTGTTCAAGGTGTATAAATGCATTGTATGAACCGTAGGAAAAACGTTGTACTTTGTGGCATTGTGTCTGTCTGTTTTTATACATATATAAATCTATTTTTATTTGAGGATGTGTAAAATAATTTTAATGATGGAAATATTTATTTAAAAATGTGTAATAAATTTACCTTAGGATACCAGTACCTGTCTGTTCATTCCTTTTACTCCTTTTATTCATATACCTCACATTTATTTCCCTTAGACACATTCATCAAAATATCCAACATGCTCAAAATGTACTAAAACGGTGATGTAAGTTAATAGAACAAACTTAAGTTGTGTTGTTAAGTCCAGACATTCTTTAGTCTTTTAAGTACACATTGATAATAATTAGTAATCGTTTGATTTGCTTGAAGTTAAATACCTAAATAACCAGTCATGCATTTAGGGGTTCAATTTTAATGGATCATCCTTTGTGAATTAATATTAGATTACAGACATATACAAATATATTTAAAAAAAATCTCTACGAAACAACACAAACCCAGATATTTGTCAACAGCTTAGCATTATGTAATTATATCATAATAAATACCAAATTTGTTTGTGTAACCCTTCTGCTTAGTGGCCGGTAGAGCCAGAGATGAATGTACCATGTAAAGGCATCTCCCCCGTTGTGTTTGGTGTGGCTCAGCCCAGGTCAACAGCTCAGTAGGACTGACTCTCCAGGGGTCCTCGTGCTGTTTGGCCTCTCCTTTGGTTGAACCGGACATGCTGCAGTTCCCCGACTATGACTCCTACCCATCAGACAGGTGTTTTACTTTAATCTCAGACCTTTAACACCCTGTAGCTTAATCTAATTTAAAGAGTCTACGTTTTGTTCCAGGAGGTTATGCGTATTTGCAGACAGGGTATTGAGGAGTGAATGAGAATCAGTGAATTAGAATTAAGATGGAGGGCAAATGTTACTATTGACTGAGAAGAGAGGGGTTTACGATCATTAATCATCTGTCGCATTAGCAAAGCTTGATATTTAAAAAAAAAACCAGACGTATCCAGATAATATACCACATGAAGACCATCATTATAAATCACTACAAGCATACATTTAATTAAAACAGGGCTTTGTTACATTAAGGCTGCAATTCCTGACTGCAGGACATAACTATGATTTCATTTTAATTAATAATGCACATCACTAATTTAATTTACTGTATGTGTATATGTTGTGCATTTTTGCTGGTCTGTTACTAAAACCTGGTTAAGATTTTATGACGCAGTCCACCATGTGATCTGCCTCATGTTATGCTAGGAGATGACCCAGGGTGCCAAGGGTCAAACTTGTGGAAAGGCCAGTAGCTCAGCAGGGCTCTCTAAGGCACAGCATTTCTGAGTTTCTACAGAGGCTGTTGCACTTTATACCCACATCAATTTACTCAGTACCCATTTGCAGGGAGTTCATTTGACCTCCAGTGTACACCCGTACTTGTTACTTATTGCAGAATTTGTTTCCAGGCATAAATATGGGGTTATATATATATGTATATACAATTATGTAACATTACGTAACAAATGCAATGTTTTGGGGGAAATGTTTGGAAAATGTTCTTGAGAAACAGAATGGGCCTTGCATGTGCTAATTATAAATAAAAAAAACAACATTTTTTAATTTTCCAGGAAGTTCTGAGACTCCCTGCAGTTTTCGCATTTTGGATGATCATTACTGATTAACAGGGCTTGAAGATTCACCACAGATATCCTGTATTATCTGGCTTTGGTTTCCCCTTAAATTTGTCTCAGTAACCATAAAATTGTAGAAAACCAGAGGGATCCAGCAGGTTGTGGGAAAAATCACACCTTCTGTGTAGCTTGTGATGCCATGCAAATGAGGGGCAATTCCCTTGAAAAAGAGGGGGTGAAAAACTGCTTTCATCCATTTTATTGAGCTGCAACCGTCATCCTTAACCCCAGATAAACAAACAGAGCTACCTTCTTAATTTGCTTAGGGAGCAATTTAGACTTGTACAAGGCCCCCTGCTGAATCTGTAGAATGCCCGGGTGAGAGAATGAGATGACCCAGACCTCTAAGCAGTCTTAATTCGCATTCTCCTTAACCCTAGCCATAAAATCATTCCTGCAAACAGGAGCTTAGTTGGTAAAAGATGATCTAGAAATGACATAAATGATTCAATTTAATAGTTCCCAGCAAATAGGTATGCATAAGACAATTGTTTAAGGAGCTTGAGTGAATCTTAAGGTGTAGTTATAAAACCTAATGCTTTACATGTTTACTTTTCAAACCTAAACCTAGACTAACACCTTTTTGTCCATGTAAACATCCAAGCTACAGTAGCTGAGTGCAAAACTAGCTCGAAGCCGAACTGAGAGACATAACTGACATGCAAACACCGATCAAAGGGGAGATGAGTCCCGACAGTTTAATTGTTTATAAATGGGACTTACAGAAGACCTGTTGACTTTTCCAATTGGATCTGTAATCTTGGTTTGCTCATGCATTTCTAAAGCTGATTGTTAGACTGTTCGGAACAATTACAGGCTAAATGTGTTTGCCAGCCTCAGAGAGTACCCTACAACCCTCGAAAGAGATCAAAAGAGTCACCCCCTCTCCTTCTTTATTTCCCTTTAGTTATGTCAATTCAGTTGGAAAGTCAACCATAAACGATTTTTTTAGGAGTCTGAGTATTTCAGACATGGCCATTCATAGCGCCTGAATGTGGAGCACTGATTCTTTGGGGTGATATGCATGTTTCATGCACACATATTGTGCACAACTGATCAAAGCATCTACTATTGTCTCTGTAATAACAGTGCAGTGACTTAAAACCAAGTATTCTTGATTTCTGACAAAAATCCCAGAGACTGTCACTGACATGCATCAAAAAGTAACTGCTTATCATGTAAAAGTTGATATTTACAATACTGTTAAAATTTATAATACAGAAGAATTTATTTACATAAAAAATCTCAGGTGCATAAAAACTGCTGTTAATGACTATAAGAGACAGAACCCTATTATACTATGGTCAGTATAACCACTAATATGTAAAAAGTGATGGTGAAGTATATATAAATAATATATGAATATCAAGTAATGAATATCACACTATAATTTTTAAGGTGTTTTCCATTCTTAGAATGATTTAATGAATCAAGAATTAATTAAATCATTTTAAAAATGGAAAACACCTTAAAAATTGCAGTGCAAAAGGACTAGGGTTTTAGAGAAACACTTCCACAGTGCCTTAAAGTACTTGGTCAGCACTTTGTATAGGTTGAGGTCAAGCTAGCACTTCTCCACAAAGAACCTATCAAGTAGTTGCATTTCTGACAATCACATACCATAACGTAGGATCAAATAGGTCCATTGTGAATGCAATATAAAAACATGCCCTACAATGACAAATACTGAATGCTCAGATGAGATGGGATCCCCAGTCAAAAAGGCTTGCCATTCAAAAAACAGAAGCTGAAGGAGAAGAAAAACATCAATGCAGTTGGTGGAGCCAAAGTGAGGGGTGGACAGGGAGAGGAATTGGAAAAGAGCTGAACGAAGAAAAGAACAAATTGCATTCCACAAGCAGCTGAGCATGTCTACTGAAAAACCAAGTCTACAGCAGCGATGGAGACGAGCTGAGAAAAAATGTCTAACGTTAATTGAAAAAAACAATGTTTTCTAGTGAAATCCACATTTAAACAGTTTCAATAAGGCCTTTTAACACTATTCTTCGTCCTCATTGAGAACACAACAGGGTTTATTTTTTTTCTCTTTGACATTTCTATAAGCAACAACATTGTTTGTATTGGTTTCCAGTAGCATTAACAGTTTTATAGTAATAGCTACTGAAATTTGTGGCCGTGTTTAAAATGTCTTTGGTTACTCATACTACTCATAATAAAGCCTGCTCAAAAGCAGCATGCCTTACACACAATGTTAAAATCTTGAATATTTCCATTATGTGATGTGCTAAATGGGTTAAATGTCCTTGTATGTGCATAGAACTACAGTATGTTTGCATTTGCATCCCACGATATTACAGCTAAATTCACTGGAAGAAGGCAACAGCAACTACATAAGTACAATATTTATACTGCTGTGTATTCATTTTTCCCCCTTTCAAAGCCTGGTATACTAAATGCTTGATTCAGAGAAATATTTACCTAGTTTCTTTTACTAAACTCTTGTATCCAGATAAAAGGTACTACCTGACTACATTAATGGTAAATTCAGTGACTTTGGGGTAAAGGATTGGAAGGTCTCTGGTTTGATTGCTGCACATTCAAGATGCGAATGAATTGCCCTTGAGAAATGTACCTAAGCCCCAACTGCTCCCCAGGCACTATGGATGAGGTTGCCCTGGGTAAATGTGTTCACCACCTCCAGCATGGATGGGTTGAATGCGGAGGTCAAATTCCTCTGTGTGCAAGCACAGTGGTCAATGAGCCACTTCACTTTAGTGTTCTCATGAAAGCAATGCCCCCAAATGACATGCCTAAATTCTATTGCATCTGTGGAACATTTTTAAATGAACTGGCTGCTCTGGCTCAGATCAATGTCTGTATACCCAATTACAGTGAACAGGGAAAACTGTCATGTGCTGTCTTGTAAATAAACAAATTTGACTGCCTGCTTTCTGCACAGTGGTCAGTGTGTCACTACATTTTATTTTTTCATTCACAAAAAAAATAAAGAAATGTACATTAAAAATATCATAAGAAACAACATAACATGATGATGACTAGTCCAAAAATAAATGGTAATAAATATAATGCCTTTAATAATGGTTGCACAGTCCAGCAGGTTACATTGCTGCCTCACAGCTGCAGGGTCTCGAGTCCAAGCCTAGGCTACTGTCTATGTCACTGTCTACTGTCTTCACAGTTTCTCTCCACCGCTGTGCTGACTTCCTCTGGGTTCACCTGTTTCCTCCCACTTTTCAACAACATGCTCCTAGGCGGACTGGTTATGTTAAATTGCCCAGAGTTGTGAATGATTGTGTGAATGGGTCTGTGCATGGTGCCTGTGCAGCACTGTTGCATGACTTTTGGGAATGAATTCTCACACCAGTTTTCCCACTGTAACTCTGATCAGGATAAAACAGTAACAGAAAACGAATGAATGAATGAATGAATGAATGTATGAATGGGTGTGATTTCTGCCACTGTACCAATAAAAATAAAATAAAAGTCAACTACTCGGTGAACATTGTGCCGTGGAATTGACCTCTGCATTTAACTCATCCATGCAGTGAAACTCTTTCTGTTGTGGGCCTCAAACCAGGGTCCCTAGGCGGATTGCTTAACCACAAGCCAATAGCTGTCCCCAAAACCCTGTGTGCAGTGTACACTGATTCAAGATGAAGTGCACAAGCGTTTGAAACCCATGGAACTGAGCAAAAAAAAAACACAAGCCATTTATATGGAAGTAACACAGAACTCCGGGTTACAGTGGTGCCACAGATTGCACGCGTGCTGCACAGCTCCAGGGATGTGGGATTGTGGGTTCAAACCTTGCTCCGGAGCAAGTAGCAAGGAGCATGGTGTGTTCTCTGTGTGGGTTTTCGCTGGGTACTCTGGTTTTCTCCTACCTATCAAAAACACACATGGAAGCCTATTTGGAAATGCTAAATTGCCCCTAGGTGTGAGTGAACAGGTGTGTGTTTGTATGCGGCACCCTGTCCATGGGGTGTTTCTGTCTTGTGCTGAGTGATTCTGGGTGGGATCTGGACACAGCCCGGCCCTGATGGCAAAGCGAATAAGATGATGGATGGATGGATCTAACAGAAATGTGTGAAAGCATGTGTGTATTTTTAGCATCATTATACCCCCTGGCAAATTTATTGATGTACATGTGCACAGTTAATTGTGCATTCTTACATGTGCTTGATGTGTAGTATGTTTTGCTGTCAATTCAAAACAAAACAAAAAACAAAAAGAATACACACACACACACACACGCAAACCACGTGACCCTGTAGCGATACTGGAATGGCTCCCAGCACTGCCTGTGTTACTACGCTGTAAGAAAATGGGCTTCTCCATACTCCTGTCTAAAACACACACATCTCTTCGCTATACAGACGTTCATAAACGTCCGAGTAAACCCGGCGTCCTATCTCAGAGAGACGAGGTGACAGATTGGAGGAGTACGACATGTTATTCGTTCAGTTACCCGAGGATATTCTCTACCTAATCTTGTCGTATCTGGACTACAAATCTCTATGTCGCCTCTCTCAAGTTTGCAAAAGAAGCCATTACTTCATTCTGCGAGACGTCGTGTGGAGGAGGATAGCGAAACGCTTTCTCAACACTGGAATGACCCGGGAAGGAACAGACCTGTGAGGATTTCTTTTACCTAGACAGATACATAGATATGTAGTTAGCTAGCCTGCTAACTGCTTAAACCGGGCCTTCTCCGCGAATTACGTAAAGCGGAACGTAATCTGCGTAGAGTGCGTTACTTAGCCTGAGTCCTACAGCGTAACTGCTAATTCTGTAGGCTAACGCAACCGCTAGCAACGGTCTTGTTTACATTTATTCCCAAATCAAAGCGTTTAGTTAACTGGTGTCCACTACCACACCAGATATAGATATCTAGTTAATCTTTACTTCTTTATTTAGCTAACCTTTGTAAATAATAATAGTAATAATAATAATAATTATTATTATTATTAATAAAAAGTATTATGTGAAAAGCTGTCATGTCTGAGTGAGGCTCTAAGGTTGCTATAGCTTCACTATGTTTTATTTAACTGAATGTACTTGGAGCAGCCGTGGACTTGTGGTTAAGGAGGTCCAGAAGGTCCCAAGACTCGACTCAAATGCCCTTGAGCAAGACACTTGAGCTTCCTGGGTGCTGCATATAGGGGCTGCCCACCACTCTGGGAATGTGTGCTTACTGCCCCCTAAGTGAAGTTAAACTGAACTATTTACCTACTGTGCTGACACACTGAGGAATGTGACCTCCACATTTAACCCATTTAACACACACTAGTGAACACTAGAGGGCAGTGAACACACTTGCCCGGAGTGGGGAGCAGTTGGAGGGGTAGCAGTCTTGTTTAAAGGCACTTCAGTTGTGTCTTGTTTGCTGCAGGGATCAAACCTGGGACCTCCCTAATCACAAGGCCACAGCTGGTATCCACCTCCTGCCGAAACCCGGGACCGAACCAGGGACCCTAGTGTGTGTTTAATAGTGTGTATGTGTGTGTTTCACTGCATGAAGTAGTTCACCTTTACTTTTACGACACACCTGCTATACAGTGTAACTGAACTTTGTAGGTAAACAATAAATTGTCCCAGGCATTAATAAAAAGAAACCACCACAAGACCAGATATTATTGGGGGTGGACTGATCTCAGCACAGCAGTGACACTGACATGATCCTGATAGTTGACAGCAGCCATTTTTGTACCTGCTCAATGTGTTAGTGTTGGTTTAAGAGCAGTCTACCCAACAAAAATACCCAGCCAGTTATTAATAAAGACCATGATTGCCACCAGTCTCTGTATCTGCACTACACTGATTGGACCACCCTGTGTTCATATGAAAGAAAGTAGATCACGTAACACACT
The DNA here is from genome assembly GCA_028565595.1 of Duopalatinus emarginatus. Classification (NCBI taxonomy): domain Eukaryota; kingdom Metazoa; phylum Chordata; class Actinopteri; order Siluriformes; family Pimelodidae; genus Duopalatinus; species Duopalatinus emarginatus. The sequence goes on along the minus strand of JAOVVF010000039.1, from coordinate 16,340,040 downwards.
GCAGCCATAAACAGTACTGCAGAGTGCTAACTAGTATTGGCTAAGTAGCTACCAGTCTTATTATGATTATTATTAAAATGCTGGCATTTAGTTATCCCAATATTATGAACATCCAATAAAGCTAATAATAAATCTAACCTATCTGTGCACTATATCTCTGTCTGGTTCTGTCTGTTTGTCTTTCTATTCATTCTGCAGTCCTCATGTTTTTTCCTCTCTTGTCCCTTAGTCACAACCTGATTGTTGGAAGTTGAAGATTTCCCACTTCCCTTGGATTGCTTGTAATCCAGTAGCTATGTCTAAAACAGTTGTACTAGTGGCACCCACATGGTCACTGTGCTGAAAATTGTCCACCACTTTAAACATAAGTATAATTATCCCTATCTCTTGATGGACAGGATAGATGGACAGATGGGCCATTACAGTCCTACTACAAGTCCACTGTAGACAGTTAAATCAAGTAAGCAGTATGTGAATGCCAATTCTCTATATAATAGACTTGAATAATTAATTAATTAATTAATTAATGGAGGCAAGTGAGAACAAAAAAACAAAACAAACACGGAGGTCAACGTACCTGTTAAAATTTGTTAGTGAGCCAAGATAAGATTTATAACCTTTTGAATTAGAAACATTTCTCTGCCAGTATCCCAATGTTGCAAACTAACTAAAAATAAGTGTGATGATTGTTGATTATCTATGGTACATGATACGATTGGTTCTGAGTTGTACAAGCAGTTCTCCTTCTTTTTCTCCAAAGACATTAGTGTTGTTATTATAGTTATAGTGTGTGTTTTCTCATATCAGCACAAAATCCGACCCAGTCAATGTCTTTACTGTAGTTGAAAAAGACAGTCCAAGCTAACATTTATACTATTGTTATCATTTGTGGTTCTTTGAGATCTCAGATTTGTGCTCTTTTTCTCAGCTATTGCTGTTGTTGTTTGGTAAATTATACACCTTGCTGTGAGGATGTGCTGTTAACTGAAAATCATTGTTGTCTCAGATATCCTACCATTCCACTAAAGGAGAGAGTGAAGATTTCCCGAAATTGGAGTCATGGTGTTTGTCGTAACAAGGTCCTTCTAAGCTGGAAAATTAAGTAAGTTCATTTTACTTTACAGAGCATTTTGAAATCTCCTGTGATTCTTACGACGGGTACATTTTGTCAATCAACCAATCATACACCACCTCTTGTAACCTGTCAGCAAACATGCAAGACATTATTTGTATAACTAAAAAACTTTTGAATGGCTTTTAAGATGTAATCCAGTGAAAATTTAAAGTGTAACATATCTTGCTCCAAAAAGGTAATTATGTTGTTTTCATGAGTTTTTAATGCTCAAACTAATGCCTACATAAATAGTTTAATTAAAATATTTTGTAATGTATTGGGTTTGTCATTAGACTATATACATTAAACATTGAAAAAAAATCCTATTGCAGTATTCACTATGAAATATGTTGAAAAAACAACAGCTTCTGTTTTAATCAACTGATCACCCCATTTAAGTCAAAGTTATAACATGATTAGTTGTGTGACCATGCTTAAAGCATTGTTTGGTTTTGTTAACTATGTTGTTTCCTTCTCTCCATGCATGACTATAGAACATGTGTTTTCATTGTCCATCCCATGATGAAATTTTTTAAATAAGATTTTAGGTGTGTTAATGACATTACCAGCTGGTACAAGAAATCATTGGCTGCATCTGAAATTGTGTACTTCTGTACTGAACAGTACATGAAAACGGCACATGAAAGGAGACATTTTGAAGTATATGAAGACAGCACACTGTGGTCCAATAATCTATCCCATAATTTGTTTGTAGCTGCGAATGAAAATTAAAAATATTGTGATTATGTACAACAGCAAGTAATGTTATGAGTAGCTTTATGGAGACAACAACATTTTGTCTGATTTTAAAATTATACCTTGACTTATTTATATTATTTACCTCGTCTGTGTCATGTGACATGGGTAAGATGGTGGACATAGCATTCTGCACACTCGCAGAGCCAGTCAAGCAGAACACACTGGATCAAATCTAATATGTTTAAGTATTTCATTTCATTTTTATTATCCACTTTATCACCTTTAGACCTTAGACACCTGATTAACTTACATGTGTAGGAGTAATTTCAATCCCTTAATTTTTTTCCCCCACAGCCTGTTGCCGTGGCTACAGCTGGACGGTGATGTGCTGTATCTCTCTCAGGCAGCAGACATTGGAGCTTATGATCTCAGGGGGGCTGACAGGGGGAGGTTTCAACATAATAGGTTGGACGTTTTTTCAGGACACCAAGAAGACGTGTGTCGATTCACAGTGACGGATACACATCTCATCAGTGCTGGAGGGTAATTTATAGTTCATTTTTAATGTTGGTAAACATATGCTGAAGTGCCAGAATGCTTGGTAGGTCCCCCATGGGGCATGGACTCCATGAGCTTGCAGAAATATAGGAAATGAACACCATACTTCCTGCAGAACGGTCAGAGGTCTAAAGCACTTTGCATGGCATTCCAGATGTGTTTGATAATGTTGAGATTTGGTGACTTGGGTGGGAATGTAAAAAACAAAGTAAGATAAGTGTTCCTCTAACGATAACTTGTGTAATTTTTTAAAATGTGTGTAGTGGCACATTGTCCTGTTGTAAGAGATCAAATCCATCACTTGAACGGGTGTAACTCGTCAGAAAGGAGGCACACATAGAGTTCACCTATCGGAGACCTTTGTAGATGTACTAGAGATTCCATGGAATATTCCAGCTAAACAAACCCCATACCATTATGGAGCCACTACCAGCTTATATATTTTGCATAGGCTCAATTGGCTCAAATGTCGTTTTTCTGGCACTTCAGTATATATTTTAGATAGATCAATCTTTAACATGGTTTGACACCAGAAGCCTCTTTGATACCAAAGCTTTTTAAATATAATTATTTAGTAATTAAGGTATGGATAAATAAAGTTATGGCTTGTGGTCATGAGCACTATATAACCTGTCACTCCAACTTCTCCTTGGTTAGGGTCTGGTTTCTGGGAATGCTGTAGTATATGGTTTACATTATTTTCATATTCAAACCATTCAGTGAGCCCTCGTGTCCAGTGAGTGGGCATCTTGTAGTCCTGGAACAGAGTATATCAACCAAGAAGGAAATGTTTCATCATAGGCTAAAGGTGATCAGTCCGAATAGCTTTTTAAATGACTCTTCCCTCTAAAGGGACAGTAGGATCCAAACCATGGCAGGAAACTACCGCCACATCTGAACTGAACTACTCGTTGATCCTTTAATAAATCATCCACCTGTACGCATGGAGGTGTATCTGCAGCCTTTCATGCACTCGCTGTGATACCCGCTATCTCCGATCTTGTACCAGCTCACAAACTTAAGAAAACCAAATTGGTCCGAGGTGGAAAAGATAATACTGCTGGGGGATTGCAATAAAAGTTTGATCTGAAAATGTACTATCTGTAAAGCCGCTATTGAATCCTCCTCCTGTTTTGTTGGAAACTTCACCACGATTTTCAGCAGACGGACGAGGGTGTTTGAAACTGGGTAAATGACGCTGCACGCTGTTGACTTGTGGACATGAAATACCTTGCCTATTACTGATTGGAAGGATTCCGTAGCATAAAATCAGTGCACAATTAGTAACTGCATCGCAGCAGGAAGAGAACAGCTGGGGAAAGTAGCGCGATCCGTCTCAAGATGGTTGAACAAATTACGGATTGACTCTCGATCAAATCTATAATTTAAGATAACCTGCAAATCATTAAGCATGTCCAGTGGGTTGTCCCAGACGCGGAACACTCTTCTCGGGATACGTTCATTTTCTCACCATAAACTCAACCATGTTAAGACTAATATCAGATGTACCTTAATTTTGTTGCTAAGTTGTTTTATGCAAGCGGCTTAACCAAATTTAAGGGATAAGGCAAAGATAAGGATTTTTTAAGGAAATCTTAAGGAAAAGACTTTTGTACAACCAATTTTATTTTAAGTAACTTAACTTGGACATTAGGGAAAATCTTAACATAAGGTGTTTTGTGCAACCGGCCCCAGGTGTCTGGGCTTGCGTATTAAAATGGCCAGTGAGGGTATGTAGGGCTTAGTTGACTTTCAAATACACAAACATCTGCAATATGTTTCTATGGAAGCCTTGTGTACCATGCTGAACTTTTAATTTTCAGTAGTGTAAAAGCACTGACAATGTGGCTGTAAGTTCATCTCACCTTCGATTAGCCAGTCAAACTGCTTTGCAAACACATGACAAACAAAATCCAATATGCAATTTTTTATCATTTGACTTTAAAATTATCATCAGAGACTACATGAGCTTAATATGGACAGTCAGCCTGTATTATACTTCCTATTTACCATGTTCTTATTATATTTTGTTGTGTTTAACAGGGATGGGAAGATCATCGTCTATTACAAAAACCATGATTATTCTGTGGAGTATTACGGCCATAATCAGGAGGTGAACTGTATTGACTGCAGGGGTGAAATGATTGTTAGTGGCTCTCGAGACAAGACTGCTAAGGTAAGAAAGACACCATGCTGAGAACTTTTATTTTAAGTCATTCAAAACAAAGTGTGCTGTGCAGCATTAATTTAGGCCTAAGATATAGCAGACTAGTTTCATCTTGACTGGAGGACATGATGGGTAACCAAAAGACTGTAATTAATGTCTAATGCCTTGTTTCTTAAACTGGTGTTTGGGGATCCCCAGACAGTCTGTTTTTATTTTTAGTCAGGTCACAACACATCTGTATCATGTATTCAATGTTCTTGATGGCTTTATTTAGGGGTGTTACAACAAGGGTGAATCCCAGAAAACGACAGACACATTTAATTTCATGTTTTGTTAAAGATGCATGTCAACAGCTATACATTGTTTATGTGGGGTTATTTCTGGCATTTAGGTGTGGACATTAAATCCAGACATGTTGGGAAAATGTCTTCACACCATCCCTACATTTGACAGAGTGTGGTCAGTGGCCATCAGTCCCTCTTTGGGGTGAGTTCCCATTTTAACATTTCTGCTGGTGTTATTCTCTTCAGTCAGTCACATGCAGAGTTTTATTAGTGCTTAAGAGTTTGAGCAACATATATGAGACTATTATCACTGGAAATAGAGAGCTGGATTGTGTATTTGCTACATGAGGAATATAGCAGTTGGGGACTTGTTGCTTATCAATATTACAGGAAGGTTTTTTTTTATACCAGTGTGCTTTTAAATCCTGAACACTGATGTCTGAGGTCAGAAGGTGCTCTGATGCCAAACATGAGCAGTAGTGCAAGCAAATGACAGGTTTCTATAAACACACTCATTCTAATATGTTATCTTTTCTATAGTAGCATCTTGTACACAGAGATGTGTAAAGGATGGAACAAAAAAAAATATATATCTTTTTTTTACAGCAAAGAAAAATGGGTATCAGCCCAAGACCTTGTTTATGTACTAGTATTCGTAATCACAAGCAGACAACACAAAATTATCAGTTTGGCTTTAGATAATTTCTTTCGCTGCTGATCAACTGACTGGAAGCCCGATACAGAGAGAGGAGAGCAGGTGGACCAGGTCAATCTGTGTCAAAGTGTCAAATAGTACTAGTAGTACTAGTAGTGTCAAATAGTTCTCTCTCTCTCTCTCTCTCTCCCTATA
>JAOVVF010000039.1:16302116-16334034 GCA_028565595.1 Duopalatinus emarginatus | reverse complement strand
GAGAGAAAGAGAGAGAGACTCAGGTGTCAGCGCTTCATAACAGTCGGTTAGTTTTCCACTACAGAAAGATGAAAGACTTTGATATGGTTTGGTTGCATGGTTTTGTGTGTTTTTTTTAAATGTCTTGTTAAACTCCAGAGGAAGATAATACGTGAAGCTGGTGAGGGAACAGCTGTTTATAGTTGCTATAATATAAGTGATAACAGGATCTAACTTGGACAGCATTAAATGTAACTGTGTAAATGGTTAAACATGACACTTGCCTGTTATTGGAAAATAAGCATAACAACATGCCTGCTGTGTTTAATTTCGTATCTAGCATCACTAATCATAGTAGTGTTGATAACAGATATGTGGATGTAATTCACCTACATGATAGTTCCTCCTTCTGTTTCATGCTTAATCCGTATTGGTTTTTTGTTGTACTCTGGACCATGTCATCATGAGAGCCCCAACACTGACCCACTACTTTACATCAGGGCAAATTTGAGATTGTCCAAATAAAGTTTGTATCGGATGGTTTCTGGAAAGGGGGCGGAGGGCAGCATTACGGGTAGAGGGGTGAAATGGTCAGAGGCCGAGTGCATCAATGCAGGTGGCCAGACTTTTTTTAAAATGTACTCTTCAATTTATTGCCATGCCGTTGCTTTGAAGTCAGTCAGCTAACACCTCTGAAATGCAGATGGAGAAGACTGGGATCCTGGTATAAATGATTAGAAAGCAGAATTGTGCCCCCTCATGGTGCAGAATATGCAGATTGTTGTCAGGATTTTTTGTTGGTAGTTTTGTTGGCATGTTTGCCTGTTCAACTCTAAAGTAGCTAACACATACATTTTTTTATATGATACATATGTATTTTGTTGCTTTAAAGGTAATTGATTGATTATTAGATTTTATAAGCTGTGGTCTTTTTAGGAAAACAAACAGTAACGTATTTATGCTTTGAGATGTCACATTGGACCTTCACCCAGTTACAGTTAGTAGATTCTTTTTTTTTTTTTATGTGACGAGCTGGGTAAAAAAGTGAGACAAAGGCAGTGGGGTACATGAAAGGGGGAAAAAACTGAGGCAGGATATAATGTCGAAGCAGGGTTGCCTTCACTTCTGTTGCCTTTGATTGCTCAGCCGTGTATACACCCACTCACTTAATGACACACAGCCGCATGAAGCTGTAACACTAGTACTGAGCCTCCACCTGCCTCTGCGTGTCGGGCAGCTGATCTATCAAGTGCACCTTCCCAGCATTGCTGATTGAATGCAACAATCTGGCACTTGAAGCGACTAAACAACAGTGCTGGGTTCTTTATAATTTTTCTCTTTAACTTTTAATAGCACATCCCGGGTGTGACCAAAGCAAACACAGTGTCTCTGTGCCATTTTCTCCATTCAGCTAAATTATTAAACCCTGGTGCCCTGATCGTTCATCCGCGGATTTAGATTTCTGAATAAGAAACGATTATCCACATCATTAATTCTCCAATTTGATGGCTGAAATAGCAGGCCTCTGAAACAGACTGCTGCACCCAAATAATAGACCGACCGCTTTTTAATACATTGACAGTGGGAGAAGTTAATTTAATGCTCTAAAAGGTGTTGAATAGTTTGGCTTAAAAACACATTGCAGTGGTGAGAAGGGCAAAGAACCGAAGTTGAATCATATTTGATTATTAGGATGTGCTCAGTGTCCTTGAAATAATTTCAAGGATAAGTGCAGTGAATCCTAAAAAATAATGTAATTAATTTGCTTAAAATAATCAGATATGCTCTTAGTAGCTCTTGTAAGGCTACTACTTATTAAAAATGTCGGATAATGGCAACACCTGTTTGATTTGTTATGATTACCTGTAATTGTAACCTGTAAGTTAGAATCAAGGAGCCAAAACGTACTTTGCAAAGCTGGTAGTAGGGGCTTACGAAATGCTGATTGTACAGCATGTTTTAATTTGGGAAGTTGGGTGACGAAGAGCCCGTTGTGTTGCAAATGTAATTGTTCCAGCTTCACGCCTGAGGTATCTAAAGAACAGGGAGTGAGACAGGAGGTGCAGAGAACGACTGCGTCCTAAAGGAAAGGAGAGCAGAAAAAAGAGGAGCATGAGAAAAGACAAGTGTGGGTGTGCTTTTGACATGGATGTGTCATACATTTTATTGTATGCACCAAGTGCAAAACAGCAGTAATATAACATAATAACTGTGCTTCTCACTATTTAAGTTATACTGCTGTTATTCCTCTTTATATAATTTTTTTTTCTTTTTGTCTCTTTCTGCTTATTGGTTATCCTTCTGTCCATCTGTCTATTCCACTCTCTCTCCTCCCACTCACTCTTATTTGGTCAATTTTTCCACTGAACATCATTTCAAGGTTCATTACAGGGATATTGTGACTGGAGAAAAATGCCAAGGTTGATTCTTCTCTGTCTCATATCTCTTTGCTGGGAACATGATTGATCTCAGCAGTGTTCTGGCTACTCCTTTTCCCAGGATTGCTTTTCACCGCTGAATTGGTTACCATGCTAGGCATGGTTATAACACACTTTTATTCTCTTCTTTATTGAATTGTCTGCTCAGAAACCCATCTTGTCTCACAGTAATGATATTAATCTTGCAAGTGACAGGTTGTGGAAGAGTTAGTCAGACTAGACGATTTCAGCAGTTAAATACCATATAACATCGGTGAATATAATACAACATTATACTGTAAAAACACGAATTTGTCCATTTCTGTCCTCGATTCTTTAGGCCTATTACTCTTGCAACCAGTATGCCTTGCCGTTTAAGTGAGTCATGTTAGGTCCTGGTCACCTTGGTCACTTAAAGCGGATTATTTTCCGCTACTGCTGGACTTTTTTATAATAAAACCTGAAATAGCTTGGAGGTTGTTCAAAGCTACTTTTTCAGGACTTCTAGTGGCTATAATTAGAGTATAGTGCATGCTGACAGTTTACATAAGATTAAAAAATGTTTTGTTATATCTTATACTTAAATGCTGGAAGATTTTCTTTGCTGATAGAAATAAGAGCTTAAAGTAAGTAGTATATACAAGTAGAAACAGCCTGTTTCAAGCCTGAAATTAATCATTTGAAGAAGTAAGTTTATTGTTGTATTTGTTTTATTGTGATATAATGGGAAATAATAGGATATCATCAATAATATCATAATAAAAAGATTAAAGTCACATGTTAAGATGCCTTCCCTGTCATACATATGTTGTGCATTTGTCAGTTTAATAGGTGCAGCATAACACCTAGGTGCTGAGCCTTTTTCTGTCAGAACAGCATAAATCTTTCCAGACGCTTAAAGTGTTTTGATAGTTAATGTCACATGAGTTTACAATTAAAAGCGTCTCTTAAATAAAATGTGATCATGCCATAATGCTCAAATATAATACTAGGTTCAATTCAATTCAACATGAACTATATTGTCTTTATACTAATACAGTATAACAAAACACTGTCAGGCTACTTCTCCTTACTGTGGTAAAGAATTAAGAATGATGAAGTAACAAGTAGAAATGAAAAGCTAAACTAGAAATGAACATAAAAATAGAATAAATAACCTCAACAGTGCAAGACAACAAAGAATAAATGGTAACAACATAGGTAAATGGTAGAAATAAAAAGTAAAACTAGAAATATAGGTTGCAATACATAGTATTACACATAATATTATGCAATACAAAAACAATGGCATGGTTTATGGACTGTAATTGTGCTAGTAGGTAGAGTAAAGTGCAAAGTGACAGGATGTGCAAATGATATTTTTATATAGATGTGTTGTGCAAGTAGAAAGTAAACCTAGTATACAGTTGATTTAAAGTTGATGTTGGTCGAAGTTGATTAGATGTGGTTATATTTAGTGTTTAGAATTGCATAATTATTGTTTATCCCTCTGCACTAAAGACTCATTTAGTTGGATAAAACTAATATAATTGCATTAAGGCAGGTGAAACAGTAATAGACCTGATCTATTAATATCCTCCTTAATACAGTTCACCACACTGCAACAGCTTTTTTTCCTCTGTTTGATCTACCTGTTTTTCTTTTATTCTGTTTTACCAGTGAATTATAAGGAAGCATTTGTAAGTGTGTGACTAATAGTCGGCTAAATTGTTTCCTGTAATGTCAAACATGTCAGACCCTTGCTAACAAGCTAGGGCTTGCAAAGTCTGGAAGACTCCATCCGAGGGAATGTAACTCTAGCCGATGTGTGTACGCTCACTACGCCAAATCGTTTGTTCTCCAGATACAAGGGATTTCTTTCGGTTTACACTAGTTCTCACACAAGCTAAAATTACATTTTAGTTCAGGTTACTGTCACAAATGTTACGGCAGTAATGATTTTTAACTGCAAAATTAAGCTGCTTTTGCCCAGACATGTTACTCCTCTGTGTTAAAGTTTCCATAAGCATCATTCTTCTTAGATGACAGTATGATAGTCTTAAAGCTCAAGTAGTTGTATTTATTGTTTTTTAAATGCCCTACTGTATTAATTATCAGATTCAGTGAATTAGTCAAAGATTTCTACGTTCATATAAATATATGCTTTGCAGGGAAAATGGTAACAATTTTATTACTGTTGCTACATGTGAGTGATCAAATACTCTGCTTCCCTTAGTGTACTGAATACGGCCATGTCTGTTGTTCACAAATATTCTGGCTGTAACCTGTTATTGTAGTGATCAGGATCCATGCATACCTTCATGTGTGTATGTATGTGAGTGACTGCTGATAAACTGAGGTACAAAGTTTGATGTATGTGGTCATACGGCCACAGGAGTTGCGCTATAAGCACGATTGGTAGAGCCTGTGACAGTTGATCTGCGTGCGTCAAAGAGCAGAGCAGACAATGCCTCAGCAGTTGTAGTGAGTCTACATTGATCAGACCATGGGAGATGAAGGGGGAGGGGGTGCAAGGCATCGAAGAGAGAAGCAACCCCAAGGAGAGGTGAGAAAGGGTCCTTTTGGGCAGAATCTGTTTTGTCTAGAGTTGGTCAAGCACAACTACAAAGATGTTGCAGGGGTACTGCCTTTGAAACTTTCCAAAGAAAATGATTGTTGGATAAACCGCCCCCAAATCGCCTCTCTCTGGCAAACGGAGGGAGCATGACCTCTGACCCTTCGTATCAAAGTACATGGAGACTCACCCCTCAATGCTGCCCCAACCCCACCCACCACAATTTCACCCCCATTGCTCCACCCCACTCAAACACAAAAAAGGGACAGAGGGGAAAAAAACGTAAACTTTTATACTCTCTCTCTCTCTCTCTCCCTCTCCCTCTCGCTGTCTGTAGGTTGCTTTCTCAAGTCTAGTAGAGCGAGCTGTGTCTTAGGAGTCAAGAATTCAATTAGTTTTTTAAAAAAAGCAAGTGAAAGAAGGGGAAAAAAGGCTGCAACAATAAAGCGATAACGGACAGAATGTGCGTTCCCACATGTTAAATACAGGGCGCTTACTACTGAAAGCACTGCATGGGAGCTATAGCCCCTGACTGCAGGTGGTGTCCTGAATAATTGCAGTCAATATGCCCCTTCTATGCAGGCTTTGCAGAAGCAGATCATTAGACACATGCCACATACAGGTGTTCCCTGGGTGCATTTGAGATGGAAACTTCTGGTATTCACTAAAAAGCATTTTTCTCTTAGATACTGTGTGGCGAGATTTTGTATTCCTTGTGTTCCTTTTTGCATATGTGTACTGCATATACATACAATAGCACAAACCTTTTTCTTCAAAACATTTGTAAATAAGTAATGTCTAATGATGAGGGTGGTGCCAAATGTTCATTTAATAGCATGGCATGGTTGGTTGACAAAGGAAATTCTTGTTCAGTTAATCACAGCTTTTTAATAGAATGCAAACAATGTGACTAAACAGACGTGACTCATCCAGGGCTTCCTGCAGCTCCAAATGGGAAGAAACGTTCAAAAAATGTGATTGTAAATTCCAGAAGAAAATAACAGCGCTACCAAAAGTGGCTTGGTAATTCTTCCCAAGCGCCACAGACGTCTGCACTGCACCTTGCTTGTGTTGTAATAAGACATAATGAGTCAGGTGACTAATGCCCTGCTGCAGTAACGACAGTGGGCTGCTGAGCTTCTCATGAATTTTCTGTTGTATTTTGTCCAAATTGATCTGGGGATGTTCCACCCAGCTAAGCAAAAGGCAGTGTGTGGAATGTTCCTCTGACCTCAGACGCAGGGGACATGAACAGAAAGCCAAAAGGTCTGTGAACTCGGGTGTGAGTTGAAGTGGGGGGGAGAGGGCGGGAGCACAGACACAGAGAGAGCGAGAGAGAGAAAGAGCAAGGGAGACCTCTTCTATTGTCCTTTTCAGAGCGATATAAATACATCATAACCCTTTTCAATTCAAACATATTTAGGGGCCGAGATGAAAGCACTTTTACAAACTAGATACATCCCTTCTTACAAAGGCAGGGGTCAACCATAACAAATGAACAACCTCCTCCGGGCCCAAAGCTATCCCACTTAAAAGACACGCTGATGTGCTGGGCTTACACTCGCTGTGAACCTCATTTGTACCCCTGTGTTACTTACAATGCACAGGGCCTCATATATAAATTCTCTTACTTGCTTTTAAAACGTATGTAATGTATTTTCCTTACTGACTCAAAATTGTAGAATTAAGCTGTAATCACCTATGTGAATAAGCCTTCAAATAAAACTAATTTAATGTTAATCTTTTTTCAAAATAGTCTTTTAGTATACTCCATTATTAAAATGTAATTTATTGAGAAGCAACACTCACCATCTACTTTAATAAGAACATTTGTACATTTATGCAGTTATTCAGTCGGTCAATCATTGTAGCAGCTATGCATAAAACCATGCAGATACAGGTCCCGTGAAGCTCTTCTGTTATCCAATGAAGAATCGTATGGTCTCTGTATCTTTAACAGTGGCATGGCTGTTGTCTGATGGGCTGGTTTAAGTTTTTTAGAAACTGCTGATCTCCTGGGATTTTTACACACAAAAGTCTGTAAAGTTTGCACAGATTGGTGCAAAAAAAAAAAAAACACTGAGTGAACAACAGTTATATTAGTGGAAACATAAAATTATTAATATAATCACTGTAGACTTCCTGTCAGCTCAAAAAATTGGGACGTTGTCTTGTGATCTCTCTCATCAACAAAGTGTGGTATAAACCACACACCAGGCTGTTATTCTTGTTGTTTGCACCAATCTTTAGCCATTCTATGTAAACACCCTGTAGGGTTTTTGTGACAAAATGAATTGGATAAACTAATCAGTCTATATGGCATAATGTGGTAATTAATAAATTGTATAAGTAAGTTAATAAAGTAATTTTTAATTATTTATGTTTCATCTTGTTAATTTATTTATTGCAGCCCATCAGGCACCAAAAACCATACTATGGTTACAAATCACAGAGAACACAAATTTTCTTCATTCTGATATTTGATGTGATTACACACACTGAAATGGCATAAAAATTGGTGCATATCTCAATGCTATCACAGCTGGGATGCTGTGCAACCTGTTGTAGTACACAGATATCCTACACCTCAGAATACAGCAGAATTGTGGACCGTTCTGCAGGAAGTATGGTGTTCATTGCCTACAGAATAGTTACGCAAACTTCTGGAGTCCATGCCCTGTGGAGGACCTGCCAAGTATTAGACTGGTGTACCACCAGTGTTGCATGTCATTCCAGATGTGTTTAACGTTGAGATCTGGTGACTAAGGTGGGGCAAAAATGGCAAAACCCAAACTCAGACGAGTGTTCCTCTAACCATAATTTGGCATCTCTAGATGTGTTTTGTCTTGTTGGAAGAGGCCAAAACCATCAAAATCAATGTCCCCATTATGTCACTTAAAATAATTAGTCTGTAAAGTAAACTTAACTTCTCTATTTCATCCAGAAAACCTTGCAACGGTAATTTTGACATGCTAGGTAGATTGGTTATGTTGCTTTGGCCCTAACAGTGTTGTTACTGTTGAAGTTCTTCTCTCAGCAGGGGCTGGATTAAAGTTTGTGTGACCTCAGCACTAATTTCATGCTGCCCAGTTCCACGAATAATGATGTCAGCTGATTAGGTTACCAAAATGGTTGTGTTAGCAGTGAACCCCTGACATGTTCTAATGATCCTGAGGGGCACTCTGTTTGCTGGGTTAGGGGAGTAGTTAGGGTTTGCAGGTCATACGGAGGGGGAAGCACCGGCCAGGGTGGTGTTGTCGACTACACCAATTCAGTCCTCGGCTCAAGGGAGAGGAAGCAGTTATGAGGTCAGTTTGGGTTTTAGAGGGGAGTGCATGTTAGGTGAGATAGAGGCTTTGACCTTTTACAGCTGTAATATCACTAGGACTTCTTTTCATATATATTTCAAAAGTCGGATGGACAAAACTTTATTTAATTGTAGCATTGTGTTTTTGCCTCATTCATTTTCTCTGGTGATTTTCTTCTCTACAATCAGACGCAGTGAGGGATGAGTAATTGAAGTAATAGAGAGTAATAAGGGCTGGGAAGAGAGAGCTTGGCTTTGCCCCTATTGTATCTTGTGTCACACAGGTTCAGAGGTCATGCAGCCTGCATATTCTATTAGGACACACAGCCTTCATTGGGGCAAATGAGTTTACCCAACAGTAATTAAAATGCCAGCACTGGCCCAGCAAGCTGAATATGGTTGATGGGCCACTGCTAACCGGGTTGACAGCTGCCATGGCTGTCTCTGCCAATAGGCTTGGGCCCTCAGTGAAGAAACTAGCCAAAGCCACCAGAAGCAGGAACTCCTGTTCCCTCTCTTCTTCTACCGGTGTCTATTTATAACTCCCATACAAGGCTTTCATATTGTGTTATTGATTGGCATATAAATCAGAATGAGTATGATGCCAATTTGTTATGTTTGATCAGCTGACCTAGTCCTCTAGAAAATGAGAAACGTACAAAAGTATTCAAACTGCTCTCCTATCTGTTAACAGGTTCTTGGCCTTGTCTTACCATGACCTTGATGTAAAAGGTGACCTCTCTCTCTCTCGCTCTCTTGCTCAAATCTTACTGGCTATGGTTTAGGGTCACTGTCCCTTATTCTGTTTTTGTGCTCAGGGTTTAGAGTCGGACCCCAGGCTCTAGAGAGCTTATTCACACAGGCCGGCTGTTAATTTGAGGCCACACTGGTATTCCATTGTGGAGTGTTTTTTTTTTTTTTTGGTGTTAGGGGCGGAGAGCCCACTGCTTGGTTGTTCTCTGGAGGTATGAAAGTATGTTAAAGAAAGAGTGAGAGTTTCAGTAAGCAGCTTTGAGATTCATTGTGTGCAGCATGCTTTCAAATCTTTGTGGCCTCTCAAATCTGACACACTATTAGTCAAAATCTATATTTGAATTGAATTTAGGCTCACACAGACCCATGCATGTGAACACACATAGACTGTGATTTGTCTTTTTGGCTGGGCATACAACTAAGAAGTCAATTGGGCTATGGGGGAAGAATTCATCCCAGCAGGACATTGTAGGAATACCTGGGTGCTAAAGCCACCACATTCCTGGCTGTTCAGTAGTGTCAGGAGCCCTATTGTGCGCCTCACCTCCACACACAATACAGGGAGCGGTGGAGGCCTGGAGCCTCACCTGCCAATCCCAGCTGTCCAGGAGGGCTCTAATCCCTAACTATCAAGCAGGTCAAAACCATGGCACACACACACACATGCACTCACACCCTCCTCCCTACCTGTTCCAACTAATTTCAACCTGTCATCCAAATCAAAGGGGGCACCAAAGTGTTTTTGTTTCTCTTACTTAGCCACCCCCTAACAGCTTGGTGAAAGAATGCACATCTTTGAACAAAGTCAAATGTCTTACCTTACCACTCAGCTTTTCTTGCACCATCAGTATTCTGACCTCTTCTGTGTTTGTTAGTTTTTTCACTTGTATACTGGCAAGAAGAGATGATATAGTAGAGATGCTCAATGCTCTTAAACACAAAAAAACATACATGCACTATATTTCTAATAACCTTTCATCTGTTATCACTTGAGAGGTTTTACATGATACATACAGATGTGACTGACTGGAGTTCTGAAGTTCTTAATATATGCCATGATAATATTAATCCAATAATAAAACACTTTATGTATCTCTCTCAACAGCACCTTTGTGACTGGAACAGCATGCTGTGAAAACTTTGCTCCTCTTCGGATATATGATACAGAAAGGTAACTTACACCTCAATACTTTACTCTTGTCAGTTAACCTGTAAATTCTTGATAATATTTGTTCATATAGTACTCTTAAAATGTCTGCCCTTATGCAATTCTTCTTGAATATGTTCAGGATAAATGCATTGTATTTTCTAAAGAGATTAGAGCTGCAGTCTGAAAGAATCACTGACGAGTTCTGTTCAGTCCCAGCACCTTTTACTATTTGTCAGTATGATTAATAACACTTGTAAATGTATGATAATGATAGTTGTTGTTCATACGCTTCTGAGCTACCTAACTGGGCTTTCTGAGAAGTTCAAAGCTGACTGCAAAATTCCTATCATGAAAGGCCTGGCTTAAACCTGATACAACCTGACTGGCTTCTGTAATTCCCCTGCTTTACCTGCACAACTCAGCCTGCTTACACGTTGTCAGTCCGGGAGAGGAAAAATTAAGAAGAGGGGGTTAAAAATGGTAGGTTCCGGCACCAAATGACAAGGAAATTCGAGAAAGGTTGCTGGGAAGGAGGAGGGGTGATTCACCATGTATATCCCTGGGAATCACATTTTACAAAAGAGGAGGCGAAATAGAAAATTTGGTCAGGATTTTTAATCTGATGTTTGATCTATGAGGTGTGGATAGGTAGTGTCAGGCCGATGGGCCTACATACAGGCACATTTTATTTATGAAGGATGGGAGCTGAAAGTCATCTGTGCATCACTGCTGTGGAAAGCATTTCATGTGGCAGACAGAGATATGGCAGCCATAGTGGCTAAATAATCAAGACACCTCTGGGAGTTGTTGTGGGTGTTTGTTTGAATAGATGTGTAGAAGTTAATAATAAAGTGCATACTTTTTATTATAGTTTTTATTCTGAGACATGGTCTCAGTAGCATTGCATGACCTGTCTGACAACATGTCGTATTCTCTTTCCTCTCATCTTTGTCCTGCCACATTAGGGTAAGATGTGTCCTGTCCTAATGTGTTCCTGTCTGGTAATCAGGTGCACCTTGTGCAGAGGACAAAGCCACCCAGTCACAGGGGGTCAGGAAAACAGCCATGAGCAAAGGGGCGGTGGAATGGGGGCTGTGTGTGCTTGTGTGTCGCTTTTTTTTATATGTTTCCCAGACAGACCACCAGCATATTCTTCAGACAGCCTCTACCAACATGAGACAACACACCTTAGGATATATCAATGATAAAGGCAGATATCAGATCATAAACAATGTTACACTTTTGGCAGCAGCACATATAGGTGATGTTCAAAAATACAATACAGTACGGTTCTTTGCGCAATATTTATATTTATCAAAACAGTAAATGGCTAAATATATGTAATGGTAATGGTAATATGTAATGGTTACCTCAAGAATCACTTTAAGTATAATGACAAGTGTCCCTGACATTTTTCACAAAAGATGGGGACACCTTTTTGAACACTGCATGTTGACTGGAAAGGAGAATAAAAGAGGAGACATGTACAGGCCAAGATCCCTCACACCCTTATGTCTCAGCAGTGCAGCTGACCAGCTGCTGGGGAAGCAGACTGAGGAGTTATGACAGAATTAGTGAGCAACACATAAGTATCTGAATGGGAGAGAATATTGTGCAATCAGTTAGTTTACTGTGACCTTATTTGTCTCTTCTAAACAAATGGATGTATACATGCCATGGGCTTGTTTCAATTTCAGAAAGTAAACTAAATGACAGTGTTATGTTTTAATATTAGTCAAAAGGTAAATTATACATTAGCCGTTTTATTTTTTCTGACTGTCAAATTGCTGACCATGCTTGAAGTCATCAGAAATGTATTTGTATGTTTCACATACTTTCTCACTTGTCTATATGGTACAGAGGTCTGTGATCACCCCGAGTCCCACACAAGTGGTGCTTGAAAGGGACCCCTAACTTTTCATGAGGCCGTCGGTCATGGATAAACAGAGAGAAAAGCCATCAAAGAACCATACAATTGCACTGAAATTCCTCACATTCTTGCCTGAAAGAGAGGGTTAAATGTCTGGATCTGGCAGGAGCTGTGTTTTACAAATTGCAATCTCATTGTTTTTTAAGAGAACGCGTGTGACATTTAAAAGTCCCCATTGTCTGTCCCCCTGACATTCCATGCTGAGCTTTTTTTTTCCTTTTCCTTCTTTTTGCTCTCTCTTGGCTTGTGGTTATTTCAACTCTCAGCTAAATTGGTTGACGAGCAGACGGTGCAATGCTATTTCTGTTTGTTTTAGGCACTGAAAACCCCAGCAGGCTTCTTTATGTACCTGTCTCACATCCTTTCAGGGCACTGACTGTTTCCCATAGCTTCCCTGTGCCAGTTTACCCTCTATACTTAACCTTACAAGAGCGTCAATAGAAAATTACCTTTTCTGTGGCTCCAATACCCAAAGAAATGCCCGTAGCCTCTCCCTTTTTTAAAATCCATCAATTCATTATAGGTCCCTTTCAATAAGGTGTCTGTGTGTGTGTGTGGCCCAAATGGCTGCAGAGAAAGTAAGGGCTGCTAAAGAGACTAGCCCCTTAATTTTGCTTCGATGCGCTAAGACCATAACTCACAACTAATCACTTACACATGTCATTTTTTATAGCCCAGAATTATTATTTAACAGCCTTTCAAACTTATCAGGACATAAAAATGGACGGATCGCTTGTCACCTTGTTTTATTACACTTTCCCAGAAACATCCGCAAAATGCATTTTAATGCACATAGAGACAAAATGAATCAGAACTCCTGGGTCAAAAACTAGTTTCATGCACTTAAAAATATATTTTATTTTATTTATTTATTTATTTTTGTAACAAATATATGTGGGAATTGGTGCTTCGCAACTCTGACTTAAATGTATCCAGAGGTCAAAGAGGATTAGGGTGAGGTCAGGAGCCTCCAAGGAGTGATTTAAAAGAGCCTACAATATAAAGCATTTTCCGTCAAGTTTGTTCTGCTGCATTTGGTGGTAATTTCGTCTGTGATCACTTTAACAGGCTGCACATCTCAAACGCCCCTAACTGGTCTATGTGTGACCTCTTAACTCCCCCACATGTTTGGGCGTTAGACATCTCCTCCAGCAAGAAGAACAGAGCAGTAAAATAAGACATGATAAAGTCCTAATTCTTTGGTTATCAGCTCTTTGGTTATGCTTATTCAGAGAAGCCGTGTGTCTTTGCACGCTCAAGGTACGAAAGTGCACAAGGGAAAGAAGATAACTCTGTGTGTTATTCCACCCTGGTATAAATATTATGTTGCCTCTGTAATCTGAATGCTGTCTAATACCATTGTGTGTGTGGTCTGCTATCATCTCCTTCCTATTCCTCTGACTTGCTATTGACCCTCTGTAATACAGACTAAAACCAATTACTCCAGAGGGTTTTATCACATTGTATCATATGTATTAGCTTTGTAAAATACCTTTATAACATACAAACAGTCTTGTTACCATATAGTAGTATTAGTATGACCTTTGCTTTTCAACATGCTAAACCCCTTCTTTCATAATCAAAAGCGGCAGTTTAGTCAAATTCCCATTCTTCCCTGTCATCAGCCAGCTAGAAGGACAGGTATGGTTTCACCTGACATTTCCAGAGCTCTCAGAGCTTGCATGACATACTTTGTGATGCTGTCAGATCAGACACTGGGACGGCTGTGGAGAGAACAAGGCTGGCCGCCATGCAGATGCAGCAATTTGAAAGATTACACGGTTGTCCTCCATCCTGTAATCTTCATAGGTCCTCTCAAGCAAAAAAAACAGCACACATAAAACCTGTGACCTAACAATTTAAGAATCCTAGTGTTTGCTCCTCTGCAAGGAACAGTGCTATTACTGCCTTTAAAATCAGAGCACAGATGTGAGGTCTTCTTTTACGACGCTTGTTTTTCTCGCTTCACGCTTTGACATTTGCAGAGGGCCCAGGCAGACACCGGATGTGCCGTATTAACATGAGTTTACACATTATTCCTAAACCAGTCTATAAACCCATGTGAGGTGAAGCACTGTAATGAGAAGTTGTTGTTTTTTTGTCGAGACCAACTGACTGTTTCCATTGTTCAGTACTCTATCTCCAACTGTAGGTAGTCGATAAGCTGCTGTTTTAGCAGTAAGGGGTAAATGATGAGTTCTTGCTTAACATAGACACCCATGGGCCAAAGGGGCAGTTTGTCTGTTAGGCCCACCAGGGGTATTGCCTTTAGTTCTGGAGGCCTATCTTTTAAAAAGGCTGTGTCTAATAAGACTCCCCCCCTTGTCCCCTGGAGCGAAGGTTGGGGATTACCCGTCTGCCCTTGGTGAACAAGCTCATAGGAGACCCCAAATGTGGGGGGTGGTCGCTATGGGCATTGGACTCCTCTAAATAGTTGCTAGGGACCAGGTATCAAAGGTCCACAAGTCGCACACAGTCATGGTCATGAAGGGAATTAAACAGCAACAATGAAATTGTTATTCTACAATAATCTGGCTTCTGCAGTGTGGGTCAGGGAGGCGAGGAGGGCGCAGCAGGCCTGTTCAGCCTGTGATCATAGGAGCGTGGTGCTAACACGGGCATCCCCCCTTTATCTCTCCTTCTCCTCCTCAGACCCTCTCTTCTCTCTGTCCTGCTTTTTTGTTCCCATACACATCTAAGAATAGAGCCCAGCACTGGTCGTAATCTGCTTTCTCAACCCATTCAGATAGGTGTTTACATTTTTCCTCCATGTCCTAGGATTTTAGTTATCCTTTGTGTGGTCTGTGAATGATGGGAATATGGGAATATAGTGGGATTTAGAGGTAATTAACTGGGCAAATTAAGGCATTTGGTCTGAAATGACAACTGATGGATTGGTCACACTAATATGCCAACTGAGACATAAGACCTTGAGACAACCTTATGAGTGCATCTAATGCGTTGAACAAGCACTGAAGTGTTAAATAACCTCTCTTTCCAAAATCATGCGTTTTAAACAACTTGTTTCTGGCCTAGAGCAAACCTCCTGGATTTACTCTCCTGTGTCAACTTTGAAGCCAGTCCCTGTAATTTTTTGATGCCTGCAATTTCTTTCATGATGTTTGATGAGGAATAGTCTATAACTTATCTTTTGTTGTCTTCTCCGCTCTCTCTCTCCCACAGGTGTGACCTGGTGACGTGTCTTGGCACAAAGTTCCGCAGAGGCGCAGGTGTGTTGGATATAGTGTATGAGTCTCCCTTCCAGCTCCTCACCTGTGGATATGACACTTTCATCCGCTACTGGGATCTACGTGTCTGCTCCAGGTACGTGAACAGGGATGAGAAGGGAATCTCCCCTATCCTGAAAACAAGAGTGTTATGAGGTGTCAGTGTATCACTGTATAACATTTTGTATAGCAGAATGCTAGAACACTACTTCTCATGGACTGCATGGCTGACGCAGGCATTGAATTGTACTTGCAGTGAATTGTGGCTTCAGCGAAACCTGGCTTGTCTGCACAGAGTAATAAAGTTAGTTAGTGAATCTCTCTCTGAGAGCTTGTGAGGAAGATTAGTGTTCTCAGTTAATCTAATAAGCCCTCCTTTGCACCACTTTCATAGAGCACCATTTAGACAAAAAAGGAGCCAGGCCTGAGACTCCTCTTGGCTCGGTGGACACCATTGTTCCTGCGGGCTGCTGAAAGGGACCCTCTCTTTAAGAGGGACTCTCACTGTAGGACTCTGACCCACCCAGGTCTGCACCACTCGGTGGCCATATTGATGTGGTGTTGTTCATCTCCAGGGCAACGGGGCGAGCTCAAGGGATCAGTGAGCCACTTGTGAGGCAGACTGGGCCCCTATGTCAGGCCATGGCAGGGGGACACACCCACACACAATCGAATATGGGCAGTCATGTAACACAAATCAGAGGTGATTGAAAGAGGCCCTGGGGAGTTCGGGGAGGTGCAAATGTCCCCTCTTAAGATATCAATAATTCACAGTGTGACCAGTCAGGGGCCAGTATGTGGTCAGTCCTCAGGCAGAGTGAGTAGTCATGTGAAAGTTGTTTCTCATTACTAGAAAGGGGATAGGTTAATACACACTGTGTGAAATGCTTGTGACAGGTGTGAGTGTGAAACGAGCAGTGACAACCATTGTCACTGTCGTTACACTAATTGTTTTTTCCTGACAAAAAAGTTGTTCACTCCTCCTTGCTTCTGTCCATCACATTTATAGCATTTGGCAGACACCATTATTCAAAGCAACTGTATACTCAGGGGGCTATAAACTTGAGGTTCTGCTACTGAAACTATGGTCAGAGTATTTCATTTTGTTTAACATCACAGGAAGCAGAGTAATTATTTGTAATAAAATTGTGTGTGTACATGTGAGACCTAAAGAAAGTCCCAAAGTCTCATCCCATGTGGTCCTCCTGGTCTAATGTCTGTTACACATGCCAGCCACACTCTTTTCTCATGATTTATTCATCACTACCATTAGTGGAGAACTGGTCTTTGATCGGGTTGGCACATCTCACCTCTTTCTCATCTTGCACCTTTAGGTAAACGTTTAACTCACACCTTTTTTTCATTAAAACAGCTTGTCCTTAAGATGCCCAGGAAAGCAGTCCTAGTGGTTTTGGTGCTGCAGTGAGGAAAACGTGACATGATATGAACTGTAGTGTAATCACTGTAGTGTATAACGTGAACAGCATAAAATTTTTGATTGCACATCATTTAGTAGAACTGTACAAACAAAGTACACTGCTCTCATCAACAGGAAGAGTGTGATGGAGTGGGAGGAGCCTCATGACAATGCACTTTACTGTATGAAGACCGATAAGAATTATATGATCGCCAGTGGTTCCTCCTACTATGGAGTTGTACGTCTTTGGGACAAACGGCAAACGCGCTGTTTGCAGGTAAGTTTGTTTGTGTGTGTGTTTCACAATTCTTCTTACATTGTTTGTATGTAGTAAAATGTGATGCGTGTAGCACTTTTGTCCAGCTGTGATTAATGTTTCAGTGTGGTTAACATTCCAGATGTTCCAGCTCTATTCCACCACCAGTAGCCCGGTATACAGTCTGTGCTTCAATGCTACACACCTGTACGCCGCCCTCGATTCATCCCTCCACTCACTGGACTTCAGAACTTCAGAGCCTAGGCCTAAGAGATAAAGCAGCTCACTTACAACGCAATCTCTCACTCTCTCTCACACACACACACACACACAAAGACACACACACACACACGCACACAGTTACATGTGCCTTGGCTTTTAAGTCCACATTAGATAACTTGCACACCTTTTTCCCTCCAGCTCTGACATTGAGCCTTTGACCTTTTACCTTTCCAAAACCTCAGCTTAGAACGTCAGGAACCCCATTAAAATATCTGTACCCAGTGTGGCCTTGGATTGGTGCCACAGCTAGTAGCAGATAGTTGTAATTTCTTCACTAATCTGTGTCACTGACTGTTGAGAGGAGCAGAGGGAGCAGGGTTCATGACCTTTTGTGACCTGAGCTTTAACGGATTTAACACATTGCCAGCGACCTGCGGGATTATAAAACAAACACTGCCCAGAGCTGCCTGAACACCTTGTGGGTATTTATAGCTGAACCATATACAGTACATGTTTTTATTTTAACTGTGCTTGATTTGTTCATTTTGTCCCTAAAAATAACTCCTTTAAATTGCCTTTATGTGTGTGTGATTTTTTTTTTTTTCCTTATTTCTTCTGGTCACGGTTAAAAGATGTTGTGAAGGTGTTGCTTTTATTCAGAAATTCTTCTGTATAGATGCCACTGTAAGCAAATAAAGATTTTATACTGTTAACATGGGTGCATGTCTACTTAAGTATGCTCTGATAGGAATGATGCAAAGGTTTTTATTTTTAAAAATAACTATTACAGTTAGAAATATGGTCTAACTGTATATAAAATATAGTAAAATATATTTACTGTTTCCTTTTAGCACTGTTAAAATGTAAATTAATAATTTTTAATACCTGGGTTTTGAAAGTGTAATGACATTTGTCTGTTGTATGCTAAGATGTGTGCATTGAGAAAAAAACGACAAAATATCAGCTTGGATAAGGTGCAAGCTTGTGTTCCTCCCCGCCGCTAATGCATGTTTCTCTTAAGTTGTAATATGTTTTGAAACTTTTAACTCCGAATGGGCTTGAGAGCTTCAAAGGAAATTACTCACCCTGTTGTAACATGCAAGCTGTGAGAGTACACTAAAAAACCTGCTGTTGAATGTGTTAAGAAGGCTTTTTGGAGCTACTTGTCAAGTTCCTCGCTGAATATTTCATCAGAAAGCTTGGAGACCTTTGCTATAGGTTTTGTTGAAAAGAGAGCGATCACTCTTGCTGCAGAGGTCTTAATGCCTGTGTGTGGCCATGGGATCTCTGGTGGTCATGATGTTCGAGCACAGACATCTGCCGGAGGGAAGAAGACAGAGTAAGTGCAAGTGTCTTCACAACGTGCGCTAAATGCTGTTTTACATCGCTCTAGTGCCTGAGTGAATGACCATCCAGAGGAAGCGAGCAGGGGCCTGCACTGACATAGTTCATTCACAGACCTTCCCAAAACAAACGGCTCTTCCCTTTAATGTTAAAGCCCCTGGATTTGACCTGACAGAGGATCACATTGGAAAGGTGTTGCCCCTTAACACTCTACTCTGCTCTCCTTTCTTTTTTCAGGCTGCTGTGGAAAACCTCATGAGTCAGACCTTAAGTAAATAACTTCACACTTTTGAAGAAATGATGCTCCATGGAAACATTGCTAAAAGAACGGATAAATAAATCATGATGATACAATAAAAATAAAATCCACACACTGACACTTTCATGAACATTTAATGTTTATTTGTATTTCTAATGTTCAATCTTGAGATGATCTTGATCCTGAAAAATATAATGTGTACATGTCCTTATTTGTCTTATTTACCTACATATGAGCCAGTTTAATATCCTGTAATGCACATAAACAGAACTATATCCAAAAAGCTGAAGGGCTGGGTTAAAGATTAGTAACAAAGGCATGCTTAGCATTGGATATAGCATTGGGGGTGTAATTTATGGACAATAATGGAATAAATGAGATCATATTCAAACTGGGACAATCCATTAGCTGATTTTCCCATTTAACATGAAAGGTATGTCTACACCTCCGTGCAGGGACTGCTGTACAGTAATGCAGGAAATATGGCCCCCTGGGATGTGAAACGGCGGTCAGTTAAATAAATAAGAATCTGCTACTTTTGGGCTCAGATGGAAATTGAATACTCAGTCCCATATTTTTCATTAGTGGACATCACATAATCTCATTAGTAAGCATTTGCAAATTCAGTATTAAAAATGTACTGTGCTTTTTTAAAAAAAACTTTTTTATATGATCTTTGCTTCTTTTTCTTTTTTTTTTACTCCTTACTGCTTGACTACAACCATCTTCCTGACCTGTCCATTGTTCTTCCCCTGTCCTCTCTCATGTTCATATTTATATTTTTTTTTCATTGGATTATTTTGGATTGGAATAAGTGACTATTTTACCTACTCTATAAATCATCCAGATGATGTATACAAGAATTCACTTTTAAAGTACATCAGTACATCAATATTATTCATAGTATAAGTAGCTTGCGGTCTTGACACTTACAGAAACACACAGTTACATCAACATTACAGGTGAATAATTAGATGATTAGATAATTCATTTTTGTGTATTTAGTTTTCACTTGTAGGGCATGTGGATTAATTTTTCAGAATTAGCCCACTTATTATTTTCTCTCAAGTATACATGTGCCTGTCAGTGTAAGTTAACATAGTTTAAGTCAGCACACATAGAAAACCGTATAAGATGATAACATGTAAAATGTCTAATACTTCCTGTAGTGGGACATTTATTATTTTAGTGAACACAATTCAATTATAAGTGCACATAGGTCATAGAAGTGTCACACAGACTACAGATCATATGAGGACGAAAGTAAAGTCTATTAAACCACAAGGTCAGCCAAGGAAACCTGGAAGGATACGAGGCTGAGCAAAAAGTCTAATATGTTTACAGGAGAAGTTACAGAAATGAAGAACACTTCATGGCACTGTCATGTACATAATGTCATGTGACCACTGTTGTCTTTGGATGTTGTTTCACTAGATGAAATTGGTTGGGTGGCTGATATTCACTGCCCTGAGAGCCATGATATAGCTCTGGCCTTTGTAGTTATATGAAAAGTTTCTAAACTTCAGTACTAGACAGTTAGAAAGCCAGAGATGTTACATATCCAAAAGCAACATAGAGACCTTTTCTTATAAGCATGAATGATGCCAGAAGAAACCAGGATCTGACCAGGATTCAAGTGTTCCTCTTCAGTGTGTTAATTACTCCTTGATTTCCTCAGCAGATGTTAGAGGAAAAGTGGGAAGCAACTGGGCAAAGTATTTAACAGGTGAAACTCTATCCTCTATGTTATATTACACATCAAAAGAGTCAACACACACTTTGCCAGGCAATTATACGGTAATATTTCCAGAGGACACCACTATAAATTGTCAAATAAAAAATAGAATGCCTAGTTTCAAGGGTGTTTTAGAACTTGAAAAGTGCACCTTACAAACCTGGAAACTAAAGACATATATGTACCAAACTTTCAGACATTAATCACCTGCATACACCTGTACCTCTCCTAAGCCACACTGGAGAGAATGGAGGATGTAACATGAGTATAAGTTAAGAGTTACACCATGTTTTGCTTGGCCAAGTTCACCGGACTTAAATTGAATCAAGGACTTCCTTTTTAAAGCAGGTGACCCCTGTTTCCTACAGGACGATGCCTCTACAGAACTGCATTAACTTGTGGTCACAATATCGGGTGACAACCAACAACAGGCCCAGTCAGCCCAGTCAAGCGTTATGGCCATTGTGGTAATTTTAAACAATAGTGCCATCTAAAGGTCCAAAAAGAAACGTTTTAAAAAACTTAAGAACATGAGAACCTACACGTCTTTTACCTAGAAATATATTTAAAAAGATAAAGTCATCACAAGGGCCCCAAAACTGTACTGTAAATATAATGTATATTTGTATATTTACACTGTATATTTAAGCTATGATATGAAATATGAGTAAGCTATGCACTATATATATATATATATATACACACATACATGCATATATTGTGCTTAACTATTTTTACAATTACATGCATTATCTGTTGTGAAGTTAGTCTAATACACTAAAAAAAAGAACATCCAAAGTCAGAAAGCAAATCTTTTGTGCCTCTTTCCAAACTTATTGACACATCTTAAATTGCCATACAGAATGGACAATGTGAGAAGCAAATCAGTTTGATCTATCTGTCAGACATTTCTCTTTAGATGTGGTGAAGCTTGCATTATAATAGGTTTGATGCAGAGGGTAAAGTGATGGCCCAGCTTGAGCCCACTGTGCTTCTCCACCTCTCCATCTTCTCTGCTGTGGGAGAAGCCCAGGAGCTGTCAATCATCTGCTAGCGTAAGACCTGAAGAATAAATGCCTTTCATACAGACTTCATGTTTCTTCTCATGAACTTCGGTGAAAGGCGGCTCTCATGAAGAAGAGGGAGAAGAAGAAAAATTTAAGAAACTCAAACTTACTTTTCAAATCAGGCAGTAGATACCTGATTGTCACTCTAAGAGTTGGGGACTAATCCTTTTGTGTTTCTATAGGATTACTTGCGCCAGGTCCCACTCCCCTTTGGCACTGCATGGGAGAATAGACAGATTAAGGGGATTAGCTTGTATCCTCCTAACTTGTCAAGCCTGGATGTAAGAAACCATTGACTTCTCTGTTCTGAATGAGAGAAGTGCCTAAAAGGGGGGAGAAATGAAAGGCAGTGAACAAGAAAAATTCCTCAAAGAACAATGTGATTTGTTTGCTTTTGTTCCTTTAAACTTGGTGGAAAGGTTCAAAGAGTCGCACCTAAAGAGAAGTATGAAGAGATGGAAAGAAAAATATATCTTGGGAAAGTTGGTGTGAGAGTATTCTTATGTCTGTCAAAATAACTGTCTACAAAACAATCCGAAAAAATAAGCTCCTCCTCGCCTAACATCACCTATTGATCATTTACAGGAATTATTCAAATCTAAAGCAAGAATACAATATAAAGTGTATATACTCTTAAAAAAAAAAAAAGATAAAGTATATCGAATCCCTGTGTGTCTGTTCTACTGAAGAAACTCCTTCTGTTCTGTGTATAACCCTACAGAACAGTGTGTCACCATTAGGGAGGGATCCAAGTTGAACCCTTCTGGGAAGCTAAGAATCGTAAATAACTAAATAAATGACCTTTAGAAAGTCAACGGAAAAAATATTTATTAATGTAGGTACAAAAATTAGGCATAGAATTAAATTAGGCCTATGACCATTATTGGCAGATAATATTATCAAACGAGAATTTCAACACAGTATTGTTTTTTCCAAGCTAAAATTGTATAACATAGCAATTTGTATTTGGTAGATTATTTATTATATAACAATGCTTCCTGGCAGTAAATCTTATATAGTTGGAAAGCCTGTTAATTTCCCTTAAATGGTGCCACAATTATAAGGAACATGCATTTGTGGGATGAGCAGTAGAGCTGAGTATGTGGGTTGTGCCTATGAAAAATTTCATAAATCCTAACTGCCATTGCCAAACAGCTTATTCTGCCATTGACTTGTTTGGTGTTTGGTGGACTGGATGATTTAAGTTTGAAGAGACAAGACATATTGGAAAAGTAACAATTTTTTATTTAACAAACAGTTGGACCAAAGTGTGAAAGTTACTTACTTTTTGTGCTGTGTATATATTCACAGCATTTTCTGCAAGCTGCTAGATTCAAAATTATCAGCACATTTCTAATGAATGTTTTATGATGCCTCACCTGAAATTAATAGCAGCATGAAAGTATTTCTTAATAAACTGCTTAAAGTGAATATACTTGTAACAACTTGGAATGTTAATTTCTGTTCAGCTAGGATCAAGTAAGATCCTTTATAGTCTTAGATTTGTGCATGTGTTCATTCAGATCACTGGTTTTCAATAAGGTCCAAATCTGAGCACTCTGATGGCCATTTCACTTCAGTAACACTGAGCTCATGTAAGCATTTCTGTGATGATTTAGGTGTATGTTTTTCATAAAGTTCTTGTTTAAAATCCCAGCTATAGACTGAAATGTTACTGTATGTTTATGTGGATAAGAGTAGTCTATTTACAGTATATAAACTTCTATATTCTCAAAAGCAATATATATTCCCACACCCACAGAGAATCTATTAGGTTGTTGTCAAGGGGAAAAATTAGACAAATCAGACCCAGCAAACCAGACTAACTGAATGCCGTTAATAAAACAACCTGGGCTTTAAAAACATTTCAAGCTGATTGCTTCCACACCACAATGCAGTGATGCAGTCATTTGTGTTAAAAGGTCCAACCAGGTAAAGGTTATACAGCATAAATGGCCATTTTTGTATTGTACATCTTTTTCTATTTAATCTTATGAACTATTCTAATGACTGGAATACTGGATTTCCATGAGTTATAAGCCCATAAACAAAAAAAAAACCAACTCGAAATATGCTTAGGTGATAAAAGTGTGATTTCATCAAATTTGGTCAAAAATTGTAATGAAGTTCCTGTTTTATCACTTCTAAATGCTGTGATACAGACAATTTGCTTTTCTTCTTCTAGCTTGTGACTGGTGTAAGAGCTACAGTTAACTTGTCTCCCAAAACGGATGATAGCTTCTTCTAATCTCTTCTGCTGCTAAGTGTACTCTCACATGGAACACAACACTGTTGGCTAATTTAGCAAAATATGACTTAAGTATGGCAAGGTCTATCTTCAGTCAATTGGTCATCAGTGGATATCCACAAGAAAAGTTTCCTCCTTGTTGCTATTACTTAGCAGATAGGCTGCTTCAGGAGGTCTGAGCTGCTGCTACCTGGGATTAACTGTGCAGATTCTTCTGGGTTTTACTATTTCAACATTGCCCCACCTAGTGGCATAAGTGTGGTGGTCATTTCAGTCTTTCCATTTAATTCTGTAGTATGCAGGTTCCGCATGGAACTGTAGAACATGATCCTCAAACCCTCTACCAGATAGGAGAGGTGACATTAAACTCATGTGAAACATAGAAAAGTGTTGATTTGAAAATACATTTACACCAACCTAGTAAAAAGTTCCAGATAAAAATTAAATAAAACAATCTGTCATACATCACTGAAAGGAGAAAAAGAGAATCTAAAATAATGAACTGATTTTCTATAACAACGCGGCTATTACAGTATTGTTACAATGCTGACTGTTATACAAAATACAAGTTTATATTAATACATAATATAAATTATACAAAGCATAGTATAAAATATAATATTATATATACACTTTATTATATATTGTATATGAATATGCTTTATTTATACAGAATCTGTCCTATAGCAACAATTCATTGACAGGGACATGTAATACTCCATTTAATCTAAGCCTAATAATAAATAGATAAATATGTTAATAATCATTGATTAGGTGAAGCTTTCTGTAAGGGGACATTTATTTCACATTTAGTAGGAGTGTTCAGGACAGAAATTTGCCTGTGGAATGTGACAGGGGCAGCTATAGACTTATGGTTAGGGAACCAGTCTTGTGGCTGGAAGGTCCCGGGTTTGATCCCTGCAACAGACAAGACATGACTGAAGTGCCTTTGAGCAAGGCACCTAACTGCCCAACTGCTCTCTGGGCGCCATGGTTTGAGGGCTGGCCCCTGCTCTGGTCAAGTGTGTTTACAGCTCACTAGTGTGTGTTTCACTGTACAGATGGGTTAAATGCGGAGGTCATATTCCTTTGTGTTAAAGCAGAGTAGGCAGATACTTCACTTTCACTTGCGTAAGAAAACTGTAGCTGCTATTAGGTGAGTGATAACAGGAACTTCTTTTGCAAACATTAAATGTAAACATTTAACTTTTGAAGCACATGTTCACTGAACAAACACAAACTGTAATAGTTTACAAATGGCTGGGGTATAAAAGGAATAAAGAAATATTTATTAATGTTAATTCCACTTCAGGGTGCTCTGTGGTGTTTTATTCTTTAATTTATACCACATCTGGCTATATTAGTGGTTAGTCTTATATTCAGTTTCACTTGTGGTTTCAGTCACAATGTGGAAAATAAAGTTTATTTAAAAAAACAAACAAACTGTAAACAATCATCAAAAAGCTCTGTGCATGTAGTCCTGAGTAAACACTAGTGACGTCACGTTAAAGGTCTGCTAACCTTCCCTTTAACTCATCATCTGAAGTCTTTACATTCAAGAGTAAAGACTAGAGTTACCCAAGTCACACCCTGTACTAGTCTCACAGGCCGTGACAGCGGCATGACTGACACGTCAATAGCCAATGGCTTATCGCCGTTACTGGACCACCAGGAAGTTTCTTCTTAAATGGTCCAATGGCAAAGTAAGAAGAAGGCGGGACTTGAGGGAGTACTTTCAGAGTTGTGTGGCTAGCTAGCTAGCTGGCTAATTAATTAGTTGAAGAAATAGTAGTTATTAAAAAAAAAAAGGTGGCTCGTCTGTGAGCTAAATGTCATACCGCAGCGCAGATGTATCGACAGGCAGGAGAAAGTGCGGAGTGTGGGAGAGTGAATGTACAGCGCTGAAAATGGGCCTGTTCATGATGAACGCCGTCGTCGGAGCCGTGAGCTCGGGGACAGCCGAGGGAGGAATCACGGAGGTAAGGTTATAGCTAAAACAGCACAGCCTGCTTCTTAACCGACCGACCGGCTGTCTGTCTGTCAGTCTGTCTGTCAGTCAGTGTCTGTGAGAGGAGCTCGGACATCTGTACTCTATTGTGTGGAGAAGCTAACTTAGTTAGTTAACACTTTTTAAATATGCGGTCTGTCTTCAAGATACAAGATTTTACTCTTTATATTTGACAATTTCTTGTCAGCTGTAAGTTTCCTTGCCTGGAGAAATGACACTATTCGGTTAATACTGTAAAAGTTTGGACTTTATACCGAGCGCTAGCTTAGCTAACAGCAGCCTTTTTAAATCCAGGCTTCAGTCAGACCTTCAGTTATCATTAAATAAACTAAAAACAACTCGACTAGGTCTCATTTTACAACTTATTAACTAAGTCGTGTCTTAGTTTGTTACCCCTGATCTGACTTAACGCTGCCTCTTTTGTTTATGACAGCTCAAGAAGTTTTTCTGGAAATTTAAATTACAACCTCATCAGAGCAACATTATTTTATAACTGTTTAAACTCAACCACATTTTATATAAACCAGTCACAAAAGTGTCATTAATGTTAAGTGGAGGTCTTGCAGGTATGAGGACATTTAAGTAAACATGGTGTCTACAGTGTAGACAGTTGTTGTGAGAAGAGTCACATCAGTCTTTATTGTCTGTCCTTTTAATCATGTTAGTAAATTATCATGTTACCATCCAGACCTTAAATACTGTCTACACAAATATCACCGAACACCTTGACTCATACCTGTACCCAGCATTAGAAATTATAGTCCTTTTTTACTGTAGGCTGGCAGACATATAAATAAACCTTCACTTGTCGGAACATCCTGAACTGACATGAAAGTGTGTGATAGTTAGTGTTTATCAACAGAGAAGTCTGTACCCAAAATCGACTGGTGTAACAGTGATCTGTCAAATTTAGCTGAGTGTGACTGTAATATATAAAGTATGACGCCCTGTCCGTCAGGTTAAATAGTGTGTATCTTTGTGATATAGTCAGATTTGATCGTAAAACAACATGTTTTGATGCGACAACTCCAGGAAGTGCTGGCTCGCACAGTGACGCTGATTTTACTGAAACAAAGCATGTCTGTTTAAAGGAAATCAGCACAGTGTATGTTTCTGTCTGGTAACCTTTGTTACTGTATATGCTTTTTGAGTATGAAACGTTGCTTTTGAAGTGCAGCCATCTTTTAAATTTTTATAGGATTTATTTATTATTTAATAGAAAATGTGTTTAATTAGGAACAGACAGTAACTAATTTGGTGACAGTAACTAATTTCACCTGTTCTAACCTGCAAATCTTAGCATTTTGCTCTTATACTGATGACATAGTTGAGCTTTAATTATTCTGTATTTATCCTGACTGTGCTGTTAAGTTCCTGAAACTGATAAGATAAGATTTCTTTGTCATTGCCTAGGGTACAACAAAATTAGAATGGTTGGATGAAGGGCTGCAACCAACAATTCTTTTGATAATCGTCAATTTATCTGCAATTTCCTTTAGGATCAATAAAGTCTACTCTTTATCTTATCTCCCTATAATTAATTAACCTACGGAACTAACAGATTTATTTAAAAATACTCTTGTGGCTGAATGACCACAAATTCCCACAGGGTGTGATGGTCAGGTGTCAAAATACATTTGCCATATAGTGTTGTAGCTGTACTGTAGTGTATGCATTGTCTTGTTAACTGAAACATTCATGCTGGGGTTGCGCAAATCAGATACAGTGTGTGGAATCGACTCTATAAATTTGCAATGTTTTCAGTGCCGGGAATAATTGAATAAACTCCTTTTGTGAGTTGAGTGTGAACCCGAAAGCAATATGGCAACTTGATGACAAGCAGTGTTTGTTAAAAACATACATATGCTAAGAAGATGAAACAGTGTGGCGCTAATCCCTGCTACTGGAACTGCTTACGAGCTAAATGAAACTCAAATATCTTTGCTGCTTACTGCTGAGCACTTCATAATGCACATGCTCAATGGCATAAGCTATGTTTTTAAAGAAAATGTTTGCCTAGTAGACTAAACATTCATTTGAGGCCAAGTTCATTTTCAACCCATTAAGTTGTCATACAAAGTACCAACTTTTTATTCCAGAGTAGCACAAGATAATTTTTAAGATAGGGCAGGAATGCTTGATGCAATCACCATGAATGTGCAACAGATCTCAATATACTACAAAACCGGATAAGGGAGGAAAACCCAAAGGAGAAAACACACTGATTAATAAGCATGGTTCAAGCAGGACAATTGTGCATCCAGTGTTTTCTGGGGTCTTTCTGTAACAACAGATGCTGTCATTTCCAGCATGCTTCATAACAGTCCAACTATTCACTAATGAGTTAAGTTTGTTGGCTATGTGTAATATTTTATTTGATTAGTTTTGTCGATTTTTGCAGCCCTATTTGGAGAAATTGATTACTTTTCCATAACAGTATGGCAAAATACATGCAATCTAAGTCTAATAATACAGGGTGAGCCAAAAGTTTGGATATGTTTTATTTAAAAAATGAAAGGGAAAATGACGTGTGAATACGTCACCAAGTAATGGATGAGGGGGCCTATCTTTTAGGCTATATCCGGAACATGGCCACCATCTTGAAAGCTGCTATATCAGATCAAGGTCAAGTTTTTCCAATGGCAAGGTGGTCATGTATCCTGCGACTTTTGGCTCCCCCTGTAGATTGGTTAAAAATGTGTCTTAATTCAGTAAACAAATACATTGTTTTTTATTGGTCATGTCATGTAATGTTAGGGAACTATTGTTAATTTATTTAACATTTAAATCACTTCATCATCAGCTTGTTCTCTAGGTCAGGTACTATGAGTGGCATTAGTCTAAAAACCTTGTTTGCAAGGCTAGTACAGTATGGAAACTCCGTAATTTTTTTTTTACAAACAAAGTGCTAATTTAAATGCCTGGTGAAGAGGTTATTCTTTAGTATTTGAAGACGGCATGTGGGACGTTTAATCGGCATGTGGGACGTTTAATCTGCCACCTGCCAGGACACAGAAGAACCTTGGTGCATGGCTGTCCTGTTCCCTGAGAGATGATGGATCTATGTGAAAGGTGCTAGAGGCTCTGCCATGAGTGTGCTACAGAGTGATCTTGATGTAGGAGGGCCCCGGTACATTTTTGGCACTGTAGGCAAGCATCAATGTTTCAAGTCTGATGTGGGAAGCTACAGGAAGCCAATGGAGGGAGTGGCACACTGGGGTGGTGAGGAGGGACTTGGTTGAAAACAACTTGTGCAGCTGTGTTCTGGATTAGGTGTAGAGGTCAGATGGCATGTAGTGGCCTGCCAGGACCAAACTGCAGTAGTCCAGTCTGAAAATCCAAAGGGACTGAGCAAGCATATTAGTGTGGATAGAAGTGGATGAATCCTTCTCCTGATGACAGATTTATAGCTGCTATAACATAAGGGACAAGTAAACACTGAAGTTAATCAACTGCAGAATTAAACTGCATACATTGCAAATTGTCCTAAATTAATTAATAAGTGCAAAACACCTTGTAATGAAATAAAAATCACATAAGTAATGGCTATCCACACATCACACCACCCTACTGATTGTTTTTCTATAACGGCACAGGCTGCAATATATTATTTAATACTTAATTATTCACCAGGCAAAGCTATATAATCATAGGTCACAGCATAGGAATAATTTCTTAATTTAAACATTTTTGCTGCTTGGCACTAAAATTGATGTTAAGTCTATTGACATCTGACCATCAAACCCCATATGTGCTTTCTGAACATCCCATTCTGGATGTCTGCTCTTTGCTATTATATTAAACCTACCTATATTTTGGATCGTGTGGGGATTTTGTTTATTCAACCACAAGAACAGGTGAGGTCAGACATTGGAGATAGTTGATGAGTCCTTGGTTGCGCTTTGAGTTCCAGTCCATCTTAAAGGTGAGCTTCGGTGGGTTTGGTGGGCTTGAGGCCAGGGCTGTGTCAGGTCACTCGGATCACTCAAGCTCTTCCACCTTAACTATGGCCGACTGTGTCTTCATGGAGCTGGAACATGCTAGAACATGTTTGGACCCTTAGTTCCAGTGAAGGAAAATTGTAAAGGTACAGCATACAAAGACATTCTGTACAGTTGTGTGTTTCAGACTTCGTGGCAAACGTTTACAGACAAAAACAGCTTCAGCTTTTTTTCCACTAAAATTTATATCCTACTGCTAAAACTCTTCACAATTTCTAATTATTGGTGATTAATAATCAGCTAGTACAAAGGTGTGATTTGACAGTGTGGGAAGGAATAAGCCCTGCTCCCCAGATGAACTGGCATGACATTCCTCACCTCAGGTCAACTTTTGACATTTATGTAAAATGTGCTTCTGTGGAATTACTTTTTAAAGCTAAAGCGTTAAAGAAATTGAGCACCTGGTTTTTAAGTGTCCTGGTTATTAAAAGTAATTATCTATTGTCATCTGTTATTTTCTCATCTTAGTTCAGGCCACATCAGTTTATTGCCCCATGATAGACGGAAGATGGAAGATATTTTTTTATTATTTAGCAAAATAGGTGACTCTGATGACATGAAAATTAAAACACCTCTAATATAGTGAGTGTAAAGTTTTCGTTTGTCTGCATGTGTCTCAAGTGTCTGACAAACTGACAGGGTGAGGCAGTACTGTCATCCTGTTTACTTGCATTCCCTGGCATGGATCACTGCGTTCAAAATGCTGGGAGTGGGTTGTATGCGTGTGTGTGCTTCACTTGAGACCAGCCATCAGACTGTGTGCACTGTCCTATATGTGGCTGCAGAATAGTCTGGACTTGACCTTCCTTTTGTTTAACTGTGTAAGCTAAGGTAGCTCTTCATTCTCTCAGGAATACAGTATGCCTTTTCATAAGGCTCTCCACCAGGTAATCCGGGAGCAAATTGCAACTGGAAAATGATGAATGATCCCTGTGTAGAGGTGCAGATGATTTTTTTTTCTTTTGTAGTGTTATAATAATTTGTGATGTGGCTGCTGTGCTTGATAAAATACTTTACAATACAATACAATAGAATAAGGCGATGCTGACAGTTTCATCTGTCCCTCAGTTCTAAATTTGTTGTTTTTAAACAGGACCGGGGTTGGGGTTTTCAGGGCTTCTTGGGTCCACACTTATAACACACTTATAACCACAAATACACAATGCTAATGGAAACATATTTGCGAAACACTAATGCTTGAAAAAATGGGCTTTAATTTCATATCTAGTTTTAATCAAGTTATACCTAGTTCAATTTGCAGCCAGATTTGTTTGTGAATAATAACAAAGTAGTTATCAAGCTTTTTTTTGCTTTTTTTATTGTTTTGCAGAGCAAGCTACTGTGCATTGGCCCAAACAACCAGACCTATATCTGTGAGTCGGGACACTGCTGTGGAGAGTCCCAGTGCTGTAGCCACTACTATGAGCTGTGGTGTAAGTACTGCTACTGCCTACTTATTGTTTGGGTAAGGTCATTGTGCAGGTTTCGAATGTCCCAGGATTCCTCTATAACATAAGGAATTTGTGAGGAGTGAGGCGTCTGAATTGGCAACAGAGAAATAGCCTTGTGGATGGCCGTGTGTAAACTTAACTAATTTAACACTGAACACATTTTTGTGTATGTTTTGGTTTACATAACTTTTATAAAAAAAGCTTGAATAAGAATCAAGTCCCTCACTTGTGTCACTGGTGGTTCTTCTTACCAGTTTCCTTACTCAGTTTAACTACTGAGTTATGAAGACTTTCGTTACATTTAATGGTTAAATAGAAAAAACTGTTTTATGCACTCATGCTACTTTTTTTTCATTTACTGTATGACCTTATATAGATCAGATTAGATCATAAGACATTTAATAATAGTTGTATAATGCTAGTCATTTTATAACTGTGCCTCTCTTGGGCCAGCCTCCCCTCAAGTCATGATATAACTATTTACTCCTGATATGGAAGTTTAAAGCTGATCTTAGCTAAGGACTTTTGTTTTCTGTTTCTGTTTAGGATAAAGTCAGTATATTAATATAATAGACCTTGTTTTATCTAATGTT
>JAOVVF010000039.1:16280428-16299499 GCA_028565595.1 Duopalatinus emarginatus | reverse complement strand
TTTATAACATACTTATAATTAGTTCTAATTAGTTGGCATCTCACAAACATTGCAACACTTTAACGGCTTTCATGACTAATTTATATTTTCAACATGTTGAAGTGTACACGTCATGTTACTGTTGTAACATAAAAATAACCTGCTTAACATTATGTAGGTTCCTTTGGACCATCAAAAAAAGCTCTGACCCATTGAGGCATGGACTCCATAAGACCTCTGAAGGTGTATTGTGGTATCTGGCAACAGATCCTTTAAGACCTGTATCCTGCAAAATGGGGCCACCATGGATCAGACTTGTTTTAGCACATTTCATAGATGCTCACTAGGAC
Source organism: Duopalatinus emarginatus (assembly GCA_028565595.1). Lineage (NCBI taxonomy): Eukaryota > Metazoa > Chordata > Actinopteri > Siluriformes > Pimelodidae > Duopalatinus > Duopalatinus emarginatus. The sequence goes on along the minus strand of JAOVVF010000039.1, from coordinate 16,299,170 downwards.
TGAGATCTGGGGAATTTGGAGGCAAAGTCAACACCCTGAACTTTCTGTCATGCTCCAAAAACCATTCCTAATCATTGTTTTGCAGTATGGCAGGGAGCATTACTTTGCCAAAGGAGGCCAGTTAGGGAATACTGATGCAATGAAAGGCCAAAGTAACATCCACATGAATGCCAGAAGGTTTGCAGCAAAAAATGTCCCTGAGCATCACACTGCCTTTGCCAGCTTCCCTTCTTCCCCAAGTTCATCCTGGTGCCATCTCTTCCCCAGACTCTGGACAATGGCCTGTAAATATGCGGGCCCCCTTATGTAGCAGGGGGCCTTATCATATTTCTGTACTGTTGTATTAAAACACTGATTTTTGACCATAGTCTTGACCATAGCGTCCTGAATTACCCAAGCATTTACGCAGTGATTGTAACACCAGTAGAACTTTGGAGCTGACACTGTGTGTGAGGGACGATAACGCTTTTCTATAGAACGATGCAACATGCTTTCATGTGACTGATTCCCTCTGACATTTGTTGCTCAGTGCTGTTCACACCCACTGGCAAACCTGCAGCATTATCAGATTACTGTGGAGACTAATCTCATCGCTGTGATAATTATGGCATATCATCTGCTGAGTCAAGGGCTACAATTTGTTGTTTTTCATCTAGCAGCTAATACAGCTGGTCCAGATGGGCTTGTCTCAGTGTAACTCAATCAGGTCAGGTTCCTGTAAACAGATGCCTTGAGCCTCTCTATTTGAAGAAGTAGAGCCCACTCACCAGAAACGGCTGCACGTTATTGGGACAAAGTTACACACGCTTGGATCTCATGATTTCGTTGACTTCACCGGCTTTTCTGGATAGCAAGAATTACTGCTCAAAGTTAACTGCTCACATTCTTTTCTAGTGATTTGTTGGTAGTTGTGTTATTCGAGGTGTATAATTTTCATTTAATTGACTATATGTTGATTGAAAAGCAAATGTGTTGATCCTAAAGCAAATACAGCCTAATTCTTTATATACAAGAAAAATGTTGCAGCTTTTGTTTAATCTTCATGGTGTGAGCAGCAAACTTAATATAATGGCACAGTTAAACTTGGTTTCATGTGTTCCTGGCTAATAACTGAGTTGAGCGGGTGTTTATCTTTTCCTAGTTGGATGTTGGAAATCATTACGACATTTTATTACACGTAAAAATCAGCACAAATTTTTAACAGCTCATTATCACTCTTTGTGCCTGTTAAAATATCAGTAGTATCTTTCACTCTTTGTTTTACTCTGACAATCTTGTTGGTTAGTCATCATCAATGTGCAAAGTAAATTTGTCTGATAGAAAGATTTATTCAGATTATTTTCCGCTGATTATATGAAGGATAGTCTGACATGCAAGGATTTGTGTTTGTGTGTGTGTGCGATCACCAGTAATATATTTGAAAAGCTTTTCAGTATAGATGGCAATATTTATTTTTTTTTTATTTACCTTGTGCACACATACATATTACTTTTATGTTATTTACATGTATACCACAGCTCTAAGAGTATTTCTACCTGTTACATAAGTGTTGGGTTCGTATTAATGCATTCTCTTAAGGTAATCATTTTTATAGGAACAGCTCATTCATAGGTATTTGAAATGCAGGCACCTATGCCTAATAATAATAATAATGCAAATGGATTAAAGGGTGTTATTTATAAATTATAACTTATAATCAGCACTTTGTAATCAGTAACTTTTCCACAAGAGGACAATCCTTAAGGATAGAGGTTTTTGACAAGCTGCATATTTTGCTATCAAGAGAGAGAAAAAGCAATGATTGTGAGGGCATAACCAGCACAAACTTGTCTCACGGATAATATAATATGACGGTGTAACTGTGAACTGTCTAAAGGATAAAGTGGTGAGTAAAGTTGAACGAATGTGTAGTTTTGGCAAACAAAAGTATATTAATCTGTTTTGTAGGGTTCTGGCTGGTCTGGACTGTCATCATCATTCTGAGCTGCTGCTGTGTGTGCCACCACCGTCGCACCAAGCATCGCCTGCAACAGCAGCAGCGGCAGCATGAGATTAACCTCATTGCCTACAGAGAGGTTCACAACTTCACCTCACTGCCCTTTTACTTCAGTGAGTAACCTTATGAATTCTGCTTTAGTTTTTCCCTGTTCTGTCAGTATATCACTCAATATCTGTGCTTTTTAATGTATTTAGCCTGGTTATATATCAAGTAAATGAAAAGACCGGTATGAAATTGATAGTAAAACTACTTTTCCACAGTGCTAATAGGACTGTTTAGGTACAATAGCTTAATAGTTATCTTTTAAGTACAGTATTCATTAAGCAGTGAACTGTATTACAATGATAAAATAGTGATAGTGAAACCCTGCCTGTCATGGCTACAAATCAGGATATCAGATGAATCAGGAAACTGATGCAAGTATGATTTGTTTTAGACCATACAGTGACCCAGTAATACCACCACAGGTAACCCATTTATGCAGTAAAACGCACAGACTAATAAACACACCCACTTGGGGGCAGTGTCTGGAGTGGGGTGACAGCCGCTGTCCATAGCAGCTGGGGAATCATCACTGAGGAATTAGTAGATTGTTTATTTTAATTTTTTTCCCCCAAATTGTCAAAATGAGTTATTAAAAGGACGTCTGTTACACTTCTGTTGTAATACATATGAGCAAAGCAATGAAACATTTTAGGTTGATTGATTGATTCAACCTGTATACATTTTAACTTTTATAACTTTGATATACGCATTTCCTGTTTAATTATATGCACCTTTGTAGATCAACAAGTACTTATAGTTGCTTATAAAATGACCAGATACAGAATGCATTAACTGTGGCATCTATTCTCTGTTTTCCAGGGTTTTTGCCAAGCTACCTCTTACCTGCATATGAGGAGGTGGAGAACAGACCCCCAACTCCTCCTCCTCCATACAGTGCCTCTCAACCAGGTCAAAGCACAGATGCAGTCATCTCGGAGCAAGCAGATGAACTGTGCCCATCGCCACAGACAGTCTCCCCCACCACTGCATCAGAGAGCAACTCCACTGTGCACTGCATTGAAGAGACTAATTGCATTCCTGCTCATCGGCCAGCAGGTGATGCACACAAACCTTTCATGGGCTTTGAGGCAGATAGCCAACAGCAGCAGGTTGCTTCAGCCACTTCACCTGAGATAACTAAGAATGGCAAAGAGCTCTCAAAGTCTGGGGATCAAGGGCTGGATAACTGTCCTGAAAACAAGGACAAGACAGTAGGGCGCCACAGACGCTTTACTGGAGACTCCGGTATCGAGGTGTGTGTATGTAGCCGTGGGCCAGGGGAAGGAGAGGATGAAGAAGAGGACGAGATGAGGGAATTTGATGGACTTCTGGACAGAGGGGAGTTACAGAAGCAGGACTTCTGTGATAGTTGTAACCCCCATAATGATAGCCTTCAAGGGCCAGGTGATGAGGAGCAAGGCTTTCCAGGCCCAGAGAGGGGCACTGAGCACAGGGAGCCACCCCTCCAGCGCCTCCCCATTAGCCTTCAGTTACACACCATCAACGAACAAGAGGCTCCTCAGCATGGCAACAGTGCAGAACCCCAAAGCTAAACACCACCACGTACTAAAGTGACTATCTGTGGTTTGCTGTCTCCCTTTACTTTCTCACTGTACTGTTGGCTGTATATCGGAAGTGTGAATATTATGCAGCATCGTTATGAATCCAGCGAGGACGTTTTTAAAAACGGGCTGTGGTCAGGGAGGCTGCAGGAAAAAAACTGATTCATTTGCTAGGCTTATAACCTTTGCTTACCACTCTGAACAAGGTCTACACCTTTTAGTTTTATTTTCCACTTATACGACCGAATGAGGTTCAACGCTTGTGGTCAACAAACAAGGGGTTTTAAAGGCTGATGCCAATGCTTAAATAATGAGTGATTTGGAGCTGCTTTTGAAAGCTGACATTGTTCAGGGAAATTCAGTATAAATGTTAAACTGGAATACACAGATTTTGGCATTTAGTTTAATATTCCCCCTTTAAGTAAATGGTTTCGTGAAATTTAGACAAAGCCACTACCACAGTTTTCATACATGGCTATGAAAACTGGCTGCTAGGAGTGTACCCAAGATGGTTTTTGTTTGTTTGTTTGTTTTTTGTTTGTTTGTTTTTGTTTGTTTTTTATTTAACCCCCAGTCTGTTAGCGCTGTTATTGGTACAATGACTTATGAAGTGTTCCCTCTGTCTTTCCTAAGCTGAATTTTATCATACATTGTATGACCAAATATTGACACCTGACCATTATGTTCACATGTTGGTCTTCAAACTGTTGCCACAATTGTACAGCATATCATGTCACTAGTACAAGCATGTTTTAGCCTGAGAGTGTCCTTGTACAGAAAGTGAAACATGGTTTGCCAGGTCTCAATGGGCAAATCTCTAAGAGTAAAGGTTATCATAACAGCAAAGAGGGGACACACTCTATGTTAACTCCCATGGTATTAGAATGGGTACATGTGGGTGGTTAGGTGTTCGCATTTTTTGGCTATGTAGTGTACGTTTAATAAATATCTGGATCTTTGCTATTTAATTTTTTTTTTTGACATTTAGATATGAATATTTAGCCATGCTGCTCATCTCAAAGGCACAAGATTATGCACTGCATAAATGGAAGATGATCAGAAATGTGAAGACTGTCTCTGCAAATCACGTAATGCTTAAGCAGTCTTCTGGACTGGAGAACTACTGTGTAGCCTTTATCATCATCTGTATATTTCTCCCCTTTTAATAGACACTGTCAGAGGTTAGACATACTGTAATGGTGGCCTGATGAAGCTTTTTTTCAGGGTTAATATAAATGGGTATATGTGCTCTTAATTTGCCTGGCCTAATGTTTTGTTTTGTTTTTTTGTGTGTGTGCGCATGTGTGTGGACAGATGTGGACTTTTTTTTAATTGCATTTATAAAGCATCTGCATTTATCACATTGTATTCAGTAAGAAAAAAGAGACTGGCATTGGTTAAGCAGAGCGATTCAAATAAAAACCTTCATATACTGTGTAATAATATTTTTTGGTAACATGGCTTATGTATTTTGGTGCCTTTGTTATAGTTTTCCATATGCCTTAATGCAATACATCAAGATGATTTTTCTATAAATCAGAATTCAAGGCCAGTGTGGGTCATCTGAGCTTCATGTATGAAATTAAGAGATATGAATCAGAGTGTATCAGGCATTGATTTTTATAATCTTAACAACTGTGTTCTCAGCTGAATGGTTAATCTGATTAAGGAATACATGTCATACATATTTTCTCTATAACCAAAATAGCCCTGTTATGGTACTGATGATTTATTAATATTACATTTTTTGTTTGTTTGCTTGACAGTGTAAAGGTGCTATAAACAGCAGTTAATGTTGATCACAGAAGAGGTTATCCACCTTATTTCTTTAATTGGAATCCGTCCATATGGGGTAGTTTTTTTGGTTTGAAGCCCCCTGACCTTACTGACAATTGTGTTCATATCTTCTTAGTGTAATAATGTTTTTACTTTTTTTTTTTTTAATGCAGTAACGTGGATGTCAGCTATCGTTCTTCTGTGGCAATAGAAACTGCTCAAAGCTGCTCCACTGCGTTCCTATACTCTTAGGTGTTTTGCTGTGTGTGTGTATGTGGATATGGGTATGAGAGAGAGATACTGAAAAGCGATTTACAGTCGCTTGTTCTTTGAAGTAGTGTGTTTATTTGACCTTTGGTGTGAATAATCAGAACGGCTTCCAGCAATAAAGGGTGTTTAGATAGTGCTCAGTTCAAAGGGCACACAGTGGCTTCAGAGATAGTACCAGGCGACGGTGTCTGAATAAGTGGATGACAAACATCTTAAACAAACATTATACATCAGATACCACAGCTTTCTTCTCAAGCAGTGTTTGTTGAAGACAAAAGTCCTGCAAACAAATTAAAATGAAACCTTAGAGACGTGTTCAAACATTTAAAGGAGTAATTCCTTTGTACACCTGGTCTTGTGTGCCATTATAGACGGACTTATTTCTTCTGTTATTATTTTTTTGGATATTGTTGGTGCTTAAGCTGTATAGTGTGCTGATAAAAGGGTTATGTACTCATTTCCCATTTCATATCTTGAGACCAAAAATATATATTGTTTAAAAAGAGGAAATCAAAATTAGTTGATCATTGCAATATTATTATTATTATTTTATTTTTTTGCCTCAGTATGGCATCATTGCACTGTTTTAAATCGATACAGTGAGTTGGTTTGCTTGAAGGTGACGAAGGCTTTAGAAGCCAATTGCTCTTTATTTTAGTTCTGACATGAGACTTGGTACTATACTTTAGTTTTGTATCTGTAGTCGCCTTTTTATAAAAACTGCATTTTCTGCTATGGGTAACATTTTGTATAAGTCTCAACCAAATGAATGAGTATCAAATAATGTACATTATGAATAAAACAACTTTAAATACCATATAATTGTTTTGTGCGACTTATTCAGTTGTATATATTCTGAATTTAGACAAATATGACAAACAGGACACCACCTCTTCAAATGAAACCAGTTGTTCAGATTGTGTAAATAATAAATCAAAATCACACCAAAATATTGGCTCATGATTTACAGCAGATTACAGCAACATTTTTCTCTGTTGAACATGATAAAAGATTATATTGCATATACTGAATTATTTGCTGACCTCACTGAATTCACTTAAAGAGCGACTGCATGCATGAGAACTTTGTATGTTTTTACTGTTTGTCACAAACATAGATGTAATTAAGGTTAGCCATTTTTCATATTTTCTGTCTCGGCTGCCTAGTCAATACAACAGATGAACAGATCAGTACATCCATTGCTAAGCAGCAAACTGAACACAAGGGTTAAGACAGTCTGTAAAAACAAAGCTCTGCTGTTCTAACAAGCAAATCTTTGAGTATAAACAGATAAATGTACATCTTAGCCTGACTCTGTCTCTGGGCTCTTTAGCTTCTTCTCCCAGCCTGTCCTGAGCCTGGCAATGACTTTATATTTCTGTGGTTGAAGAACGACTCCGAATTTGCCCTGTAGCTCAGGTAGGGGCTGACCAGCAGGCACCTCCAGAGTAAACCTTTGCAGAATCCATGATAGGAAGAGGAAGAGCTCCAACTTGGCCAGAGCCTCACCGAGACACACACGCACTCCAGCACCAAATGGTAGATAACTGAGTGATGGGCAGCACAGACCCTTGCCGTCCACATCCAGGAACCGTTCTGGGTGTGAAATAAAGAAAGTGGGAATCAGGCTAAACCTTAATTATTTGCAGCAGCAACAGAAACATTGCCCTGGAGACTATTTTATAGTCCACAGTGCCCCTAGATCAGATATAACAGTTCATTCTCAATTCTGTTTTTACTTACCTGGGTTAAATAGTTCTGGGTTTTTCCACTCTTTTTCATCATGGTGCAAAGACCACAGATTGACAATGACTCGTGTCCCTTTCTGTACCATGTACTCTCCTATACTGTAACACAACAGACAAGATTAGAGATATATGCATGCCTAAATGACATCTAAAGTACCAACATGTTTTAACATGAGTAACAAATGACATGGAATTACTTAGCATCTGAGAGAGCCACGTGAGGGATGAGAAGTGGTGAGACTGGCCGGATTCGGAGCACTTCCCTGATGGTGGCTTCCAGGTAGGGCAGATTTCCTCTGTCATTAACCTGGGGATGCCGGTCCCTTCCAATCTTAGTGTCCAGCTCCTCCTGAATCTTTCTCTGAACCTGAAACCCATACAATGAGAACATTGTCTAGATTAGAATGGGGCTGTGCATTAATATATTCATCATTATAATTATTTGGAATTTCATAACTCCTTAGACATGGAAACTAATCAGTACCTGTGGATGATGTATAAGATACAGAATGGACCATTTCAGCACAGTGGTTGTAGTCTCCACCCCAGCACCAAAAATGTCCCCTACAGTCATGAGTAGATGATCGTCAGTAAGACCGACATTCTGGGTGCCTGTGTTGTTATTCTCAGAGTTGTACTTGGCATGCAGAAGAGCATCCAACAGGTCTCGCTGGATGTTATCACTAAATTCTGCCTGTAGATGGAGACACACTTCAAGTAAGGTAACGTAAATAAGCTAGAAACTGAATAATAGGAACATAAAGGCTGTATTTTACCCTGTGTTCATCATATTTCTTTTGAAGGAGTTTGTCTCTGATAGAGACACAGCGCCTTAAAATTCTGAGGTCTTCATTTGGAAAGAGCTACAAGAAAAACAATGATTGGTTCTAGACATTCTGATGTGAAGGCAGTTGTATATGTAATGGTGTGTTACATTTCAAGAGAAAGCTTTACCTGGAGCCATGGAAAGATGTCCACCAGACTATCCTTGGCAACTGTATCCACAATTCCTTGGCTGTACTTAAGCATAGCTTCAAACTCAGCATCTCCACGGTTATACGAGCAGCTAAAACAGAGGGTGCACACTACGTTGGTGACAGCACGGGTCAGCTCCGGGGCCAAATCTACTGCAGAGCTCTGCAGGTTGGTCAGGATGTCACACACAGAGCGTGCCTCTTTGCAAACTAGGAGGAATAAGAAGAAATATTATACGTGTACATTTAAATAGTTCTCAGGAATATCTGTCCATGTCCTCAGAATGTGGTGTATTTATGGAGTGTTAGCTATGAAGTTTTTTTATTTGATGTTTGTATGGTTTATACTTACTTATTTTCTCGATAGATGCAGTTCCCTCTCCAAACATGCACAGAGACCCATGTACAATTTTTCTATGAAACTTCCATGTGGGACTATAGTCAGCAAATGCAATGTCTTTCCCATCTCGTGTCAAAATATCTGTAGTAACCTTTAAAAAAAGATTCCACCTTGCTCAGGAAAAACAAAATGGAATGAAGTTTACATGGGCTTTCAGACTAAAAAGATTACTTACAGTGTGTGGTCTTCCTGCAAATATCTTCCCCTTCTTAAGCAGGACCTCTTTTGCATGCTGATGACTGTTGACGATGATAACTTTATGAGAGCCCATCATAAGCGAATAGATATCTCCATACTTCTTCTGCAATTGCTGGAAGAAAATATGTGGTGGGCTGTCGCTCCTCAGGCTCAGAAGGCTCCCGATAATTGGGAGAGAAGGAAGTTTTGGAGGAGCTTTGTCGTCCACCAGAAAGCCATGGATTTTCCTTAGATAAAGAGCCACTAGGATTACTGTAGCAAATACACAGAAACAAATAAGCCATGCCATCCTTAGATATTCAGTAATTTGAGGTACATCAGGAAGTCCACAGGCTGTGAGGAGGCTCACAAGGGTATTTTATAAGCCTTCTTCAATGTCACTTCCTTGACCTCAGAATATTTTCACTTCAGCTATCTTCAACAGTCAATGTCAGTTTAAACAAAAAAAAAGAGCAATAGTCAACACATACATTTATTCACAAACTTTTATAGTGCACTTACATATCTTTTTAAAATGTAATAGTCAATTTCATGTAATTAATATAAATTATAATTCACATATCTCACACAGTGGCTTGCAAAAGTATTCAGTTAAATTCAATTCAACTTTATTGTCATTACACCAATACAGTATAACATACTAACATTCCCCCTTGAAAGGCATTGAACACATTTATACTCTCTAATTGGCTACTAATATTAAAAAAAAAGAAATAAATCAGAAACTATTTTGCTTGCATAAATATTTAACCCCTATACATTTCTGCATGGTAGAAATCTGCTTTGCTGCAATAACAGTCTTAATTATTTAAAAAGTGAGACAGCAGCAGCTTTGCACATGGTTCTGCAGTTTTTTCACCTGTTCATTTTGGTAGAATTTATGTACAATATTCTGATTGCAGGGATAGTGGTCCTGGACTGCTACAGATTCTCAGTAGGATTTTGATTTTAGTCAAAGCTTTGACTAAACCATTACTACTTCTGAACCACTCCAGTGTTGCTTAATACTTTATTTATTTATACTTTAATACTTTATATTTTATAAATACTGTATTACGTAATTGTGCAATTGGGTAATCTCTCTCCTAAGCCTTAGTTTTATAGCAGACTGTATAGATTTTATTTCCATTCATTTTCATTCTAAAAAGTTTCCCATTTCCCCAAAAATAAGAAATATCCCCCTCTCATGATGTATCCGCTGTCATATTTAACTGTTGGGATGGTGTTTGGGATGGTGTTGACTGGAAATCTCTATTTTGGTCTCAAATGACAATAAAATGGCTTTTTACATCTTAGGTAACCTCTATAATACCTTCAATATGGATCTTTTAAAACAAAAAACTCACTAAGATGATGAGACAAAGAATCCTTAGGAAAAATTACACTCTAAAGGGAACTCATTCTATTCTATTGGCAGGTAAAATAAATGCTTAAAATTAGCTAAAGTGTCTGCCAAGGAGTGAGCAAAATACAGTTTATAGCTGTTACAACAAAAGTGATAAAAGAAACATGTCTCGCAGATGTTTTGTAACATTAAACATAACTATAAAGGTTTAGTATAACAAATAATATAAAAAAGTAATACGTTAATAAATTAACACTTCTGTTGCAAATTGCTGTCATCTAAGAGAAACCATCTTCACCATCTATTCCATATTACAATAAAATTGCATGCAAACAATCAAGAACATATTGAAGATTTTAATCATTAATGTTGACTAATTAGTGCATTTTTATCTTGAACAGCATCTTCAAGGGCTTCACATTTGTTTGTGTTTGGTTGTGTTTGTACTGAAAAATCTAACCTGGTCAGGCTGGATGACCATCTTTGTTTGCTGGTAAGTACTGGTAGATAGATTATTGGTAGACAGGAATGAGCAGTATTGCAATGCAGGCGATTCAGTGAGTGTAAAGTGAGAAAATGAGAAAACCTCAGACATTTATTCATCAAGTTATCCACAAATTTAGAAAGCTTACAGATAACATCTAACAATAATGAGCTACAAATGTGGCTAGCTCTGTGTTCGAGCTGCTCAGAGCTGTTGTAGCTGTTCAAACCAAACTGGATTTTCCAGTCAGTGTCCCAAATAAAGATTAATTTTCTAACAACCCCCAAATGCTCCCTGGGCACTGTGGATAAGAGGCCCCTAGTGTATGTTCACTAGTGTGTATGTGTGTGTTTCACTGCAAGAATGGGTCAAATGTGGAGGTCAATTCACTGTACAGTGGTCAAAAGAGCACTTCACTATCATTATCACTTTCACTCACACACTTTCACAAGTAATATTGAACATTCGAGTATATTTTTAACAAGTAAATAATTATTGTTTTTTATTTTATTCACTCCATAATGCATGTTTGTGTTTTTTATCTTCTAGATAACCTATTTATGTAGTATATATTAATATATTTTATAATATCTCGCACGGATGTGTGACAGTTTTGTCAGTTTTGTCCCTCGAGTCGCTCCGTAGTTTTCAGTCATGGCTTCCTCAGAGCCTCAGCCTCGGTTTGGTCAGTCTGTTAAAGGTTTGTTGTCTGATAAAGTCGGGTCATGTAGTGGAGATGTGATTGCTCTGACACGACAGGTGTTAAAGGGATCTCGCAGCCAAGAGGTAACTGTTAACACTGTGCTAAAATACGCCGGGTTCTTTTTTAGCCTGTTTGCTAGTTTGATAACTAGTTACCTAGCTAACTGTAGGTGCAGAAGTAGCTAGCAATAAGATTAGCATGTGCTAGCTGGCTTTTGAGCTGAGCCTGAAACAGCATCTTAATCATTTATATCTGACTACAAAATGATTTTTATTAAATATTACTCTGTTAGGCAGATGTATAATGAATGTCACATATTTGGCTCACCTGCAGCAAATGAGGATTTGACACATTATTAAAAGTTGTTATTGTTGTGATTCTGCAGCTGCTTGGACAGGCTGCAAGAAATATGGTTATTCAAGAAGATGCCATTTTGCACTCTGAGGATGTAAGATCATTCATTCATTCATTTATCCATCTATATATCTGTCTATCTGAATTTAATCTTGACAAATCTAGCATATATAAAAGTGCTTCATTAAACTGGAAGTGAACCTGTTTAAAGAAATGTTTTTGTGTTACAGAGTCTAAGGAAAATGTCCATCATAACCACTCATTTGCAATATCAGTAAGTATAACTACACCGTTATTAATCCAGATTTAATTTTGTAGACACCCTGATTGTGCACACTGTATTTAAAATAGGCTCAACAATCATGCCTTTCTTGTCTTTTTTCCCTGTAGGCAAGAAGCCATCCAAAAGAAGTAAGTCAAAACAAACACTGGTGACCATTATGGTGGCTTATGGTGGTCATTCAATGTCAAACCAAGCAGTGATGATATCAGTCTGTCCTTTATCCTTTTAACAGTGTCGAACATTCAAGAAACCTTCAGGACCAGCTTAGACACTTGCTAAAATAATGCACCGGCATTATTTCTGTTGACACCAAACTTGGACTTTGGTTTGTTCCCTACACCTTCTGCAGGGTTTTGCGATTGCCCTGTCAGTAACCCTTATGACCTTGAGGTACCATCTCGTATAGGACTAATTTATCAGTTTTTGTTTCGTTAGATTATACAGTTATTTTGTGGTCAGTATTATTTGAGCTTGCTTATGGAAAACAAATGCACAAGCAACAGTTTGCTTCAAATTTACCTGTTAATTTATTGTCTTTTTTATTTTAATAAATAAATTTGTCTTTGCATAAGCGTTGTTAAATGTTTGAGTGAAATCACATGTTCTCTGCAGGAATGTCAGTAGAATGTGTAATAAAACCTCACCCATGTGTAATATCAGCATTTCAGCAAGGTCAGAAAGCAGATGTTTGTCCTAGAGCATAGCCTTGATCATTTACTCCCAGAAAGCTTTGAATTACACTTCAGGGTTTTTTTCACTTATCTCTGTGCACAAAGCATTTAGACATAACCAGCTTTTAGTGGGTGAAATATGAGAATAACACATAGGATCAACTGTTACTTTCTACATAAATATAAATGCACATAATCTACGTAAATAGATATACTTTTACATTCACCACATTTTACATTTATACACATCATTTATGTTTCTACGTATATTAAATAGCACAGTAATGCTGTTCAGAGTACTGTGGTCCAGCTTTCAGCAGCCATTTAGGTTTTTGTAGTGCTATTACAAATGTGATAAAAAAAAGTGTTAAATGCCATTGTAATGGTTTTTGGTCTATACATGCTTGGTAAAGCCTCAGTCTAAGAGTATGAAAGAAATGCTATTTGACCTTGTAATACTTTAGAAGTAAAGGGGAAACATGGTGTAGTGAATGCTCTGTTAGTACACGATAAAGAGAATATTACTATAAATATACAAGTCTGTAAGAAGTGTCTGGATGCTGTTAACAATGTGTTGTTAAGCATAATTTCTTCAATGCTAACGAAAAAAAGTCCACTTATCTCTGACCAGCTGCCAAAACACAGCCTGAGCCGGTTTACACTGTTGGCTAAGCAGTATGGCATGTAAATAGAATTAACTTTTGTTGGTTGAGTGTGTTAGAAAGCTAATTGATCATTTGATTTCATTTAAGACCTGTTTAACAGTTAATACTGCCTTAGTTAAAACCCCGAGAGACTCTCCCAGTTCTGAGAATCCATCTTTATCAGTCTGCAGGTCCAACACACACACACAGAGAATTTTATGCCAGGTAATGCAGTGGAGAGATAAAAGACAGTCGGTCCTATCTGTTTGGACAGAGAATTACACGGACCTGTCATGGATTTAAGTTAGTAACAATAACTTATTCTGGAAATGTGTTTTATGTTAATTAATTCTTTTATGGATTATTATTGTGTAGAAACATTTTAACATGTGTACATAACTTGTCACTTGTCTAGAGCCTGGCAAAACAGGGTAAAGATTTAGCAGTTATGTTTAATGGTTTTGGCTCCATCTACAGACAGATTGTACAATGACCCTTTTGTATATAAAAATTAACCTAAAGCTGTGATGCCTGTCTAGAGATTAAGCCCTGGATGAGGGCAACATGCAGAAACACATTCATACACTCATTTAAACCTAGGGGCAAATTAAATTTTTTGTTGTGTGTTTCATGCAAATAACTACATGTTTTCTGTGTATTTTTGCAAATATGTTTTTGAAATTCTCTATCACACACTGTCCCACTATACTTACCTGGACATGGGAAAGTAACACAAAGGAAAGTGGAGCACCTTTCTGTTGGCAGACTACCATTGGATGCTAATGTTCCTGGGGCTATGTATAATCAAAAATCATGCACTTGTTGGTTTTCAAGGTGGGCAAAAGCTGGAGAACCCAGAGGAAACTTACACGAACATAGGAAGAATATGTAGGAAGTCACCCAAATCTCAGGAACAAACCTGGGAAATGTCTCTGTGTGTACATACCACCATCACCTTGTGGTGGTCCAACACCTCCCTAAGACAGTTCATGTTGGTATTTCCTTATATTTGTCACCCACATTGTGTGTATGCATGTATGCACTATATGTACAAGCATTAGGGTACACATCTTAATCACCGAAATCATCATAGGTGTATAAAATTAAGCAAATAGCCAAATTGCAGTCTGCCTTTACAAAGATTTGTGAAAGAATGGCTTAACTTGACTGAAGATGCCACAGGTGCAACAAATCGGTTCATGAAATTTCTTAACTTCTAGAAATACCTTGATCAACTGTGAGTTGTATTATTGAAATGTGTAAGTGTTTAAATACCACAGCAACTCAGTGACATTCTGCAGAGCTTCAGACCTCCTCTGCCATTAATATCAGCTCAAAAACTGCACTGGGACTTTCATTGCATGGATTTCCATGGCTGAGCAGCTGCAAGGAAGCCTTACATCACTGAGCCTAGGCCCCTTAGTTTTCAGTGAATAGAAAGCGTAGTGCTTTGGCATACAAAGTCATTTTGAACAATTGTATGCTTCCAATGTTGTGGGAACAATTTGGGGAAAATGCAGAAAGCCTTCCCAGAAGAGTGGACACTGTTATAGCAGCAAAAGGGAAGACCAACTCCATATTAATGCCTATGGATTTAGAATGGGATGTTATAAAAGCTCACAGGTAGGTGTCCCAACACTTTTGTCCATATAGTGTGTGTGTGTGTGCGTGTGTACACCGGCTTATTCATACAGTTATCAGCCAATCATCTAGCAGGCAATTAAATTACTGCATAAACTAGCAGGTACACACACGCACTTCTAATTTCATTCTGCTGCTATCATCATAAGTTATCTCATCAGTAAAAATAAGTGAGCAGATCTTTTCTCCATACCTTGGCCTTGCCATTACTTTGGTACTGGTTAACCTTGGCTCCAGAACTTCTGTAGCTCATCTCTGTATTTTCAATCTGGCCTTTTGTTTCGGCTGATAAGTGATTTGTTCTCTATATTTCTGATCTTGAAGTCTTCAGATGGTGGATTGTAATAGCTACCTTCACCCCTGCTCTGTGGAAGTTGTTGGTGATACCACTGACTGTTGTTTTTGGGTTTTTTAAAACTAAATTTATTATCCACTGCTGTTGTTTTCTTTGGCTGACCTGTTCAATGTCTGGTTTTCAGTACACCAGTTCTTCCTTTCTTTTTCAGGACATTCTTAATGATTGTTTTGTCCATGCCTAATGCTCTAGTCAAGTTGTCTAGTCTAGTCAATGACTTGTTTTTGTCTTTCTTTGGGAAACAGACTGAATCAGACACTGACGGGGAAAAAAAAAGATTTTTTCATTCCATTTTGGTGAGTCTCTGCCAGTGCTAGCCTTGTGCCTGTTTTTCGGCTAATAGGAACCACAGGAACATTGGAACCCAGTGTGGACTTCTACTGTTGCAGCCCATCCAACTTCAAGCTAAATGTTTTGTGCATGTTGCATGTTACTGTATCGTTACTGGAAGCTCCAACCAATTGGACCATTTTCCTCTGACCTCTCTTTTCAGCAACGTGTTTCCACCCAGGTTTGATCCTGTTCTTGGTCACTTTCCATTTGTTCTCCCTAATGTCTGTGTAGGCTTTTTCTGGGTTCTGTATTATAATGGATAAACACATGCAATATTTTAATACAGGTTTATTCACTATATTTCAATGAGGTTCATATCACCACCTTGGTGACAGGACAGAGAAGAACGACAGTCCTGTGGTTAGGGAACCAGCTTTGGGTCTCCAGTTCGAGCCTTAGTGACTGACTGACAAGACTCGACTGAAGTGCCCTTGAGCGAGGCACCTAACCCTAAAATGCTCCCTGGGCGCTGTGTATAAGGGGCTGCCCACTGCTCTGGGTATGTGTGCTCACTGCCCCCTAGTGTGTGTGTGTGTGTGTGTGGGTAATACGTATGCTGAGGTCCATAACACTGTAACACAATAGTACAGTGGTCAAGATAGCAGTTCTCTTCACTTACACTTTACTTCATGAACAATATTAAGCAGTGATTAAAACAGATACAAGCGCTTTAACTTTATACCGCATAACGTCATTTGCCAGCGCTTCAGGTTGTCCCCACCCTCATGTGTGTGCCTACTCGTGATTGGTCCAGGTCCGTGTCAGTCATCCGCGCGCTGGAGTGGAATAACAGTAGATTCTCAAAGAGCGCGCCGGAGTGTCATGGGGCCGCTGTGAGCCGCGGTATGTCATGTCAATCTTATCACCTCACACAGCACAGCGCCCAGCAAAGATGAAGGCGGACTCGGACTCGCTCTGATCGCTGCATCCAGTTTTCATTCAGTAAAATCTTGCCCTATGTGAAAAGGGCAAAGCAGTGCACTGCATTTGCCCACTTCTAACATGGCGGCGCTCAGCCCGGTTGGATCGCTGACTGCTATTTTTTTATTTGTCACCGGCGGACTGATAAACCGCTCGGATGGCAGAGACGCGGCGGAGGAGACCGTCATCATCGGCCTGCGTCTCGAAGACACCGACGACGTGTCCTACATGGATAAAGGCTTCTTGCGTGTTAGTGAGAGATCACGCGTGAAGTTGCGGGTCTACGGGCAGAACATTAACAACGAGACGTGGTCCAAGATCGCGTTCACGGAGCAGGAGCGCAGCAGCAGCGTGTCCGGAGTCGCCGACGGTGCAGACGGTTACAACCAAGCGGACGCTGCTGACTTACAGCCTTGTGGCATCCGATCATCCGATATCATCATTCTTCCCAACGTGGATGTGACCAGATCGACGTCCGGTGTCATCGAGATAGAAGTCAAACCCCTGCGGAAGACGGAGAAGAGTAAACTGTACTACATGTGTATAGCCGCTCCAGCACCTGCTGCCGACGCGTGGTCTGAAAACACCTGGATCTACCACGAGGGGCATGACACCAAAATGCTCGTTGTGGAGGAGAAGAAGTTCTTGCTGCCTTTTTGGCTGCAGGTTATATTCATTGCAATGCTTTTGTGCCTGTCCGGCATGTTCAGTGGACTGAATTTAGGTCTCATGGCACTCGATCCCATGGAGCTCAGGATAGTCCAGAACTGTGGCACAGAGAAGGAGAAGAATTATGCCAACAAGATTGAACCAGTGAGAAGTCAGGGAAATTACCTGCTCTGCTCACTGCTTTTGGGCAACGTCCTCGTGAACACCACCTTGACTATTCTGCTGGATGATATCGCAGGCTCCGGTCTGATCGCAGTGGTTGTATCAACCATTGGTATTGTAATATTTGGAGAAATTGTGCCACAGGCAATATGCTCAAGGCATGGGCTTGCTGTTGGTGCCAACACCCTCATTTTAACCAAGTTCTTCATGATCCTAACCTTTCCTGCATCATATCCTGTCAGTAAACTTTTAGACCACGTCCTGGGACAGGAGATTGGCACGGTGTATAATCGTGAGAAGCTCCTGGAGATGCTCAGGGTTACAGACCCATACAATGATTTGGTCAAAGAGGAGCTGAACATCATCCAGGGTGCTCTGGAGCTCAGGACTAAGACCGTAGAGGATGTCATGACGCCTCTGCATGACTGCTTTATGATTGCAGCCGATGCGGTACTCGACTTTAACACCATGTCTGAGATCATGGAGAGTGGGTACACGCGCATCCCTGTGTTTGAGGGGGACAGGTCCAACATCGTGGACCTCCTATTTGTCAAAGACCTGGCCTTCGTGGACCCAGATGACTGCACTCCTCTGAAAACCATCACAAAGTTTTACAGCCATCCCCTGCACTTTGTCTTCAATGACACCAAGCTGGACGCAATGCTCGAAGAGTTCAAGAAAGGTAGAAGTCGATTACAGCTTCACTCCTAAATCACAAATCTAGAAATAATGGTACATTCATTTATGCCATCAGATTATAATGGCTATCACTCAGGTGTGGATGAACTCTAGTAGTAGCACTATTTTAAGTACTTTTGAAGTTTTTTTATTTAGTGAGTGGCAACATGCACAATTCAGCCTCATTCAAACCATAAAAGATGTCCACCAGCATTTATGTGCACACTGACTTTAACTCAAGTTTATTTGCAGTCATGTCCTACAACACCTGACATGTATCACTTTGTATTTCCTAATAGTAACATGATTTAGGGTGCTGAAAGTACTTTTCCAGTTGGTATATTTGTTCTTCTCTCTCAGCAGGTACAGTCCAAGTGTGAGAGAATATGCACAGCAGGAATAATTCTTGACTATATTATTATGTCAGCTGATTAACATCAACAGGGAAAAATTTACATTTACATTTACGGCATTTGGCAGACGCTCTTATCCAGAGCGACTTACAAGGTTATTGGTATTACAGGTAG
>JAOVVF010000039.1:16250526-16270230 GCA_028565595.1 Duopalatinus emarginatus | reverse complement strand
ATATATATATATATATATATATATGTGTGTGTGTGTGTGTGTGTGTGTGTGTGTGTGTGTGTGTGTGTGTGTATACACTAGGTTCAGAAAATTCTCTGCTTTTTGCAATTTCTTGTGTTCTAGATCTTCTTTAAAATGGTTCATGTGTTACTTATAATAACCTGTAGTAACAAAAAACATTTTTGTTGATTTAAAATGATCATTAAATAATCCATTGACTAAGCCACTGTAAACTGAGTGCCAGTGCATCCTGTTTGCTTTGGTTATCTTAACTTGACTATAGTCCACCTATGGCAAAGTCAGGTACTTGGTGCTTGGTACACCAGTTGATATAATCTCCCACAATTCACCAAGATATAAAGTCCAAAGAACTCTCTGTAGATCTCTGTAATCAAAGTGTTGCGACATAGATCTGGGCAAGGGTATAACGCCATTTTTAAAGCTTTGAATGCTCCCAAAGTGCAGTGAAACTCCATTACTGTGAAACTGAAGAAGTTTATAACCACCAGGACTTTTCTGAGAATTGCCAAACTCCATTCAGCCAAACTGTTACTGGGCTAGAAAAGGGGTCAGTCAGGGAAGTGCCCAAGAACCCAAGAGTCACTCAAACAGAGCTTCAGTAATCCAATTCAGAGACGGGAGAGCTTTCCGGAAGGGTTATCATCTCAGAAAAACTCCATCAATTAGGCTTTATGGTAAAGTGGCCAGATGGAAACCACTCCTGAGTTAAAGGCACTGAAGGACTGTGGGGGAAATGATTCCTCTGGTCTGATGAGACATAAATTGCACCTTTTTGGCCGAACTCCAGCTGCTACATCTGGTGAAAACCAAGTACTTCTAATCTGTGAAGAGAGCTGAAGATAGCAGACACTCACAGACGTTCCCTATCCAATTTGTTTGCTGTTTTTCCGATTTGCCAGGACCAGTAGAGAAAACTGCCCAGCTGTTAAAAGACGTGTCCAAGAAGACTAGCAGCTTTAGTTGCTGCTAAAGGCACTAAGAACCTCAGTGGATAAAAGTCTAGGCTGAATTTTGTGCTTGTGCCCAGTCTTGTTGTCTAAAGTGCTTTCTCAGTGCCATTCTCACTCTGTGTGTGTGTGTGTGTGGTAACTGTTCAAATGCATTCATTTTAGCTAGGCCACTGTGTAAACTGTTCAGACTGATTGTATGACACTGGGAGCTGTGTAGACTCTGCCTTTTAATAGGAGTTACATAGTCATCACTTAAATCTTTTCATTTCCTCAGTTCATTTTTTCCACCTGCTTCTCCTTAGGGGAAGGTAGAGGTCGAGGCTGGCAAGGAGGGAATGAAGTTTAAAGCCGGGCCGTTTTCCTACTATGGAATGATGGCCTTAACATCATCACCAGGTCTGTGTCATAAAGAAACACACACACCCGCACATGCCAGCATCACTCCTGTGCTGAAGCAGTGTTGACACCATAATTTGAGACTGATAGTTTAGATACATTCTCTTGAAGCTACAGTTCAGTGCTGCTGGTATCACACAAGGTCTTCTGACCTTAGGTTTATTTACACTGTCATTTAACTCATGGGGCCTTTATTATTGAGACAGTTATTAGACACATTAACTATGTAGTCCTCTCATTTCTACTGTCATTTTTGTAGTAATCTCCTACTTTTATTAATAATTCTGTGTCACTCAATAAGTTACTACTCTGTTGATTGTTGGTGAACTCCTTGGGTTATTCCTCCGACTCCTTATTTCCTTTCTCTGTCCCTCGTTCTGTCCTCTTTCTCCCTCCTGTTGTCCAGTTCCACTCTCCTTGTCTCGAACCTTCGTTGTCAGCAGGGCAGAGTCTCTTGCAGGATCTCCAGGTAAACCACTCACTTCCTATTTCTTTTCCTGAGTCAGGAGAAATGGGAAGCTTGTCGGGTCATAATATTGCTTAACACGAGCTACTCTGGTTTATTGCTCTGTGCACCCATTATAATTTCTTATCAATGACATGCTCTATAGATAGCTAGGGCTGTTTGCTTTAACACAAAATTAAAAAAAATACTGTTAAAGTTTAATTCTCTAAGCAGTATTCTCTATACTCATTTCCTGCACTTTATCTGTAAATAGTAATGGTAGTGGTGCTGTATTTTGCACTTCTGGTTAGATGCTAACAGCATTTTATTTGCTCTGTACCTGAACTCTGCACAATGACAATAAAATTGAGTCTAATCTAATCTAAAATTAATATTATGATTACATTCTTCTGTGCACCAAACCAATTTTAAAAACCTCCTTTCTAAGAATTTTCGTACCAAGTGTTACACATTGTATAGCAGTTGTTGAAAAACTGTTGCGAGGTTTTTACATGTGGGATGTGGGATATATAAATTAACATCTATTATCATGTGTATATAATGTATAAATTATTCTAGCCCTACTCCTCGATCAGTTAAGGAATATTTGTCTTGAAAATGGTCCCAGCTTCAGCAAATTATGTTCAAAGATCAGTTTTGGGACAAAAGAGAGACAATACTGCTATCCCCTAGTGGTCCCTATACCAAAAGCAACTAAAGGACAAAATGATAGCAATCTGTTTACACCACATCATGATGACCAGCACCAGCAGATGACCTTAGATTATGTTTGCTACACAGAAAATAAGTCACCTCCTCGACCTTTTGGACTGAACCACTCGGACTCTGTGAATCGAAACGAGCGCCTGGAAGCCCTCACTCCCACCCTGGGCAGCAGCAACAACCAGCTGAACGCCTTCCTGCAGATCTATGTGCCAGACTACTCTGTCCGAGCCGCTTCTGACCTGCTCTATATTAAGGTTAGGATTTATCACTTTCACATGTTTCCACCAGTGAGATAAAAAGATTGTAGTAGTGTATTTGTAAAAGCACACCAAACAGGTTTAGCACTGCGGAATGCCGTCTGTGCTGATCTGACTGGTGTGTGTGTGTGTGTGTGTGTGTGTGTGTGTGTGTGTGTGTGTGTGTGTGTGTGTGTGTGTGTGTGTGTGTGTGTGGCAGGTGTCCCGGCAGCAGTATCAGAACGCCGTCATGGCCTCCCGCATGGACAAGACACCTCAGTCTTCAGACAGTGAGTTCACCAAGATAGAGCTGACTCTGACTGAACACCAGGACGGACCAGGAGTCGAATCAGCCTCACTGCTTATTCAACAGCAAAACTCAACTAACACACACAAACCCAACCACATCACATACACTGATGGCGCTATCTAAAGGAGACAGGAAATTAGGTGAGAGGTTTTTTTTTTCAGTCAGCAAAGCCATTGGGCTGCTTCTCTGGGATCAACTGAATCATGTGATTTTGAAAAAAGAAAATTTTCCTCTACACATACAGACTTTACCGGGCATAAGAGGGTGATGGTGAAATACCACAGAAACCACAGAATGGGATATGCTCAGACAGTGAGCAGTGAACGACCTAGGATCCAGCAGATGTCACTTCCTCACTCAGTCAGCCACGCTCTATTCAGAATGCACTCGCATCCAACAGCAGAAAGACTTGCAAGGCTGTAGCAGTGTCTACGGTCCACCGTCACACCCACCCATATTATAACAGAGAGAATGGCAGTTACTATCACTTACTGTCATTGAGGATTTCTTCTACCAGAGGTGAGCGTGCAAAGAAAACGCAAAAAAAAGCAGTGTTAACGTAATGTGACTGGTAGACATCTTTCAGGGACGTGCACATGCATGAGTGAGTTAACAGGAGATTCCTGCGGTGGACATGGGTGTATTTGAGATAGTGTTAAGTTGAGCAGCAAGAACAATTTAAAGTCTAGTTAAGTGGCATTAAAAAAAGTTTTTCTTACCTCAGATTCAGCACGAAAGCTACGAGCGCTCTGGATTATGTCTAGGCAAAGGCGAGTCTAGCCTCTTTTAGTCATTTTGCATTATTTACCAAGGAGGATAATCTTGTAGAAAGATAACTGGTTGCTTGACCTTTTTTTATATGAAAGAATGTACATTTGTAGGAAGATCTGATTATAGATCTAGATCTGAAATGATAGATTATAGATCTGAAATATCATTCGCTGAAATCAGGGAGATCGATCAAGGTATATAAAGACCAGTGCTGGTGCAATTCAGTCGAAATGTCCCTAACAAACTGACCTACTTAGTGATGCTTTCAGCAGAGTGAGCAGCGAAGCCTGAAGGGAGAGTGCCATTTTGTGATCTAAACATATACAGGGAGCTGAAATGTTTCCTCCCGGAGTGTTTACGCATGCTAGATGGAGCGAATGTGCATGTGACAGATTAACAATTGTCAGTTGTGATTAGAGGAAAGTAAATACCCACAGAATCGAGAACTGAATCTCCCTTTTTTTTTTTAATTGCTAATAATTTCCCCCAGAAATAGAGAGCAGTTACCAAAGCACCAAGTCTCTGATAGTCAGCCGTGAAGATAAACTGCTACAGTGTTGTGCTTGAGTAACAGCGAAAGAAGGGATGGGGCGTTAAGTCGTGATTAACCCTCGAGTGATGAGGACCTGGGCGTTGTATTGCTTTGAGCTCAATCTCAGCACTGAACCATTCAGCTCCTTCTTGTGTCATATTCAATGACAGAAGTAACATTCTGTCTGGGTATAGACCATGTGCACGTAACATGTATCCAGGTGTGCCATGTAAAGTATTTGCAGTACAAAGACATTTCGGTATGTTTACATGTGAGGGATTTTTCCATGCATCTTTTTACAGTGTCGCATTTTACAGTGAATAGAGCGATAGTGTATGTATCTCACATCGTAACTTCAGTTTTGATATGAAAAGCAAAAAAAACCTTGGACCATTTTGTTATCAGTAACCTATTGGTTATTAATGTCTTTAATCATTTGTGTTTTAAAAAAATGTGAATTTCTTTTTTTTTTTTTTCCAACTTAAATAGTTCTAGTATTTCTATGCTGATTTCTATGATTTCCATGTGTACCATGTGACGTCATGTTAACAAAGTAACATGCTAAAATCTAATTATGCTGAATTCAGCAGTGGGCATAACGTACTTTTCCACAGTTTGCGAAACAAAAACGAATCGCAGACGTGTTCCTTTTATTTGTTTGCACCTCTTTACTCACTTTCTTGATATTGAGTTCAGTATTTCAGTTCATACACTGTAAACCATGATTCAGAGCGAAGAACTCGATTTGAATGATCATGGGTTAGAACCAGGATCTCAGTCTTAAAGTATTTATGTAGCAACCTGTCAGTGCAATAGTGTATCTGTTATGCAGGGACAATCAGCAGCATAACAACCCAGAAAATACACACACACACACACACACACACACACACTCTCTCTCACTCTCTCTTTCAAGTGCCCTTGTGAACAGGAAACAGAAAATCAACTGCTAGACAGTTGACGACAGGGGCTGATGTGTTATCAATAAGACCCAGAATAAAAATGCTTTGAGTTCACTGGGGCAGTTTTCCCCCCCCGAATGTTCAATTGTTAACACTAAACCACATGTCATCCACATATTATATAAGCATAAGCATTAACAATGCCATGCATGTCAATCTACTCCATAATATACAAGGAATATCTTCATTTTGTCTCAAAGGACATTGTTGTGTCTTAAAGACTGTAAAAGTACCATGACCCACTTTAGACAGAACAGAAATCTTCTTCAGAAATGTGGTGCTCAGGCATATTGTTCGAATCCATCGTATATATTGCTGCTATTCAGAGTTCTGAATGTCTATAGAGATGCTGCAGAGGCATTGAGAATAGAGAGGTCTATTATATACTTACGTACTATCAACAAGAAAATACTATATCTCTATATAAAGAAGTTGAATGTTGCTATTATAAAATAATTGTTTTGACAAGAACTTTGCTTGATTGATGCATTTTTTTGTTTCTCAGATACCTCTTTGATTTAACAAATACAAGTAACACGCTGAAGACTGTGTATTTTGTAGTACAGAGTAAAACTCAGTGTATTCTGTGTATTTTATGTCTGGTGTTATTGAACTTCTTTACACTGAAGGTGAATTTCCACCTGCACGTACTGGAATAATGCTGGAGAAGACGTGTCATATTTAATCAGTGAATTTTTAACTAAATGTAAAGGTGTGTTTATATTATATATTTATATATATTTCCTTGGTCTAGACCAAACAAAATTTGGCATCGTAAAATTTTTACACTTACAAATGTACAATATGAAGTAAGTTAAAAAAAAAAATTGTATGATGCACATATTATGTGTACTTTGCAAGCCAGTTTTAATTGAACCAAAGCGGACAGGTATGAACACGCCCTTAAATGCTGTCCTGTTTTTGCTACTGAATGGCCACCAGGTGGAGATACAGTGAACACTCATAAAAGAAAAAAACATTATTAACATTACAAAGTAGCATATAATCAGATTAATGATAATTGCTACTTAGCATTTCATTATTGAACCTGAGCATGAGTTTGAACCTAATTATTTTAATATAAGAAACAGATGCTAACCTTGCTACTAGCCCTGACATTAACTTTGGGTAGTGTGAATAGTCACAAATTTGCAAAAGGGAACCAAAGAAACGCATTGTTTTTCTTTTATTGTGGGTTTATTGTGCTGAGGACAATTCAACAGGTTTTCACCATGTGTAATTGTATTCATATCTGAATAGAAAGTTGCAGCTGATAAAGTAGGCCAATGACATAGCAGGATTATTATCCAAAATGCAATTATGCCAGGAAAAATGTATGAAAAATTAATGCAATGGCTTGACAAAAACACAAACTTTATTTCAGCCGTAAAATTACAGACTTGAAACGTTACACTGCTTATTTCCCCACTATGAAACTGAATAAGGCAAAGTATAATAACAAATGTTTGATACAGAAATAAAAACAAAACAAAAAAAATGTCTGAGACATGATAACAGGTATACAGCTAAACCATTATTTTATCTCAAATCCTTAAACTCTTCCAGCAGGTCTACTAAAGTAGTTTAGTACAAAGCAAATGAGAAAAGTAAGTCAAGCTAGTATTTATGCAGGCTAGATGTGCCTGCATCTACATAAGGCCCAGTGTCACTGTGGAAGCAGCTGCATGCAGTACAGACTTCACAATGGCTTACATGTGCATCACTGTGCAATGCTGTTAAACATGGTGTCCCTTCCCTGTAATATATAACTGTTTCCATGCCATTGTCGAGGTGATACTGCCGTCTGGAACAAAAGGGGGCTAATGTGCATGTTAAAACGAGAGGCCATGGTCTAGTGCTTACATCAGTAAGGACACTAGTGAAGGCAGTTTCAGTGCTTGCACAGCAAGTCGGGAAAAAAAAATCCTGTCAGAGTGCTGCACAATAAGCAACATGCTAATGAACCATGTCCTCTATGAAAACCATCCTTAACTTGCATGACAGAGAAAAGTTGAAATGGTAAAAAGCAGCTTGATTCAGTCAATTAAAAACTAATAATGATATATGCACTTCAATCCAAACTATTTACAAACAAATGTGGAGTCCTGAACACATGCATGTCAAGAAAGCAGACCACGTTTACAGTTTACCGCTGTGCTTGCATCAACTAGTGCATATAATCCCAGTCATGATCAACAGTGTCATTTTAATCAGAAATACTAAAACTTTTGGCTTTATCCAAAGAACATGCATTTGAATGTCAAGGATATACACAGTACATTTTTGCAGTATGTCAAGAGCAGCCATCTGATAGCAAGTCGATAACATACAACGCCTTTTGCATCCAAAATAAACAAATAGTAACGAATATACGCTGCTAATTAAACACACATTAAAAAGGCAGTATTCAATGTGGTCTGACCTCAGGTCAGTGCAGGACATGGGTCGAGAAACCGTGTCTGTGAATTAATTAAGATGAAATGGCTAAGAAATGCTTCCCTGAAGCATGATTACTAGGCACATTCTATTCTTTGAACCATTTGGTCATGATTAGGAGGCAAGTAATCATAATAATTACAACTAAGTACAACTTACTACAACAGTACTCAAGCAACAGTTCAGATCAAAACATAAAGAAAGAACGTTAATAGGAATCTATAATTTTGCAAAAAAATAAATTGTACATCTGTAATGAAAATAGCAGATCCAGGCCTACAAGTCATTTTAGTACTGTGTACGGCTGGCCCATGATACACAAGGTAAATTCACAGTGGCCCAGAATTATATTCTCTCACTAGTCACTAATTTACGTACTGAATTAGAGCAGCTGAGGCAGTAAAGCCCTCTCAGATTTTCTTATTTATGGTGGCTAAAGGAGTCCTGTTGTTGCAGTTGCCCTCTTTGTGCAGTTGTCTAGTAATTCGAACCCTTTGGTTGAATTCAAGAGAAAACAGATGCATAGTATGTGAGTCTTTGTGCTCTCAGGCTTCTGACGGAAAAATGACTGAAGCAGAATTATAATATAACTGTTGTATACATGCTTCCCTTTACTGTAGTGGAAACAAAAAGTGAAAAATATTTTAACAGCTCACTTATACAATGTGCCTCTGCTAAACACTGGTTACAGTAAGCTTTGGTTGACTGTGGGAGATGGGTACAATTCCCATCATGCAGTTTGGGTTCATTTCGAAAGGAACCTGCCATATACGAGGTAAGGCCATTGCATGCAGATACATATATTCTAAGGCTCTGCTTCATAATGCAAGTCCTGTAAGGCAAATACTGTGTTTGTTCCCTTAATATCATGCAAAGTCATGGTAACAGGTAACAAAAATAACTTAATGTTTCCACTGATCATCTGTACAAGAAAAAGGCTAATACTGCCTTCTCAGCCTTAAGGCAATAACAGGAAACTGGTCTCTGATGGTTGCAATGTGGTTTCCAAGATTTACACAAGACTGCCTGAAGAACAGAAGGCACCCTCAAAGCTTCTGAGCGTTAAAAAACATGATTTAGCATGCGCAGCTGGAAAACAAAAAAAAGTCTTATCCCAGTTATCTGTGAACTATAAAAGCCACAATAAACAAACCGTTTTCTTCACAACATGTAGGTCCTGAAAGACCAGTACTGCCTCACTGATTACATTTACAACCATTGCAATCTTACTCTTCCTCCTCTTCCTCATCATCGTCTTCATCGTGACAGTGTGTGATCTCCTGTGGTGTCTCTGGGAACAAATGAGGAGGCTGAATCTCGCTGATGGAGCGGGTCAGCTGGTGCTTCTTACACTCATAGTTTTTGTAGTCCACGGAGTGGCGGTTGCGTGTTGCCATGGGAGATTCGGTGTCATTGATATCCACGTGAGTGTGCTCCACAGTGGACTCATGTGGCATCTGAAACAAAAAAAAAAAAAAGACATTTTTTTATGGCCCTGATGATGCTTTTTGGTATTTTTACCATTCTAAAGTTCATCCATGATGACTATAATAATGCAAAACATTTCCAGTGCTTTGAAGGCTTTAAACATGGCAGGTGGCAAATCCCATTCAAGTAATTTCATTCCGACTTCTGTATGAAAAACCAACATTTCTACTTAGCACGGTTTTGGTATGACAGGTGAAAAATAAATGACTTGCATCTTTTACATGATAACCACAGTAATAGCAATGCTAGAGAAAGCATTTTAATCTAATTTATAATTATATTATTATAAACTCCACAGGGAAACTTAAAAGCATAAAGCTTACACAAAAATGGCTATTATTATTATTCAATTTTTTAAAAAATATTGCTATCATAATCCAGTCCAGCATTTGTTGGGTATGCTTAATTTAGGGGGAATGTACAGCAAGCTGGTTCTCATTGCAAAATGAACCCTGACACAAGGATACAGGATTGTGTTGATTACAATTATAATTCACATTAAACTCTCCAAATATACCCCATTACACCAACTTTTTTTTTATCTTCCAAGGTGATTTCTGATGGAGTAATTTTTTTGCCAGAGAATGTTACGAATGGGTGGACCTTGTTTATTTGCCACTTCTTTCTTCAGATTGGCTGGGTATGGCTATGATCATATAATCACTGCATCCTAGTAGTGTTCTGCTATTCAGAACATTTATAAAATATATTCTGTGGCAGTCTACAGTTTCTGAATAGCAGAAAACTACTAGTGTAAAGTTATACAATTTATATGGTTACTGTTACTTTCAAGGGATTTAAAATAGCTGTTTTAACTGTTTCCTGACATAAAATTGTTTGCAGCTGAGGGACTGCTTAATATTTATTTGAAGTTTGGCTAAATTTACAGGTAGACTGCTGATACCTAATGCTTATCTTTATTGTCAGTGTTTTCATTGCAAATGCAATTTGTCCTACAGACAGCAGGGGGCTCTACATGAGCGTTCAAAGACGATACCAATCTTTGAGGAATGTGATACTAAAGCTCCACACTCACCAGGACATGTGCAGCTCTGAACAGGTAGCTGAAGGGGTAGTAGAGTAGGTTGATGAAAGAGGCAGCATACAGATCAGCATAGCGCATCACCTGAGAAGCAAACAGGGTCTGCCGAGAACCACTGCGAAACAGACTACCCATCATCCCATAGCACATGTCCATGTCATGGGTTACTTTCTGTGAAAACCAAAAACGAGTTACATTTTTAGATACATTTTCAATTAAACCAACTAACTTCCATATGAAATAACTACAACTCAAGACCTTAATCCGCCTCTGAAGTGAGCTAATGTCAGGTCTTTCATTACTGCTGCTGTCCAAATGCCTGTAAGCAGAAAACAAATTGTGGGTCAGAAAGATGAGAAAGGAATGTGGGAGAAAACACACATGCAGATTATGAACATGTAAGAGCCTGTAGGCTGTTGATTTTAAAACAGAAAATATTGAATTTCTTTGTCATTGTCTTACATTTAAAGGATATTCTACAGATTCAAAGAAACCTACTTGTAAAGCTCTGCCAGGAAAATATCCAGACTCTGCAGTTCCTCAAAAAGAGCTGTACAAGAGAGCAGAGAAAGACAAAGCTCATCGTTCTTTACTTGCAACGAACCAATGCATTTCAGCTTACACAGTAACCATACATAAAGAATCATACATTAAGGGTTTACATTCCCTGGACATCACTCTTTTGAGAATAGTGCTTACTTCAAGTAGGATAAAACAACAACAAAACAATTTGCTTAAAAACACAACACTTAATACATAAGATAATTAAGTTAAGCAATAGATTATTGTGATTTATAAAAGACTGAAGAAAAGTGAAGTAACGCTTACAACTCTTATCAGTCCAGACATGCAGCTCTTGAGCCAACTCAGGAATCACCAGGAACGTTCTCCAACCCTGACGCTTCTTAGACTTGAGGATGTCACCAAAAATGTGATCACCAATGTACAAGATGTCTTTCCCTTTAGCCCCCAACAAATCACACACAATGTCTGAGGATCCTGTAAAAAACAGAATGTACATATGATCCAGCATACACAAACAAAACAAGCAGCATTTAACAACATTCAATCACCCTAATTGTTTGAATATTAGACCTATTGACCTATTATAACTTACCACCGGAGTACACAATCCCATGCTGCAGTGGCCCTGTGTAGGTTCCAATCTTTAGTCTCCCGGTGGTCTGTAAGAAGCAACAAAAGAGTGAATTTGTTATCAAAAACATCTCGTGTTTCCACATATTACAACTATAAATATAAAGCATTGGATAACATGGCTGAAAGTTGTGCATCACTGAAATAAAGTAGCAGGTTGCTCCATGTTTCTAGAAACTAGAGGCATTGTGCCATCTTACTGTATCAACTTGTCTCAAGACTGTGCCTTCCCCAAAAAACACAGGCTTCCTGGCATCAACCAGAATAAGGTCAAAGTAGGATTGCCAAGGCCGATGAGCTGTGCCAACCTAAAAATAATGCAAGCAACATGTACCTTAACTAATTTGTTGACAAAATTAATTCTTATATTTAAATGCAGATGTAAAAGACTACACCAATTTATTACGAATATACTAAATATAACTATAGCACCATTACAAGAGGATGATAATTGTTTCAACTTACTTTTGGACCATGAGGAAAGTCAAACAGGTATGTCATAATTTTCTGAAAATTTACAAATAAAGAGAAAGAGAGAGAAAAAAAAAAGGTTTCTGCAGGTTACAAAACACAATACATTATATATGAAAAGTATGTTTTTAGTAATAAAATGATATATGTTAATTAGATGACATGCTGAATTACTTACATCAGTGTACTTGTAGTCACTGTTGGTGGCCAGGAAAACTTTGGCAACTTCCTTCATGCGACTAAGAAGCAAAGGCAACTTGGGCTTGAGGAGGAACAAGAAGCACACAAAACACATCACAAAAATAATATACATGAACCAATGCATTGCCTAACATGATGCATTTACGCAAACTGCAACTTGTATTTACTCACATCTTTCACCACATACTTCTCCAAGTTTTCAACAGTCTTCTCTTTCAGTGAACCCTAAGAGAATCAAAAGCAACATGCTAATTAGCTTTTTAGTGGGTATATAAATAAATGTTTCTGTTGAAAAGTAACAGAATCTTGCCTTGAAATGGACCCAGTCAACTGCATCTCTGACATCCTGGAACATGCTCTTGAAAGACATGAAGAGGTCTCCATCCTTAAAACCAGTCTCGCAGCTTTGGGGAACAAAATAAACAAGTTTTCACTAACAAGGAAAAGATGAAACATGATAGAGTGCATATGGCTAACAGTGCGACTGCAGGAATAAACATTCAAACTGTTTCTAGAGAATAGAGAACTGCTACAGAAATTTTCCAACCTTTAATCAACACACATACAGACATCCACTCTACATAGACTTATATTACATCAAAGCTGGTTAAGTAAATTATGCAGTAGACTATACAAAACTGGTTGATATTTGATATAAACAAACCTAGTGTATCTGGGGCAGCTGGTGAAGAAATCAACCAAGCAGGCAAAAAGGTAGGTCTCTGGAGGACATTTAAAGAAAAGAATATACACTGAGTGACCACAAGTTGTCAGAATTAGTTTACAATCAAACATGAACATGGTCAATAATAATATTCTATGATATTTCAACTAATGCAAATGACTGGCATGAATGTATTACCAGGGAGGTTAAAAAGTGTATTGAGGATGTAGAATCGTTCTGTATCACCACGCTGGATGAACTTATTTGGATATAGTTCTCTAATTTCTGGCCTGAGTAAGACAAAGAGAAAGAAACAGCAAAAACAGTATTGTCAGGCATATATCAAATGTCCACCACAAAATATATTCGAACACAAATAATCAAAATAATCAGGTATCTGATGACTCATTCAAAACAACACCATGGGCAGAAATGTTTACAAGCCAGTGTAAGCCAGAAAAACTGTGAAAACAACACTCCAATCAGCAAGCCATTCCAAGTAAAACAAAACAGCCCTTTGCACATTCACTTTTGGTAAAGTAAAATGGTTCTATGCATAAATATTAAAATGTTCCACTGTCTTGTTGACTGTTACACAACTGAAGAATGATGCTGCCGTTAGAGCAGTGGTTACTGACCAAGAGCATGTTTAAAATGGAATTATTTTTAACAGGTTAATAATAATAATAAACTGAAAACTTTAGAGAGTAAAGCAATAATAAAAACCATGTAAACTGCTCATTTCTATCTGATGGTCAAAATGTAGTGCTCACAGAGCATATGAGGAGATACAGAATGGCATGCATGGCTTTGTTATTTATATAGTTACTCACCCACGCATGAAGTTAAACCCATGGGCACATACCAAAATGTTGCCATAAGCATCTACTTTCAACAGATTACCATACAGCGCATCAAATACCAGGCCTCTGTAAAGAGCAAAAGATATGAAATTATCTGCAGCAAAAACGATTCTAAAGAACATGTACAGCAGTGCAGTACTGTGGACACGCATATAGCTATCTATAATCATTACTAATACTA
This sequence comes from Duopalatinus emarginatus, assembly GCA_028565595.1. NCBI lineage: Eukaryota > Metazoa > Chordata > Actinopteri > Siluriformes > Pimelodidae > Duopalatinus > Duopalatinus emarginatus. The sequence goes on along the minus strand of JAOVVF010000039.1, from coordinate 16,256,380 downwards.
AGAGAAAATCAGTTTGTAGTTTACCTGGTTGGGAAAGTAGGGTCATAGACAAAATTTAGAAGTTCTTGTGGATACCCAATGGAAACCAATCTCTCCACTGTCAGGTCAAATCCTAGAGATTCATACTCTGGAGACTTATACACTGTTAACATAGTGTAAAGAATATGTTTGAATGACTTTAATGACAATGTGCACAGACATGGTGTGGAGGACAGAAGCAAAGTTTTTTTAATTTTATTTTAAAGCTATGACTTTGCTATTGTATAGCAATAACATGTTCCAAAAAGACAAGAACACCTGCCAAGGGATTGGTATGTATATCTGTTCATATACTTTTGCATACACATACACTTCAGACTATCACTGTGCATTTCAAACTAGTCTGTTTCACAGAAGGCCGTTTTTAACATCCTGCTCCTCATGTCTGGAATGTGTATATCTCAGCAACATATGTCTATAACGGATATAGCTACAACACCATTACCATACTAAAGCTCTCTGGGTAAGAGATAAGCTGCTAAAGAATGATAGAAAATCCAGTGTATAGCTTATAAAAGCAGAGTATATTTTGAGAAATATTCTCAAAATACAAATTTGCTTGTAATATAAAGTAATATATAATTTTATTCTTAACATGCTAAAACGTATAAAATTATTCAGACATACTACATCCTCTCTTTGTGCTGGACCTCACTCTGTTAAAAACATGGCTTAAGGGGATTAAGTGACACTAGTTCAGTATTAACTCAGACCACACCAGATTTATACATACACTGAAATAGCAATGCGAGGATGAACATTATATAAACTAAATGTACTAGGAAAAAAACAGGGTACTTGCCTGCTAGAGTGTAATCCATATCAAAGCCAAAGCATTTAATCTTCTCCATTGCCAAACTTCTGTTGACAAAAACTCTGAAAATGAAAAAAATACATAAAATCAGTGTGTTTTTTTGGCTAAAACAAATCAGTTTTTTTTCACATGATGAAAATCAGGAAAGCTCTGAGGCCAACAGGCTTTAACTTCTTCTCTTTGTGGGTCAAGTAATAATACATAATAAGTGAAATAATTTTTGTGTGAAGAAATAACTGTTGAGAGAACATTGGTTATAAAGTATGTTTAGCTGACAATTTCATCTCACACAAATTCATTAATGAAGAAAGTAACTGTTAGCTGATAAATAAGAAAATCTTTTATTAATTAGACACAAATCATGCATAGGATATTTTCATAAACGGTTATTCCTAAAATGGAAAAACAAAAAAAACAAAACGGTAGTGAAATATAAAACATTTTTTTTTTTTTAATGCAGAAATTTAAGAAAAGAATATTATGCTTTGTTTTCTCTTACAACCTTGAGGCTAACCTGACTAAACCATGTCCTCTTCAAGGTATTTCCAGTACACACATGATGATGAAAATTAAGAAAACGCAGATTGACGCCCTGACAACAACTGAATATTTTTATTTGACCTGGATCTATGCAAACTGTACAAAAAAAAGAACAAAAAAAATTAACGATGCAAAATAAGTCACTGCAATATGCAGATCTAACCCTATTCACATTTGTCAGCATATAAAAAAAAATTGCAAAATAAAACCAGGAAAAACTATTTAAAATGGCCATGTCCACTGTGATATAGTTCAACACAAGAAGAAAGTAAGCTGATGAGATCTGTGATGTTAAATAAATCACCAAATCTCAAAATGTGACATGGAAATGCCAACATTATAAATCGGGAGATGTTAGAAAATGAGAAAATGAAGGAAAGGTCTCACACATATGAAATTCCAATAAGACCAAAAAGTGGTCTTCCTACAGGCACCTAAGGGAGGCCACACCACAGAGCCGGGTGAGTAAGATGGAGTCTGTTTAGAAAAAGGTCATGATTTTGGTGGAAAATTCATTGCTTACAAAAGTCAATACTTCAGGTCAATGATGAAACGTTTGCATACCTCATAGCAGGATGACATTGGGCCAGTTCCCGTGGTAAGCTTTACAATAAAGGAATAAATGTACTATACATTACTACAGTATGCACATCGGCTAATTTACACTGCATAGTACGAACGACATGCTCTTCATGGGACTGTTTAGGTTTCAGTTGCTGCTCACAATCAGAAATGATTTTCCATCATGTCAGACTGTATATGCACTCAGTGTTTCTATTACACTCTTATAATACAAGTATAAAAGTATAAAAATCAGGGAAAACTGCCAGGACACCACAAATCCATTAAAGTGAAGTGCTGAATTCTCAATGTGATGCTAGTCAACAACAACAACAAACAATTCTTGTAATTTAAATATTAATTAAAAAAAATGCCAATACAAACAACAAAAAGTCATGCTTATTTATTTCATACATTACACAAAGCAAACACACTACACCACATTTTTAGACAAAGTTCTATAAAAAAATATATCAAAGGAACAGATAATCACATGCTAGAAACTGACAGTCATTTTCTGTCTTCAACAGCAGGTTCCTGTTAATGTACTACTCCTATTATAATGTCTATAGTAACAGATCATTTAGAGACACTTGGCCGGGCACACAATCCACATAAAAGGATTTTATTATTAAATAAATAAAAATAAATGTTTATAAAAACTGATGTGTAATCATTGATCTATTTGGTGATGCCTTCTGTTAGAGGACATGTATATGATTTGAATTTTATTAACTTTAAGACAAAGAGAGAAAAAGAGAAGCAGGTGAGGGAACAACTGCTAGAGTACAGTGCAAGTAACAAGCGGATATTCTATAACAATGCATGTAGCCATAAACTGTGGCTTTTGGATTGTCAATAAACTAATGATTGAAACAACTGGCAAGTTGCTGTGGTTTCAGAGTAACACTTCAGACTTCGCTATTATAGGAATGTAATCCACTTGAGTGCCAAAACATGGAAGTTACAGTAACAATGATGTTACAGTATATTTCAGAGAATTATCATTTAAAAAAAATAAAAAAATAAAAAAATAAAGTTAAAAGAACCAACAGTATGTGTCAATATCCAAAAAGTCTAAATTTTTTTTTTGGTTGTTTTTGATAACAATAAATGTTAATGATTCGAGGCCTCCTTGTCTGGACAGTACAACTGTGGCTCTGTTCTCAACTGATCTCTACTTTTGATCTTAACTACTATGGATAATTTATGTACATATCAGCATAAAACTAGTCATAGTTTTTGTGCTTAAAGATATTCACAGCTGTGTCAATCAACCATGTCCCTCCAATTCAGATTTATTTACCTGTGATAGGTTTCACGTCTGTACTTCTTCATAGACAAGCCGTCCATGTTGGCAGGAAGTTCTGAGCAGTTCTGAAGTCGATCACTCCAAGACGTAGTCATCTTTAACTGGTTTTGGGAACTGAAGGAAAAATTGTACAAAATTAATAAAGCCAAGACTACTTGTTAGATACAAGGGTGAGTCAAAGATTTTGCGCACGCATGCAGTAGAATTTCTTAAAAATAAAATAAAAAAAAACTTTCTAAAAAGACAAATGCAATATTTTTCTACATAATCGCCCTGCTTTTTAATACACTTTGTCCACCTGTCAACAAGCTTACATATTCCCATAAAAAAAAAAATATTTAAAGCTGAGCTGCGAGCCACGAATGCACCACTGTCTCCACCTCTTCATCAGACATGAACTTTCATCCTCTTAAGGCTTCTTTCAGGCGACCTAACAGGTGATAGACTGATGAGGCAAGATCAAGGACTAGGGAGGATGCTTTAACACCTTAAAACTTTTTTTTTTTTTCAGTAGTGTACAGACGTGTAGGCAACAACACAATACACAATACTCTTGGATAGCATTCCTCTGTGTTTTGTTTGAATTTTAGGCTTCAGGTCCTCAGTAAGTCTCAGTGTAATGAGCAATGTTGATCATTAAACCTATTTCACTGCACACTGCTCTTCTGTTGTGCAAATCACAAGTTGGGCAGCCGTTTTTTTTTCAGTCACAAATAAACTGATGTAACACATTCAACAAACCTGCACAGCAGTGAATAAGCAGTGAACAGTATAAACTGTAGAGAATTAAAGTTGTTGACACATTGAAACGGAAATGTAGGCAGAATGAAAACAGGACAAATCAGTATGCAAACAGGTCAAAACTGGAATCACTTTTAACCTTACTTATAATGTTGTGATAAAATTTAACTGTTTCACACAGATTAAGCTAGCTAGCTAAGTTAGCTAACACTGTTAAAGAAGAAAGTACATAAGAAATACATAAATAATCATTAACCATAAAGAATTGAACCCTTAAATATACGTTTTAAGATATTTACTGCAAATATATTTTACAGATTTTTAATAAAAATGTCTTTTTTTCACAAAGCTTTAAAACAGGAGACAGTGTGTGTGGAAAAAGACTGTCTGCAATAATAAACAAACAGACTAAACCTACTCCTACACTACTGCTCTCAACGCTGACTAGTTAACTAACCTATCTACTGTTATTAACTAACTAATACTGTTATAAAATCTATCAGGATAAATAATTCATCATACATTATTAGTAAAGGTAATGAATAAATTCACAACGAGACTGTATAGTGAAGTGTCCGCTGAGTGGACTGCTGAACTAGCTCTAGCTAATGTGTATGTATTTAGCTAACTAGCATTAACGTTAACTTAACACTACTTCATCCGGTCTCCGCTCTCACGCGCTAATATAGCCTACATGCTAACACCTTCAGAGAGCATTCACAACTTCATTCGGTTTAAATGAACATTATCTACACATGCCGTATTTAGCTGTGATACCTTTAACACTGCGCTGTGTTAGAAAGTCAGTGTATAGAAACCTTCCGTCACACACAGCTCCTCACCTCGTTTACTCCTCTGGCTTTGAAGAAACTGCAATGACCTGCGCACTGCGCATGCGCACACTGGGTTCATACCTCACACAGACCGCAAAAGTGGCTGTCGCATCTGCACTAGTAGCCTATGGCGGTGTTTTAAAACTAGCCGATACTCGCAGCCTAGGGAGCGTGGGCGTGTGACGTCATGACGCAGCGCCTCAGTTTCCTTAAAAAAAAAATAAAAAATAAAAATAAAACAAAAGAGTAGAGTAGCACAAGGTTCACGTAAAGAGGTGTAATTTACTAGGGGCACATCATCACCAGTGAATAATAAACAAACAAACAAATAAACAAACAAACAAATAAATAAATAAATAACCCTTGAAACCCCCAAAATGTCATTCAGCACAAGTGAATGTCCTCCTACTGCTTTCACATAACTGTAGAGATGTGTGACATATTAAATGATATTGCATCAGGTGTGTTTTTTAAAATTAATAATGTTCAACACACTGTTTCACTCCCCATTTTGCCAGTCTTCAGTTGTCTTTCAGTACAACGTTAACAAAGACCCTTATTTTGAAATGAGATCAAGTTACTGCAGTCAAGGGACCAACTGTAACAACAAAAGAAGACCCCTGGGGGACCCTTCAGCACACACAGAGAAGTTCAGTGTATTTCAATGTTATTTGATAAAAATGTCTTTTTACTGACATAGTACATTAAAGAACAAAACTGAGTATTAGTCAGTACAACACAGAAAACAGAATATTGCAGTTACTTCTGCACACAGACAAGGGTATTAATATTTAAATGTGAATATGTGTACAAATGTCTTTGAGCTAAGGTCCATCTTACCTTTGGCTAACGACTGGGGTAACCCTATATGGTGTTTAGTATAAATGTTGTTGCAGACATTTATTTTATGAATTCTGCATTTTTGATTATAAATCCAAAGATTATAAATAATAATAATAATAATAATAATAATAATAATAATAATAATATTACAGTAAAAATGTTTCTATGTCA
>JAOVVF010000039.1:16233926-16246803 GCA_028565595.1 Duopalatinus emarginatus | reverse complement strand
CAAACCGAATCCTGACTTTCTTTACTTTATTACTGTTTACTGCTCATTGTGGGGGTTTTCTTTCAAATAGTAAAAATCTCTGCACAACATTTCTTCACATGTGTGTAATAATAATATAATGTTACAGTAAAAATATGTTATGTCAGTAAAGAAAGCAACCTATTAAATAAAAGATTAAAAAAAAAACATAATTAAAGAATTAGCAAGTGTGACAGTCAAACAGACTTCCTCAACTTTATTATTGTTTACTGCTCGTTGTGGTGTTTTAAATAGTAAAAACCTCATAACATTTCTTTGCATGTGCCTAAGAATTTAACACAATACTGTGTTACCAGGATGGATCTTAATAAATTATATAATCAAAAAGTTCATAAAAGTGAATATATAGATTCATTACACACAGAGTGATATACAGGGCGAGTCAAAAGTCCCAGGACCTTGTTACACCGAGACAAGCCTTTGCAAAATACGTACACTAGTGGTGACTTCATAATGGTATGGGATTTGTTTAGCTGTATCCAATCGCGAGAATCTCTGGGAAAATGCTGTCACACGCATATAAAGAGTGAGTCAACAGTCCTGGGACTTTTGACTTTCCCTGCATTTCAATCATTTATTTCTTTTAATGTTGATGATTATGGCTTACTGATAATGAGTCAGCCAGATAAAATAAACCCAAAAACAAAATAACGTCTCAGAAAATTTTAATAATGTGTCAGCTAATCAGCACACAACACCTGCAAGAGTTGTAAGTCTTGAAATGGTTCAGTAGGCTACACAATCATAGTGCTATATTGCAGCATATTAATGGAAAGTTGGAAAATGAAATAAAAAAAGTGTTGTAAAAAAGGTAAACAAGCAAAAGAGATAACATGACCTTTGAAAAGATTGTCAGGAAAAGGCAATTCAAGAATTGAGGTGTGGACTGCGGCTGGAGTCAGTGCTTCAAGAGCCACCACAAAACAGTAAATCTGGACATGCGGTATAACCATGCCAATAAAAACAATTAAGAATAGTATAAAAGTACTAGTATGTACTGTTTTATACTGGGACTGAGACAAACTCGTTCTGTTATCATGTCCCATGTCCAGATTTCCATTTTGTGTTCTTTGTGATGAGTACCAGAGACTTTGCAGCATCAAACAAAAAGTTGACACCAAATTAAGCACAGGTATAAAACAGGAAATAATCTCTATATTATTGCAAAACAATACAAAAAGTTTTGAAAGGTAGGGCAAAAAAAGAAATCTTATCGTGACCTTATAGAAGTTCAGTATTTTTATTGGTTGAAAATGGTGGAATTTTGAATCCATGCTCTGTCCATGGTCCTGAACTTGGCTCAGGCACGATGGGAAAGCCTAATTCTAGATAAGCGTAATCCACTATAGAGATTTCTCTGGTTAAATTAATTAACATGCACTACAGCATATTTATATTTAGCTATTTTTTATATTTATCCTACTGTTGAACTCCTGCAAGCAAAATTAAATCCGTCTGCTCAAGGGCATGTCAAGTGGTGTTTTTGGCATGTGCACATACAAATAACCATAGGCTAATGATATCATTAAATAATAAAAGATGAAACATAGTCAATTAAAATACACACATATTATTTTGGCAATAGTATTAAACTATAATACAATTGCCCACCTTTTAAATAAAAAATAATTGCACAATTTAATTTGTAATACAGTAATTAAACCAAGAGGCTTTGGATAAAAAACTCTTTGACTCAAACTCAGAACAAATATTTAAATATAAATTTATTGGTTGGAAAACAAATATATTTGATGCATATTATTACAAAAGACACAGTACATTTGTACTGTTTTTACAGTTTCTCTTATACAGTGTAGCTTGTATGTTTTCCCCTCATAAAGTTTAGTGTTTCTATAAATTACAAAACTGCATTAAAGAATTTATACATTGAGAACATGAATGAGTAAAACTGAGAAATGTTTTCAACAGCAAGCAATAAGTGGAAAAGGTTTTTTTGCTTCTCACAAAGTACAGAGCAGCCCTTACTTTGTTCCCTGTAGATATGAGGTTTCATAAATCACAGTCTTTTGTTCACTGAGTAGACATAAGTCCAAACTGTAAAACCAGCATTCCATCCTTAAATTAAAGAGAAGAGAATAAAAGTTATTTGGTTGTTATTTCCAATTGCTATACCCAAATATGAATTGATTAACAGCTAATTTCCTGACATGATCAGATTTTAACTTGCACTCACCTGTAAGGCATTTTTTCCCACTGTGCTTTGCACTTCTCTCAAAGACTGACACTGCTCTAAGAGATGCTCTCCACAAACAACATCCACCTGCCCAAGAAACAAAAACTGTCAGAGTCCCAGTCAATTTAAAGGAAAATGAGGTCAAATCCCAGTGAGGTATGTATTGACGTATTTAGATTATATATCTTAGGGATGAATTTTAAATTTCAGACCAAGATTAACCTATATTAAATAACGTGTTGGATTTCAATCATGCCACCTTCTTTTGGTTTCACGAGGCTGCAGTCATATCTCTCATATGCCTCTCATATCTAACCCTGCAACTGTTGTTTTCAGTTCCAAATAGCGGTCTAGGGACAGATTAACCGCACAGATAGTGAGAGTTAAGAAATAACCGTATGACACTTGCATGTTGAAACAAATGTTTAATTTTGTAACAATGTTTAATTATTTAGCATTTAGCGTTGTTTCAAATTCAAAACAGGAACATTAGAAAATGGGTCATGAGAAGCTACTTATGCACAAGAATTACATTTCTGTGCTTGAAATGCTAACGAAGGCAATGTCTGATGTCCTGTAAATATTTTAAATGCAATTTTTTTACTTATTCTCATAATATAATTAGCTCTCAGTCTGCAGACATTATGTTCTGATAAGTACCATTAAAAAACAATATAAAAATTTGAATAATGAAAAGCATAGTTTTCTTCAACATCGAAAACTGCATTAATTATAATTACCAACCATGACCCATGTCTTATCAGGGGCTTGGATAAGAGAACTCAGCAATAACAACATAATCTAATTTATAACCTAATATCGTTTTGCAGCCATATTTAAAATGCACAGATATCTGTTCATGTTTGCTTTGTTTGGATACAATGAGAGCACTAACTGTTCCATTAATGTGCTCTAACCTACCTACACAAGTAAAGTGACAGGTGAAAAGACTCCTGTATTTAAGATCATGCTAAACATACTGAGAGAGGCAACTGGCATTTGTGTTTTTACTCTGGCTTTAGAGTTACATTTATTCATTTGCCCGGCACTTTGCCTGGCACAATATACATGAGACAGGATAGAGTTCAGGCATACAGAGTGGTTGAGAGTTTGAGTTGTGTTGCTCATGGGGCCCAGTGGTTTTCTGACAGACCTAGGATTTAAACAATCAATATTCCAATCACTAGCTCAGAACCTGAATCCCTAAGCAGTGACACAAAGCTCACATTTGGTGCTGCATGCATTTACTGTTTGCCCAACATCAAGCCAACATATTGCCCTCATTCAGCCACAATTTATAATTAAAAAAGAAGAGCACTGTCTTGCATTTTCCTGAGCTCATGTACATTATAAAATGTTTTTTGTTAGATATTTTATAATAGCATGTACTTAGTATGTACAGTTATAGTATATTATGTACAGTCAAGTGACTAGCACCATCACAAACCTATTGCATATCCACAATTATCAAAGGCAGAGGTCATCAGAGGTCATGCGCACACACATCAACATGACACTAGGCTTGGGACGATAAACGATATTATCAAATATCGTGATAATTTAAACCAGTGACGATGTTAAATACTTTATTGTACAACATGTGCTTTATTTATTTTTTGCTTGACATTGCCTTTATTTACCCATTTTACCAATTGACTGGCATTCTATACTTTGGTAAAATAAATATTTAGTTCTATGTAAAAAAAATAAGACAGCATCTAGTTATAGATCACACATAAGAAATAAAAAATCTCTAACTACCAACTACAGCTACAAATGTACTTTTTAAAACGCGACTTAAAAAGATTAGAATGTAGAGATAAAGTCTGACAAAGCATGCTGGGTACATGAAAATGAACAACTCCGTCTCACGTGGCCTTCTCCTAGGTAGATGGTAAAAAAGGATGAGCTATTACAGAAGAAGGCTGTCACAGTGCCAGTTTGGCAATATTTTGGTTTCCAACCAGACAAACGCAGAGAACTAGTAAGTGCACAGGGCAGTGGGGGGAAAAAAGTTAATTTTGCGTCCGAATGTTGCCTAGCAGTCCAATAAATATATACTTTTGTTATTTATAGCTTATCATTTAAAGTATAATAAATGATTACTAATACACTTTAAACTCGAGCGATTAATTTAATTTCTTAAGGAAGCTGTCCAGGTTTTTCCAGGCTGATAATTTGAAGTTCATCATTTTTTAGCTATAAATCAAAATAAAATATTTGCACAAGTACTGAATCTATTTTCCTGTAGTGGTGAGTGCGTGAATGCTTGTCACTAACAGCTGAAAAGTTAGATACAAATAAATTATAGACTTTATAAGACTTTATATCACAATTACTACTTAGGTTAATATACATAAATCAGAAAAGCTAGAATGAAAAACAGATAGACAGTGCAGTTCTTGCAGAAACTGTGAGTGTTTTGCGCCCTGTGCCGTCACGTGTGTGTTTGTCTCTATGTGTATATGTGAGAAAAACTGCTGTCTATTAGTTATGGTGTTTTACAGATCTCTCTGTCTGTAAGACTTTGCCCCTTGTGTGTGTGTGTGTGTGTGTGTGTGTATATGTGTGCGTGTGTGTGCGCATGTGTCAGAGAGAGCCACTCTCAAGTCTTAACTCTCATGCACTCCTGTTTAATATGCACCCATTTGTACATCGGCTGCACTAAAATGATCACGTGAAGAAACAAAGGCTCATGTGGGGTGCTTCGTAACGTTCGTAATGTTTAACACTATAATATTGTTTATCGTGATAATACTCGAGACAATAATTGTTTGTCTAAATTTACATTATCGCCCAAGCCTACATGACACTTGATCATGCAGAGCATAATTCATACCATAAATTATACATTTTGCTGTACCTTCAAATTTGGACTCAACTCCATCTTCCTCCTGATAAAGAGCTCCACATGACGAATAGTGGCTTCACCTGAGACACGGATATACTTTCTCTCTAAAGGCTGTACACAGAAAACCTTATCAGATCAATTCAACCCACCTGAACAATGCCTTAACAGTACCTTATTGAAAATAAATGTACCTTATAATTCTCAATGCCTTTCTCAGCGCTGTGAATGAAAGATGAAACACACACATGAACATTTGGAAAAGAAAAGCACTTGACACTAACTTCAGTTGCTGATTGTTGAACTGTTTCTAAAGGTTAACTCCATCTAGTGGTGAATCTAGTGTATCTAGTGGTTTGCATACATTATAAAAAATTACACTGAATAGTGCAAGCGTCATGCGCAAGACACGAGAGCACCACTCACCCGACAAAATCCAACATTAGAGACACATCAAGCTCTGGAGGAATGGTGAAAATAGACTGTGGCATCTGATCTTTCGTTTTCAGAAGCTTTATTGGAAACATGTTTGGGGATGCTATTAAAGAGGAAATACAGACATACGGGTATTTGAGCATTAGTTGAGAATACAGAAGAGACAAACAGCAGATAGAGTCAAAGACCTCGATCTCAATTTGATACATAGTGGATTTCGTTAAAAGTATACATGTGCAGTAAAATGTGCACACCTGGTTTTTGGATTGGCAGTCCTCTCTCTTTGTAAAACACACACATTCGTGCCCTCTCCGCTTGAATTGGGAGTAAAGACAATTCAAAAATAACAATGAGCAAAAAAAAATATTCTGGTACATAAGAATATGTTGCCAGTAATTGAAAGTAAAAAAAACACCTCACCTTCTTCCAAATATGGGACCATCTTATAAACTATATCTTGTAACTGCCTGTCAGGTCTGTGGAATAAACAGACAGATTAAACAATCAATGTAGATTATTAATGGCTACATGAACATACAGGAAAACTAGCCATGTGGAATAACATGGGTGAGTCCAATATTGTTTCCAGATAACAGCAGCATAATTTACACCCAAGGGATTTCTGTGACTATAACAACAAACTCCCAAGGGTCTCCTTTTCTTTAAAGAACATTGGAAAATATATTTTGATCAAATTAAATACCTGTACTTGCTTTATTACATGTTGTTCTTTTAAAGGTTTAAACTATACATACACATTCACACTCAACGTCCACTGTATTAAAAACTCTTTTACATTTACAGTTATCCAATCATGTGGCACCAGTTCAATGAGAAAATCATGCACATATAGGTGAATGGTTTCAGTTAATGGTCAGGTTAAACATCAGATTAAAGAAATGAAGTGCGATCTCTGTGACATGATGTTGGCATGGGTGTTGATAACAGAAGAGCTGGTTAGTGAGTATTTTATGAAATGCTGATCTCCTGGGGTTTTCACACACACATCAGTCTCTAGAGTTTACAAAGAAAGGTGTGAAAAGAAACACTGAGTGAGCAACAGTTCTGTGTGTGGAGACACCTTACTGATAAAAGAGGTCGGGGTCTGGGCCAATGTTATGATATGTTCTTGTTATTATGTTCTTATTAAAATTCACCGTGAGTGCCCCTACAGAAACTTTAAACTACCATACAGTACAAAAACATGAACACAAGATAGTTATACCTTATACTGTATAGTGGTTGTGTTTGATGAACGACAATGCTACAGTTGGGACACCTGTTGCTGCAGTAAAAGTGCTTGACGATGCAACTTTTACAGACTGTGAATAAAACAAAGACGACAGTGATGTTTAAATGTGAATATGCACATTATCTATATCGGGCTTGTCCAAACATGATGACACTGTGCCATTAGTGTCAAGTCACGCTTACATGTATGAAGGCACTCTGTGATGGTGGTGGCATCAATGAAGAATCCATTGCAGAGTCCACAACGAATATATGGGTACAGCTCCCTCAGTGGTACTGAAGCCTTTTAAACAGGTTAAAAACACATTTGCTAAAATAAGTAAGGAGTAAAACATGATAAGAGGAGTATAGTGTAATTTAAGCAATACTGTATGAGCAAGAGCGCTGTTGTACAGAATATCAGCATGGATATAGGAATGAGGACACAGGTAATCACAGCCGTCTTGATTACAAGGGGGTTAATCCTTTTATAAAGCAGTTCTATAAATCTATAAATGTCAATACCAATATTAGTATTGACATGTGGCCAGGTATTACATTTATTTTTGCTCAGTCAATAAACATTTCTTAGTAAAAGGCACAGCAGACTTGACTGAAGTGCCCTTGAGCAAGGCACTTAACCCCTAACTGCTCCCAGGGTGCTGCCCACTACTCTGGGCAAGTGTGCTTACTGCCCCCTAGTGTCCACTAGTGTGTATGTTACACTGCACAGATGGTCAAATACAGAGATCAATTCTATTGCACAGTGAGTAGTTTACTTTCACTAAAAGTGAACCCTATTGATTACTAAAGATAATATTTTTCTTTAGTAAGCAACAAAGTTGTTTAATGTGTTTATGACTAGCTTTAGATTGTGTAACCTAGCTACCTCTTTTTTTTATATAAATGATCTTTTACTATAGAAACAATAAAGTATTATAAACCTGTGAATTAAGAAGTAATTTACACCTTCTAAACTATCAGACAGCCATGTGTTGTAGTGTATAAACTTATATTGCTTATATACAACTGCTGACCACCATGTAGGAGGACACTGAACATGCCCCCCTCCTCTTCAGGCTCTGTTACCATTAGCAACAGCCCAGGCAGTGACAGGTGTCGGTACGCCTAGGAAACCGACACCACCTAGATAGTGGGCTACCAATAACATAGGTTCATTTATTAAAACTTATTAAAAGGTTAATGTTAACAGTGTACCTCTGCACAGGTGATCTTGTCCCCCTGAGACTTCTCCTGCCCCTCAGTGCCACTGCACGAGCCCTCGCCCAAACTTTCGCTTCCCTGAAGCCTTTCATCCATTCTCCGTCAATATTACATATATTTTCCCCTCAACTATTTTGTTATTTTCAGATTAAAATAACCATATCCTGCTTTTGGTTTGATTTCAGACTAGACTGTGTCGTTTATAATTATATAACAGTATATAAATGAACTTTATCTGCCTCTTCCCTCACACAGCCGGCTGCTACAACGTTAAATCCACAGACTTAAGCTTTGCGCGCGACAATAACAACACCGAGTTGCCCGCGTGCAGATTTACACACAATAAAAGTCAACACAGAAGTACTTTTTTACTCAAACAACAACGACAAAAACGTTGAAATACCACACATAATACTACATGTTAAGACAGATATCCATTTAAAACTAAAACCTCTATTTTGTCTGTGTCAGTCAGACTGAATAACAGACCGGTATGCTTACGAGCATTTTATTTTGAAAAGTGAACACACGGCTTTGAGCGGAAGTCCAGTGCAGGAGGCGGCGGAGTAAAGCGGGCAAAATGGCGGTGCCTATGAGCAACGTGGATGAGATTCGTGACCGGGTGATTTTAGGCGAATTTGGAGTTAAAAATGTAAGTATCACATTTTCTGTTTATTTATAAAATCAACACGCTATCAGATTGATGACTAGATGAAGTGTAAACGCTAATAATAAACAGATTGAGTCCTGAGTGGTTGATTACTGATGACTGTTTACATTGACACTGACAGTCGTAACATTATACCATCTGAAGCCTCGTGTTTTAACTCTGTTTAATATCCTAATTTTACACAGGTTCACTCGACACATTTTCCTGGTAATTATCCTGGTTATGATGACACATGGGATTTCAATAAGTTTAAAAAGGTACCGTAAACTGTTCTGTTACTTGTCATGTAAGTGTGATCAGATGCAGATGCTAAGCTAATGGTGCTATTACAGAATTTCAGGCTCGATGTTGTGCATATGGATGAGAACACACTGGAGTTTGATATGGTGGGAGTAGATGCTGCCATTGCTAACGCGTTCAGGCGGATATTACTAGCTGAGGTGGGTCATTACTCATGTACTCTCTCTGGTATCTAAAAACATGTCCTTAACTTTATACACTATCATAAAGACAGACTAGAAACATGAAACTCTCATTTCATTTCTTATTAATTGTGTTATATTCATCAACTTGGACTATGATGCTGTGGTACAGTGGTAACATCATTGGGTTTCCATGTGAGCGACCTGGGTTCGATTCCAGATCTGGGCAGCCAGTCTGTGCTACACCAATAAGGGTCTTTGGGCAAGACTACTAACACCATGTTGGCCTACCTGTAATACCAGTAACCTCTGGATAAGAGCGTCTGCCAAATGCTGTAAATGATGCTGAAATCTTGCAGTACTGAATGTAGAATGTCTTCACAGTTTCTCTTTAATGGAAACTGGAGGCCCAAATCTGTTCCAGCATGACAATGCAACTGTACACTTTTACATTAATGACATTTAGCAGACTCGCCTATTCAGAGCAACTTATAAAAGTCATCACCTTTTGCAGATAGACAAGAATTCAAAGTACTTTAAGCTAGGATACTGCCAGAAATTAGCCGTCAATACCCAATAAAAACGTACAAAACGGCCAAAATCCTAAACTATGCGCAATGTGGAGAAAACAAGATGGTAAATACAGTACTCGACAACTACGATACTCAGTGCTTATGTAAGTGCTGTCGAAAGAGGTGTTTTCATTCAGCGTTTGAAGAAACAGAGTGAGCCTCATGAAGACATGGTTTGCCAAGGTTGATGTCGGAGATCTCAAGAGTTCACTGGATGGGTTAAATGCGGAGGTCATATTCCTCTGTGTGCAAACGCAGTAGGCTAATAGTTTACTTTTACTTTCACCTCAACCTGACCAAACACCTTTGGAATGAATGAAAATGAAGACTATGTGCCAGTCCTCACATCCCCAAATCACTGTCTGACCTCATTAATGCGCTTGTGGCTAAATAAGCACAAATCCCCACAGCCACACTCCAAAACCTAGTGGAAAATCTTTTCAGAATAGTGGAGGTTATTATAACAGCAAAGAGGGATACAATTTTTGGAATGGGATGTTGAGGAAGCACACACAGGAGTGTTTGGTCAGGTGTTCACAAAACTGTATATGGATGTAATGTGTGTTATATTGTTGCATATATGATATAAGTGTTTATGAGCTATTTGCTAAGTTATTCTGATTTTATTGTATTTTCCACATTTAGGTCCCAACTATGGCTGTCGAAAAAGTATTCATTTACAACAATACATCGATAATTCAAGATGAGATCCTAGCACATAGGCTGGGCTTGGTACCTATCAAAGCTGATCCTCGTCTTTTTGAGTACAGAAACACTGGTAAGAGTGTGAGATTAGTGGTATTTAAATGAAACAGCGACCCAGATACATAAGTCAGTTTATTTCTATAATATGTATAAAGTAGTAATATACTTTTCTTACAGTGCATTGTTTATGATGCTGTTTGTTTTATTAGGTGATGAGGAAGGCACAGAAATTGACACAGTTCAGCTTCAGTTGAAGATCAAATGCACAAGGAATCCCAGGGCATCTAAAGATGCCTCAGATCCCAAAGAACTATACCTCAATCACACGGGTGAGTACATTTACAGCATTTGGCAGACGCTCTTATCCAGAGCGACTTACAAGGTTATTAGTATTACAGGTAGGCCAACGTCGTGTTAGGAGTCTTGCCCTAGGACCCTTATTGGTGTAGCACAGACTGCCCAGATCAGGAATCAAACCCAGGTCTATCCCATGGGAGCCCAGTGATGTTACCACTGTACCACACCAACCACAGTAGATAAGAGTTGTATGATATACAGATAACTGGAACATTTGTGCATGGTGGCATGTGTATACAGAAATCAGTTATTCCTTTTTGTAAATGGTAATGTATTCTTTAGTACTTTTCTGTTAATATAACAGAAATGGCTGCCTAGAAAAATGGTGGATGTGCAAGTCAGGACACCTGAGTATCATATTCGGTTGTTGTGTTAAGTTGGTTCACAAAGATTTTCCTTATTGTATTATTTTTCAGTGTATTCAAAGGACATGAAGTGGGTACCTATTGGAAATCAGGCTGATGTGTTTGCTGATGCGAATATTGGTCCTGTGCATGGAGACATCCTCTTGGCACAGCTTCGGCCAGGACAGGAGCTGGACATAGTGATGCACTGTGTTAAAGGCATAGGTAAAGAAATATGAGCTCTATTCATTATGTACAGTTCCTAAGAATATATAACATCTATTAATGATTAGGAGATAAACCTGTAAATCTTAAAAATTCTGAACCCTTATTATAATACATGGCTTTAAACCAGAAAATGTCTTCATATGCTGAGGCATTAAAATACCCCTCCACTGGAATTAAGGGGCCTGGGTCAACTCCTAAAAAAAAAAAAAACCCACAGCATTACACCTTCTCCACTGTCCATCAGGCTGACAGTACAGAAGCATGATTTGTCCATCTCCTTCTGACACTTGACATTGTGCTTGGTGATGCAAGGCTTGCATGCAGCTGCTCAGCCATGGAAATCCTTCCCATGAAGCTCCCATGTGCTGATGTTAATGCTAGAGGATGTTTGGAACGCTGCAGTTATTGATTAAGCAGAGTGTTGGCAAGTTTTAAACACTATGCCCCTCAGCACTCTGTAAACCCACTGTGTAACTTCACACTTCGTCTGATATGGCGTCAGATCTAGGGGACGCAAAAACACAAGGTGAAAAATATAAACCTGCAAGTTTTAAGTTTGCATGCATAAATATTCCTCCTGCGAGCATAAAAGTGAAACTCGTGAGCACAGAAAGAAGTCCTGCGCGTATATTTATCATTATATCACGCTCAAACCGCCTTTTTTTGCATTCTTGAATGGTTTTTTTTTTTTTTGTTTGTTTGTTTGTTTGTTTGTTTTTTGATTCAGCAGTTGTCCGCGGTGAATGAAACGGTGTGTTCAGGTGTACAAAATGCTGTGCACATTGCTTTAAAAAAAAAGCACTTAATACAAAGAAAATTATGAACTGTTCACAACACATTAGCAGGTGAAAAGATCTTATCTTCCCTTATTTTATTACTCTTTATTTTTTTTGTTCATAAAGCTCTTTGCAGAAAAAAATACCGTAAAGCATTTTAATACTTAAAATAAATGAAATAATATATTGTATGAGATTTAAATCTTTTATTGTAAAGATTTAAAATGGATTTTTGTGTTGTGAGGGTAAACAGTTAGTTATTTTCTGTATTAAGTGATATTTATTTGTCTGTGAAGCGGTAAAGCAATGTGCGCAGCATTTTGTACACCTGAACACTCCGTTTTGTTCACCGTGGCTCACTGAATCTGGATCTGGGAATACGGAGCTAACTTCAGTCTGCTAATAAGAAGCTAACTAAGGAGCTAATGCTAACGTCTGGATCTAGGAATAAGGAGCCAAACTAATCGGGAGCTGCGAGCCTAAGACAACTTGGGCGTCGTCCGCCGTGTTTGTCTTCCGGAGAAGGACTATTCATACTGTGCGGTAAGCCACAACGCCAGGAGTCATCAGCTAATAGCATTTGCTGACAGAAACGGCCATGAGCCCGCCCTAAACTGTCAAAACCACCCTCAATTCCCGCCCCCAAACTGTCAAAACCACCCCCATCCAATACTCAAGTGCAAAAAATTCACTAGAGCTCAAAAAGCAGTCGAGGGTAATTCACATGGCGCGCGAGGACAACTGCCGAATCAAGAAAAAAAAAACATTTGAGAATGCAAAAAAGGCGGTTTGAGCGCGATATAATGATAAATACGCGCACAGGACTTCTTTCT
>JAOVVF010000039.1:16195506-16226032 GCA_028565595.1 Duopalatinus emarginatus | reverse complement strand
CAGACTTTTTAAGCAAACACACTCCAGTCTTCAATATTACAGCGTATTTTAGGCTTTGCCCTTCTCTTAGGGTTTATGTGAACTGAAAGATTCCTTGACATGGCAAAAATAATACCAGGTCAGAAATCTGAAGGCTTTCAGATTTAATAGCTAGAATCCATGTGGGGAATCTACAAGGCAGCAGATTGAATATAAAACCTCCTATCAGATTAATGGCAATATTAAATTTCCTAAGGCTATAGGTTATCTGTGCACTGAGGGGAGGCATTGAAAGGGTATAAGGTAGAGCTGGAATCTTGTTTTGTTAGGCTGTTAAGAGTTATGGTACACGTCCAAGAAGTAGTGCCCTTTTCCCTAGTGCTGTTCGTAATCCAGCTGCGTGAGCCATGGCAATGGATCAACTCTGAAAATGCAAAGAAGAGTTATGCCTGAAGAGATGCTGGTCATTCAGGAGACACTTTAGATATGAAAATGTCCCAGTCAGCCTTATCTGCTATTAATGCACTAACCTAAAAGTCCTATGAAACATAATAGTCTGTTACATGCTGATAGTGTCTTAGTAAAACTGCTGTGATGTACCTGCAATATCAAACAGGGATGAACTATAGAAGTCATAGTACACCTCAGTACAGTGAGAACGAGGAGCTCTTTTGAAACCCCAGTCGCAAGGAACATGAGGTTTCTCTCTTCTCTCTGCAGTTTATAAATGGGATAAAGATCAGTAACGTGTTCATAACGTGTGGCATTGAGGCAAGTTTAGACGGATGCTGTGACATCAGCACAACGCAAACAGTTTCCTCGCTTGCTCCCTGCTGAGATCCTTATCTTTGTATAAGAGCAGGCATGAAAGCCTTACTGGCAGCTCGGCGGATTAAAAAAGCCAACATTTCGCACATAACATTTGTTTAAAATCAAGTAGATTAGGTTCACAAGAGTGCATTTTTTATGAGTGTGGTCATGGAAATTTCCACAGCCGTGTGTCCTTTCTGATTGTTCTCTTTTTTAGAGGAGGAGGGAGACGGGGTAGAACGAGGGGGTGAGACAGAGTGAGGCAGGGGAAGAAGGAGTGGGAGAGACAGTTGTTTCATGTTGAAATGGACTGCTTTTGTGTGGGCTCTCTCTGCATTGCTCCATAAAAGCCAGCAGCACTCCATAAAACCTGATTGTGATATTCACCTCGGCTATGAAGACAATGCCATCTCCTTTTCTCTTCCCAAGTCACCCTGGAAGCCCCTCCTTTTAACACATGGTTCTGTTTGAAGTCGAGTTTGTTTACATTCCTGTGCGTATGTGGGCTCTGTGGGAATGCTTGTACCCTGGACCTCAGAGGTCCCCCATCCTCCTGCATATCTGTAGAGATTATGACTTGGGTGTCCTGACTTTTTGGGTGCATTGCTAAGTTTATTTGGACAGCGTTAGATATATGACGGAATCTCGCATCCCAAAATTCCATCCATTTTCAGTTTGCAATATGATATGAGAGCTTGAACTAGTATTAGGATAATAATATGCCTTATAGAGATAACACAGTGAAAATAGAGGCAGGTAATGATGC
The DNA here is from genome assembly GCA_028565595.1 of Duopalatinus emarginatus. Lineage (NCBI taxonomy): Eukaryota > Metazoa > Chordata > Actinopteri > Siluriformes > Pimelodidae > Duopalatinus > Duopalatinus emarginatus. Next base: position 16,224,477 of record JAOVVF010000039.1, on the reverse strand, counting down.
TATTCCCTCTCTGCTCTGTCATACACTTATGCAAAGCGTGAGCTGCTGCTCTATTCTGCTTCTCATATACAAGCACTCCAAATCAGCAGGAGCTCTGCTACTTCATGCAGAAAGTCACATGGGCCCCTTGATTAGAGGAAAATCAGAGCTAAAATGGCAAGCTCACAAAGCCAGAGCTGTTTCATATTTCACAATAGCTGCAGCCAGGAGCCAAGAGTTAAGGCAGGGTGTGCTGCTTGTCGAGCTAAACAAGACTGTCCCGATTCAGCTTCCCTGCTGGACTGTCTATGTGTGTGTCTGTATGTGTGCAAACAACACCTCATCCGTAACCATTCCAAACCTCACAGATCTGTCTCATTAGGTTGAGCTCAAACAAAATGGCTTCCTGGGCAGAAAGTCAGCACCCGTTTGCTTTGTGAGCTTATGACTGCTTGGAACAAACTTAAATGTCAGCAAAAGCCAGAATGTGGCAGACGTACATTCTGGAACTGTTTGGATCAGTGCTCTAGTGATACAAAATAAAGTGTTCGGTTTAATAATTTCTTCTTGATCTTAAATCCTTGAGAAAAAATGAATTACCAAAAGAAGACAAGAGTGATGCGGTGGTGCATCATATCGACTCACAGCTCCAGGGTTCCTTGTTGGTCCTGAGCTAGGATTATTGTCTGTATAGAGATGATGTGCATGTTCTGCACATGGGTTTCCGCTGGTTTCCTATAATAGACATGGCGGATTAGCTATGGTAAATTGCCCTGGGTGTGAGTGGCTGCATTGTGATAGACTTGTACATTGTGATGGACTTTCATTCCATTCATCTGTGTCCATGCCTTTAACACAGTCTCCAGATCCACCCTGACCATGACTAGGATCAAGTGCTTAGTGAAGATAAATATATGAAAGAATACAGGATAATGAGCAATGCAATGACAAAAAGCATTTGTTTGTAAAATACCGTAATGGGCTAATGTCTGAGAGGCTGACGGTGGGGCTGGAGACGAGCACTCATTTGCTAATTCCACCTTAATTTCCATGTCAGTTGATCCTGCACTGTAAACATCTATCCTGATGTGCTGACTCAGTGCTGTTCTGCCATTGTCACAGAAGACGCTGTGAGTCTTGGCACAACAACCTCCTCCATTAAACTTATCTGACACACTGCACTCCCCTGTAGAGGGAAAAAACTTTACACATGCACCCCCTTACTATATGCGCTTCCCTCCGTCCCGCCCACCCTCTCTCTCTTTCTCCCTCTCTCCCTGTCTCTCTCGCTCACTTGCACTCCGTCCATACACTATTGTCAAGCTTCAGCTTTGACAAATACCACATAATGGTTTGAATTTACACAGGGCTATTAGACAGAATTATTACTGCCAAACCTCCTATTTTGCATGGTATATCAACCTCCACATGGATTTCTCTGTCTGTCATCTAGTTCAGTATATCTCTTCCTTGTGCCTACTGTTTAACACCATTTAAAAGCTATAAAGTGCTGAACTTTATACTATCCCGGACACAATGTGAACAAACAAAATGTTTGTTAAATATAGCTAGGAGGATGGGCTTCCGTGTGATATTTTTGCTTCCTTACTAGAATGCTATATGAGCCTGGAGTTGTGTAAGGACACAAAACTGCGACAAACTGGCTAGAACCAGATTAGGTCATTTACACCAGTGAGGTCTGATGTCTTCATTTCATACCGCAGCAGAAGCAGTGACACGAATACAGCAGTAATACTTTTATAAATTATATAATTATGAAGTAATATTTGAGCTCTTACTAAGAAAGTACATCAGCCTTGAAGTACATATGACGTAAAGGTTAGGAGAAAACGGTTTGAACCGGCAGTGAACCGCAAGAGATCTCATCTTCTGCACTGAATTATAGCTTAATGTAATAGACAGAGACGTCTCTGAAGCTAGGTCAGTCTGGGGCGGATCGGCTGCTCATCTAAATGAGATGAGAGCCTGCCTCAGCAGTTCTGCAAAGTAGTTTTTCAGCTTAGCACCAGTGTTATACAGCCACCGCAAAATAAAACAAAAACAGTAAATTGTGCCTTGGACAGATTCAGTTAAGAGAATACCCAGTTGGATAATAACAACTGGTATATAGTTTATATAGGATAGACAATCACAATAGTGAATATTATATGAATTCTAATGAGTAAAAGCTTTATGAAGGTTTTATTGCATGCTCATACAGGGTATACAGAATATATGCAGTGTTTCTGTTATATAAGCACATGTCTGACCTTGCTCTATAGTATCATTAGGCCTATTTGTTTCTTAAATGCTGTACATAACAAATTAGGTTAATCTGGAATTTAGTCTTTTTTTGTCCACATGAGGGCACTGTGTTGGTTCACAGGTCAGAACATTTCTGATACCTATATTTGCATATGTCTGAGTAAACAATTCTATCATATAATATGAAATTTAATGGACATAGTGGTTTAAGTGTCATAGCATGCAGTAATGGTAATGATAAGGAAGGATAGGTTTGAGAAGGATAATGATTTCTCAAATAAATTTTGTTTAGGAAACGTAAAGCAGAGTGAAAATTTACACACATACACGTGTAGATAGGGAACTTTTTAGAAGCTAAATAAAAAAGTTGGCTTTCATTCGAACCCAATAACATACCGTTTGGTCGTCCAGAATGTTTTACTCTCATTGGGCAAAGTATTTATTCGGTGAACTTTTAGTTTCACATTAAAAGGGATTTCAATCTTTTTAATCACTTTTGCTGACGTTATACATGTACCATAGTTTCAGATACTGTTTTTCCTTATGGCTGGTGTTGGTTCCACAAAGTAATCCATTTTAAGATGCTGGTTAACAGTGTTGTGGAAGCCAAAAATAAAACCATATATTATGTATAATATTATGTCTTTTTATTTTTGAAGGATAATAGAACTTAGCCCTGCATTTATACAAGCATATCCTGATCAGTCACCCTAAATACTGGTCAGTTATAGATGATGCTAAGAACTCCATTAAATAACAGAAACTGAACGGTTTTGCAGCTTTTCTTAAAAGAAGTACATTTCCATCATATTGTAATTCCCGATACAACCCCTGTGTATAATTGAGATTTTAAATAGAAGCACAGTATGCTTCCCATCAACATACTAAAATAGTAGCATTTGTAAAACAGATGTTGAAATCTGCATTCATTTCACAATGCAGTTATGTTAATAGAGTTTTTTCTGAAAGTGTTGTTGCCCTCACGGTAGCATTTTAGTGCCTTTAGGCAGTGATTTGTACTGCAATCACTCATCTAGTGTAGTTAATATGGCTGTCACATCCCGTGTCTGTCTCCAGAGTATTATCACACTCCGGCAGGTGCGTAGCTGTAAGCAGTCAGGGTGACTGTGCAGTGTAGAGCACAGTCTGTGTTTGGGTGCTGGGAGACACGTCGTGCTAAAGAGCCCCTGAAGCTGAGAGGGGGAAACAGTGGTGTACTTATAGCAGTGGATTAAACAGAACAGAATTAATGCACAGGAATGTTCATGTACAGGAATAGTTCATGAGAAAACCGAGTGGTGTTAAAACTTTCACTGATCGTTAAATAAACAGGAGTTAGCGCTTTCATTCCACTGGGATAGCAAACATTGTTTGACCTTGAATAGGTCTAGCGATTTTAGAGGATATTTTGCAAACACATGTATCTGTCTGATTTGATACACCAGTCACAGGTGCTGAGTTTTTCACTGACGTGCCATAAAAAATCCATAGGCTGGTGGTGGCTCCATAATTGTATAAGGGTTTGTTTAGCAGGTATTCCATGGCACCTCTGGTACATCAACAAAGGTCTGACAGGTGAATGATATGCATGGGGCACCTTTCTGATAAGTTACACCCGTTCATGTCCTGCATTTATTCTGATGGGTTTGAACACGCCACCAAATGCCAAATTATGGTTAGAGGCGTTAGAGGCGTTTTACCATATCCACCTAATTCACTAGATCTCAGCCTCATCAAACAAAAGCAGTCACCTGAACACACACACACACACTTCATATGTGATTATGTGAATATTGCTGTATAGAGCATCTCTAAAACACAGCTCTCTTTATTGTAATTGTGCAGAATACAGTATATGTATCTATTTACTTCGCAAATAACAATAGTTCAATGTAATCTAATATAATTGTGTGAAAAAAAGAATTATTCACTGGTGGTACACCAGTACTGGTGGTACACCAGTCTAATACTTGATAGGTCCCACATGGGACATAGACTCCACGAGCTTGTGGAAATAATCTATAGGCAATAAACGACATACATCCTGCAGAACAATTCTGAGGTGTAGGATTTCTGTGTTCAATAACATTGAGATTTTAAGTGGGAATGGCAAAACCATTCCAAAGACCAACCAAAACCAACCAAAGACCATTCCTGTAACCATAATTTGGCATCTCTAGACATATGGTGGCGAATTGTCCTGCTGGAAGAGGCCAAACCCATCAGAATGAATGCATTTGTAGATGTACCAGGGGTCCCATGGAAAGCCAGCTAAACAAACCCAATACCATTATGGAGCCACCACCAACCTATAGATTATACATAGCCTCATCTGTACCAGTATTTCTGGCACTTCAGTATATCTATGTTATCATGTGAATAATTCTTTTTTTTCTCACAATTACATTAGATTACATTGAACTATTGTTATTTGCGAAGTAAATAGATACATATACTGTATTCTGCACAATTACAATAAAGAGAGCTGTGTCTTATAGATGCTCTATACAGCAATATTCACATAATCACATATGAAGTATGTGTGACTGCTTTTGTTTCACAGTGCTCTTAACAACTGGCCAATAGATGGCACTGCTGTAATGATGTCTTATATTAAGTGTGTAGACTGCAGGCATATCCAGCAGTACATTAACCATCATGCAAACCCACAGGTGATCTTAAGTCAGTCTGGATTCACATGATGACTCGGCTTGTTGCTACAAGTTCGCCATTACAGGCAGTACAGGGTCGAAAGCAGGTAGACACAACACAAGGTCTTGTGGACGGATGCCATTCTGCTGACATGGAAGCTTGTGTTGATGATGGAGTTTTTAATAAATTTATGTGTATTAATTTATTTTATAAAGTTAAACCAAGAAATAACACTTGTGCACTCATGGATTCTTAGCTCATGATGGTACATTTAATTTATTCACTCATTTACCTTCATAACCGCTTTATCTCAGTCAGGGTAGATCTGGAGCTTAGCCCAGGAACACTGGGTGAGAGGCAGGAACACACCCTGGATGGAACGCTAGTCCATGCACACATTCTCACACTCATTTAAGAAAGCTGGGAACACTCCCAGTCCATTTCCTTTTGTCCACATAAACTGTAAAGATCCTCTCTGTTTTTGTTAGATGTTATAGAAAAACATAATTGTATGGTATTCCCCTAGGAAACACATCTCCCACTTTCCCACTAAAAAAACACTTTCATGCAGGTAAGACATTTTGTTGTCTGTATAGTCAGCACAACCTGTACAGACATATCCTAAGCTTAATCGCGCTCTATATTATCATGCACATTCGGTTCCTTGTGACTACATACAGAAAATGCAGAAGAAGACTTTATTTGTCTTTTCTTCGCATATCTCAGCTTGTTAGGAAGTCAGGGTCAGAGCACAGGGTCAACCATGATACGGACAGATAGATCTAAGCCCTCCACCTTAAGGGCTTCATTTTGGCAGCTTGATGGTGCTCCAGCTCAAAGCCCTGACCTGATGATCAATAACCCAACACCTTTAACCACTGAGTCTTACAGGTCAAAGAAAATGACTATCCAACATTCAACCATAGGAGCCAAGGATACAATTTTTCATAAAGCAAGAAGGCGTACATGGTCAGTATGGTGACACAGTGGATAACATCACCATCCCACAACTTCAAAATCCTTGATTTTTATCTTGACCTCGGGTTACTTTTGTGTGTTTGTAAGGGTTTTCCTCTGTTGTTTTTTCCTTCCACTGTACAAAAACATGCATGCAAATAGGCTATGCTGAATTCCCCGACTGCGTAAATGCGTGGGTGAATTTTGCCCTACAATGGAATAGCTTGCCATGCAGGGTGAATTCTCACCTTGCATTCAGTGTTTAAGGATTAGCCCTGGATTCACCCTGCAGTGAAGATTTTTATTTGCAAGGAAGCTATAAATTCAGTTTCTAAAATTGGATATAATATTGCATAGGCTTTTAAAAGGGTAAACTGGTGGCCCAGGAGCTGAGCTCAGAGCAGGAGATGTACATGAGTGCATTCTTCGCTCTGTACTCTGTTCTCTCAGATAAGTACAGCCCAGCTAGGATAACTGGTCTAAACACTTACAAAATATCTGTATTTTGGCAAGCAGTGCATAGAAATTGATCTAGACAAATATGTACAACTGACTGTTGTTTGTGTCCTAAGTAGGTGCTATTTTAATCTCTGACCGGCCGACTGAAATGAACTGTATTGTGCAATTCATGTAAGCAATAAATATACCTAGCCAGGACCCTAAGTGGGGCTGTGTTGTTTCAGAGGTTTTTGTCAAGTTTGGATTAGTTTGACTATACTAAATTTTCACCTTGCATCTAGTGTCGCTAGGATTGGCCCTTGGATTCAACCTGACCAGGATATTGCAGTTAGAATAACATGGACCATGTAGAAACTGGCATATACAATGTTAGTGGCCATTATTGCAGTGCGGTACTGTTTTAAATGTTTTAGGAATTTCGTTTTCAAAAGGATTCATCTGGAAACAGGTTCCCTGAATAATTGGCACAAAACCCAATTATTGTGTTTAATTAAAATATTTATAATAAAAGTCAAATCTAGGCTGCTTATCGAACAACAGCTTACATTTATATTTTTACCTGACTGTTTTTTTTTTTTTAATTATTATTAGTATGCACTCAAATCCATGATCCTGCAGGATACGCAAACCATAGATTTATGGGTTTCAAACCCTTTGGCAAATCACACAGAACAGTCAAACACTTATTTGCATATAACTCCTCAAGACAACACAGAAGAACGCAGTCATACAGTATTCACAGCCTGGGGACGATATGACACCTATCCAACGTTCAACTAAAAAACACAGCAATTCTTAGTTCCTTACAGCATGAAGACTTTCACTGTGAACATACGTTGCAAAGCAGAATAACATGCATAGGTCATTTTGCAATGTTAAAATATGAGCATAACAAGGCCAACTAGAATAGTCCAGTAATAATAGATCAATATGTGTATGTTTCCTAACTCACATATCACAAATTCATTCCCAAACATGTTGCACAGTGTTGTTTACTATCTGTGTACTACCTTGTACTCTACAGAGACACCAACAACTGGAATCAAAATCTTTGTACAGGGAGACAGCTGGAGGCATGTGGTTAAGGAACTAGCCATGGGACCAGAAGGTCACATGTTCGAGCCCCATGACCAGCAGGACTCAACTGAGGTGCCCTTGAGTGGGACACCTGACCCTAACTGCTCTTTGGGTGCTGCGGATAGGGGCTGGACTCCAGGCTGGGCATGTGTGCTTACTGCCCCCTAGTGTGTGTTCACTAGTGTGTATATGTGTGTTTCAATGCATAAATGGGTCAAATGCAGAGGTCAGTTCCACTGCACGGTGGTCTCGAAGTAGTTAACCATCACTTGTGTGTGTAAACATGAAATCATATATCAATCTGATAAGGGAACTGGTCTTGTGACCAGAAGGTCCCGGATTTGAGCCTTGGACCCTGAGCAAGGCAGGGGTCCCTTGGACACTGAGGAAGGTACCTAAACAATCCAGGCAAGTGTGTTCACTGCCCCCTAGTGTATGTTTCACTGCACGGATCCGGAGGTCAAATTCCTTAATGTACAAGCACATAGGTGCACTCAGATACCTGCCTGGAGAACCTTTACAGAACCAAGAAGAACCCAGATTTTACTAGGTTCATGTAGGGGGTTTATAGTAATAGTCCTATTAGATCTGGACTGCTCATCAAACATCAGCTCACAGTCATGCTTTACCTGTGGTTGTTGCTTGCATGCTCTTGGAGTCGGATGGTGCAGGCTTGATTAATCCGTGATTTCTGCATTTGAACTCATTCGGCTAATGAGAGGTGAGTTATGGGACCATCATATGCATGCATGCTATATGCTATGCAGTAGTAAACGCATGCTGCAGCGGTAGCAGAAGTGTTGCAGAGGGAGGGCCGTGTGCGGTCCGGCTACTGGGGGGAGGGTAGATTTCGGCTTGCAGGGAATGCAAAGGGGGTGATGATGCACGGAGGAGTAGGAGGCGGTGTGGCGGGGTGAAGGAGGAAGAGAGAGTGAGAGAGGTAGAGAAGGAGCAGAAGAGAGAGAGAGAGAGAGAGAGAGAGAGAGAGAGAGAGAGAGAGCGCTGTGTGCTATTGTTCATGCCCTGTGCTGGGAACAAAGGGCCGTGCGGGTGGACTGTCCTGGGCTTTGCTACGCGTTTGTATTTTTATTAGTGAAGAAGACCACTGATTCAGACACTTGTATCGGATATTGAGGATTGCACGCCACTATGGGCTTTTAAAAGGCTGAACTTGTGGCCCAGGAGCTGAGATCGGAGCGGGAGACGCTCAGGAGTGCATTCTTCTCTCTGCACAGGTAAGCACGGCCCAGCTAGGCTAACAAGGCTAACCGGCTCGAGCATTTAACATCCTGCGTGTGTTAAATACCTGTGTTTTAGCGAGCACTGATCAGATTTAGACCAACGCGCAAATTTGCTTTGTTTGTTTGTTTTTTGAATAGGAGTTAAGCAGTAAAAAGCCGCCTGAAGTGAAGTGAAGTGCAGTGCTGCTAAGCTAGCCATGTCTCACTATACCTAGCCAGGCCTGTTTCCACAGTGAAGGCTGTGTTTGTTTCAGACGATTTGGTTGTTTTCAGTCTGGATTGGTTTGGTGATAATCTACAAGAAATACGTTAACCGTTATTTGTGTTCAGCAGAGTGTATAGGACATTAGTCATTCAGTTTATTTAGAGGATAAGAGCCATCCTAAGCTTTCCCTTGAGACCGAGAAGTGAAGCTGTTCTCCAGTCCGCATGTTCCTCCTCGGACTGCTCCTGGAGTACTCCTGATCCACACACACACTTCAACACAATGGTTAGAGCAGGGAAAACACCAGGGGTGTGAAGAGTATGAAGACAAATGTTCATACTGTGTATTAAAGCATGAGACTCTCAGGTACAGCAGATTTCCTCACCTCAGACTGTAGGTTATGTTGTGCAGTTTAAATAATCCACATCAGTGTAATTAGGCCTGCATTAGGACTGCTGTTATGTGCAGTTGTATTTATTTTTTATTTTATATTTTTTACCCCAGATTAGTACTATTTTGCTTCACCAGCTCACCGCTGTTGTACATTTTACAGTCAAATAAAAAAAAATGTAAAGGTGAGGTGTTTTTCTAAAAACTTTTTTTTGTCTTCATTCTAATAGACAGACCTGTTTATGATTTCAGCTCAAATATAGTTCCTGAACATATCACATTTACACACTATAGATGGTTTGTGGTTAAGGAAGCAGCCTTGTGATCGGAAGGTCCCCGGTTCGATTCTCGCACCGACAAGACACGACTGAAGTGCCCTTGAGCAAGGCACCTAACCCACCGACTGGCTTCCCAGGCTCTGTGGATAGGGTTGCCCACCGGTCCAGAAACGTGTGTTCACTACCCCCTTGTGTGTGTGTGTGTTTACTAGTGTGTGAGCATGTGTGTTTACTGCACAGATTGGTTAAAAGCAAAGGTCCAGTTCCTCTGTGTGCAAGCACAGTGGTCAAAGAATCATGTAACTTCACTTTTTTAAATATTCGATATGTTGAATTAATGCATTCTATAGCATTTCTTTTATTGTTGTTTAAGGTTTTCACCCACAAAACCAAAACAAATCACATTAAATGTGTTTAATGTAGATTTTAAACATTTTCTATTAACTAAACATTTCCTTTCATTAAGCCGTTTAAAGTGTAGTTATAACATGATTTGCATTAACTGCACCTCATTCACTTCCTTTCTATCTGCATTGCATTTTAATAACCAGGCACTTAAGTGTAGAGCACTATGGGCATTATTTTATAATTAATCAAATCTGCAGCTCTACCAGTGCTGTGTTATTTAAAGAGCTTAATCACTTGGTGATGCTTCACACTGAGAATCTTGCTCTGTGTTGTTTGCCAGCTGATTAGTCAACAGTCTATATTCAACCCAGCAGTCCATCTGCCTCTATTAAATACAATCTAGTTATCTATCTTTGCTAAAGATCTACGGTAAACATTTGGGAAGAAGCTGGTTGTCCTCCTGCTGGTTCTCACTTCACTTTGATAGCTTAAAGAAGCTGTTTGTTACCCTTTATCACCTAGGTGGATAACAGCTGTATTAAAACCCCTGTATGAAACTGTTTGTGGGAAATGCACAAGGAGTAGCTGTGTGCTTGTTTTAGATCAGAAAATGATTGTTACATGTCTATAAACCAGAGCCATTGCAAGATCATCTTTAAGATCAGCAGCTTTACTTGGACACCATACAATTTTCTTTTTTCCACTTAAAGTTGCGGAACACTTCTTGAAGCAGTTTGACGTCATTGATTTGCTAGGGAAAAATAAGCGTACATTTGAATAGCACGTCCCTGCTTTAGTTCTTTAGTTCCTGGATAACCCTGCACTTAAAATAACAGACATTTATTTCTCGTACTTATCTGGAAATATGTACGTCTAACGCCTGCTGAATTTTGCCGAGTCTCAGGGCAACAAAGTCAGCAGTTGTTCAGGTTTTATAGTTGAATGACTATATTTCCTAAAAGCCCACAAGACCGTTTAAGAATGATAGGTGGTGTAGCCGAGAAAAGCCGAGAGCTTGTGGGTGTAGTTAAAATGAGAGCGGGATTATGTGGTTGATGTTTGCATGTGTTTAGCAGTGACTGTGGGGGATGGGGAAAGCATACCTCTGCTTCCTTACGTCATACGCTCGCATTTTAACTCGGGGAAGGTGCAAAACAACCCAGTGCATGTAATATTTCACAAATGCTTCTTTGTTCATACAGGAACGATGTTGCTGGGACATCATCTCATAGTATGAGGTTTACGTCTGTATGGCTGATGCATGATATAGATTCAATGACTGATTTTGTGAATCTGACTGGATTAGAGGAATGAGTCCTCTGATATGGGTTTGCACTTAGTCTTTCTCTAAATTAAGATATTTTGTTCAACCTTTGATTAAGTGCTTAAACGCAAGAGTCTGGATAATAAATAAACCCAGGTCGCATGTCTATGCTTTCTTTTTGTAAAGGGCATCTGCCTGTGGTTTGTGGCAAAATGGCACCGCTAGACATGCAGGAGTTAACAGTAACAAAATAAGTGGGGGATGGACTGTGTGTAGACTAAGCAGCAGATCAACCCAATGTCATGTGGTCACATGATAGTGTTTGTGAATGCAGAAAAGGGGGATTGCATGTTTCAGCTGAATTCAGTGTTTCACACTCGCTGAAAAACATCTAAACTAGAATTCCGAATGCCTCTTTGATATTGTTTCAAGTTACCCTGTTAATGCACATCTTAAATAAAATTGTCTATTAGGAAAGATTCAGTGCGTATTAAATTACACTCCACTTTATTCATTCAGGCTGGGTTTTCTCTCTCTCTCTCTCTCTCTGTCTCTCCCTCTCTCTCTCCCTCTCTCTCTCATGTAGGCTGTTCGTCCAAGTCGTTCAAGCTGTACTCCCCAAAGGAGCCTCCCAACGGTAGTGCCTTCCCCCCATTTCACCCAGGCACTATGCTGGACAGAGATGTGGGGTATGACACTCATGTGTTCACATTCCATGAACAGATTTTCCACCCTAACTAAACCCTAATGTTATTTGTATTTTTTGTAATCTATTATTTTTTTAAACGTATACAATAGTTTCTAGATACAAATGCTATCGATTGTTGTCTAATTATGCTTTTTATGATGTGCCTTTAAATTGCAGCCCGACACCAATGTACACCCCTTCGTACATGGAACCTGGAATAGGGTGAGTGTGTTATTTAATCACTGTTTAGACTTTTTCAGAAAAATTCCTCATAACCAATTCAATAATCTGGAATAAAAAGAAGGGTCTTGGGTGCACAGGCATTTTCAGCGGATCTTAAAATAAACTGAATAGACTATTATTGCTATAGTAATGTGTAGGACAAAACACTTTAGCCTTCACTTGCCCACACGTGTATATGACAGTTTGCCAGCAAGTGTCAACAAATACCATTTACACTGAACTGCTCTTATATGTTTCTGGATTTAAAAATAGGCAAAGCATGAACCAGACCTATTGTGGCAAATTCTCTCACATAATTTATTCAGGCTTAATGTCATTTACATATATTTTTTTAAGGGAAGGATAAAAATTAATTAGCTGCTACTCTGGCCAAATGTGCTTAGCCAGCTCCCTGTTGTGGTTGTCCAGAAACCTAATTAATTAGCCTCCTTAATATATTACAAGTAAGTGGACATATATCGATAGTCTTAGCAAAAATTAGTGAGTATTTAAATTTTTAGAGCGGTGATATCTCTGTGTTGGTGTATTTATCCTCCTACTGATCTTATCTCTGATGTCGCAAGTGAACTGTGGTTTTGTTTTCCCATATCGTATCTTGACATATCACACACACAAAACATTTAGTCTGTCTGTTTATATTTTTATTGGCATGCTGTATGTACAGTTTTTTTTAAATAATTTTGCATTGCACATTTTTACAGTCTAATTATCATGGTAAAGGTTCTTACTGATAGTCAGAATATATTCTCTGTTGTGCAGTTGGGATCAGGATTGGGATTCAGAAATGATCATGTGCATCAGTGCATGCTAGTAGTATGTGTTAAGAATGTGCATCTTCATCTAAGGTGGATCAATGTGTTGCCAATAAGGCAAAACATTTAAAATACATATAAAGTGTTAATGTGATACAAAATGGTTCGCTCCTATTGAAATGCAGTGCAACACGACATGATTTGATTCAACACAATGTGATTTATTGTGATACAGTCTGATGCAAAAGAGTATGATGCTATGCAGTTCAATATGGTATAAGACAAGCCTTCAATCATGTAAGACCTGGATGAAAGACTTGAAGAGAATTGACCAATGTCACTAGAGCATTGGAGATGAGAGTAATAGTATACTTAATAGTATTCCACATTAATGTTAGTCTTAATGTTCTATATGTTCTTATGTGTTAATAACACTGTTATAACTGATATTTTCTTAATTTCATCTTCTTGTTGTTCTTTTAAATGTAATGCTTTGGCTATACTGTGTATGCATAAGGTCATGCTAATAAAGCCTATTGAATTGAATTGAGAGAGAGAGAGGAAATCAATCAAACTATAAAATTGTTGGTCACATTTATAAATAATAATAAGGTATAGGGCCTCTATGAATAATAATGCTATATAAATAAATCACATTTTACCCAAGCAACCCAAAGCACATTTTGTCTGGTGCACTGTTTTAATCAGAGTAGTCACACTGTAAACATTTATGCCAGTGCATCAATGTGCATCTTACCATCCCTAGTATGTGTACCTCCATAAAAAATATTAACCAGATATAGCATATTGCAGTGTTTTGTGAAAGACGCTTGGGTTCACTATATCAGCAGCCCATTTAACCTGCTTGTGCATTGGACACCTTTGAAGAACAACAAAAAAAGGACACAAGCTTCTGATATGCCCTTCTGTAGTTACACATGTACATAGTTATATTTCATACATCTACATGATCGGATTCCTGACCTCTGTAATCATATCACTGTAACGCTGCTTATTTCCATGTTTTGCCACAGGAGGCATACGCCGTATGGAAACCAAACAGACTACAGGATATTTGAGCTTAATAAACGACTGCAGAACTGGACAGAGGTAAGGAAAAGTCTGCTTTCTTGCTAATGTAAAGACTGCAGTAGTTTCTGTCTAGTGCAAATAAATGTTTTCCCCTTAAACATACCTGAATGGAATTTGTGTTTTTCTTTTCTCAGCAGGATTGTGACAATCTGTGGTGGGACGCCTTCACTACAGAATTTTTCGAAGATGACGCTATGTTAACAATCACATTCTGTTTGGAAGACGGTCCTAAACGATATAGTAAGATGTCTTCTTTTTTTAAACCTGTACATTATATGAAACTTCTGACAGTTCATGTGGTAATTATTTTATACAAAGGTATAAATGCCTTAAGGGTGATTAAACATACCATGTCTGTGGTATTAACTTTTTGTGTTCATAGCCATCGGTCGGACGTTGATTCCTCGCTACTTTAGAAGTATCTTCGAGGGAGGAGCCACTGAACTCTTCTATGTACTAAAGCACCCCAAGGAGTCTTTTCACAGCAACTTTGTGTCCCTTGACTGTGATCAGTGTACCATGGTCACACAGAACGGCAAGCCCATGTTTACACAGGTAAACCATTCTTTAAAGTTCTGTCGAACATTTACAAAGACTTCTTGTGCTGGTTCTCTTGGGTGGTTTTCAATTTGACCACTTGTTTTGAAATCAATAAAGATCGGAGTTAGACCACCTCAAGCACCCCAAAACTACAAAGTACGGAAAAAGAGAATTGATTGAATCATAAAGGGAATACATTGACTGACGAGAATGAAATCCTTTATTTTGTATCCCCCCCGTAAAGTGGTTTTATTTAAATACCAGCTTAATTCACCTCTTCTGAAGTTATAACAACATTTCAAGAATTTTAAATAAGGAATAAAATATGGTTTGACATGCAACATATAAAAAACTATAAACAGTGATTCCCTTGTTAGTGTTTTTAGTATCTTGAATGTAATGAGACAAAAATACACAGTTTGTCGTGTTACTGACTGATGACAGAAAAGGTACTGGTGATGCTGGAGATTCCTTGCATAAATATTAAATAAATGCCCCCTCACCATCTTTAATGTTCAACCTTATTTTCTTTTCAAGAATCTAGAATTACACTCTTGAATCTAGCACCACTATCAATACCCTGCTGTAACTCATAATTTATCAGCATCTTTCAATCACACAGATTCAAGACTTTAACAACACTGTGACAATAAATTTTAGTGTCATTAAATTTTACAGTGTATTATTTGCAACTATAGGTCACAATATCCACAGACTATTTTGTTTGTTCTCCAGACCTCCGGTGAAACTAAAGCTCTTGCATGTAATACTAAGGCAGTGACAAAACAATACATGAGCTATAGGTATTATCTTTCTTTCATTAAAACTGCTTTTGTATCCACAGGTTTGTGTAGAAGGCCGGTTATATCTGGAATTCATGTTTGATGATATGATGCGCATAAAGACGTGGCACTTCAGCATCAGACAGCACCGTGAAGTCGTTCCACGCAGCATATTGGCCATGCACGTGAGTGTCTGTCAGGTTATTGCATCTTTACATTATTATTTATAATATGTCCGTCATCACTGCTTTGTGTTGGGATGGTTTACGGTTTCCTCTGAACCCCAAACAAGTTGAATATTATAATTTATCATTATTATCATTGTTACTGTGTTTGTCCAGGTGATGGTGCTATAGGACTGTTTACACTTTAAGTTCCACCATGCTCGCAGTTCGCTTTCTTTTTTTTCCCCCCACAAAATTAATGAAGACAAGACATTCTTACCTACAGTAACACATGTGTATGATATTGTATTTACCACTACCAATATATCCACTGTAAAATAAACCTGAATTACTAACTCTCTCTACAGTCTCAAGACCCTCAGATGCTTGACCAGCTTTCAAAAAACATCACAAGATGCGGCTTATCCAATTCAACATTAAACTACCTCCGAGTAAGTATGCACTTGAGCACCCTAATAGAGCTGTGCAGTATGAAGATACAATGTCAATATTGTGATATAATCCTACTGTGGTTATTATTGAGCATCTTTAAAAGCTATTTTCTGTATCAACTGTTTCATTTCCTTTCTCACGGAAATACCTTGAACCCTATAGTTGGTCTTGTTTACAAAATGTCAGTATCATAATGTGATACTGTGTATCATAAAAAGATATCTACAACAAGTGAACTTTTAAAACACAAACATTTATTTAACGTTACATTAATTATATACTATGTAAATATTTTTTGTCGGAAATGACTGTAACGTGCATAAAAGTTAAACTTTTAAAGGTTAAACCTCAGATTATTAATGTTTTGTATATTCCTTCTCTGAAGGCAAGGTTCTAGCCTGAGCATATGATGACTCATACACGTTTTGGTATGCTTGTCAAAGTACTTTTGAAACAATTCCTATCTTTTACCCACTCTTTAAATCAACTAAATGTGTCCAAAAATGGTAACTAGACAAAATTCTCAGGTTATGTTACTGTACTGTGAAGAACATACTGTGAGTTAGTTGGGGAAAATGACACACTGCTCTTGTTTTGGTATACTTTGCATTAAATGCAATTTAAATTCTATCCTGCTAAGCTCAGATAAAGTTGACCTGTGTACTGCATGCTGATTAGTCTGCCTTTTCTGTCTTCCTCAGCTTTGTGTAATCCTGGAACCCATGCAGGAGTTAATGTCCAGACACAAGACATACAGCCTAAGTCCTCGAGATTGCTTAAAGACGTGCTTATTTCAGAAATGGCAAAGAATGGTTGCCCCACCAGGTAAAGGGCCTGAGGAAAAGCTCTGTCTTCACTGTGGTGTTAATATTTGAATGTTGCTCTTCCTTTCACAACTGTAACACAAGTGTCATTGTCACAGCAGCTGAGCCAGCAAGACAAGCACCAAACAAACGACGGAAACGGAAGATGTCTGGTGGGAGCACCGTGAGCACTGGTGGGGGCAACAACAACAACAGCAACAGCAAGAAGAAAAGTCCAGCCAGCAGCTTTGCGCTCTCCAGCCAGGTACCTGTAAGCATCTCGTTTTGATTCCCCTTATATAAATATTTGGGTAATTAGACAATGAGTGCATGGGTGGCGGGACTGCGAGCTTTGCATGAGAGTAAAACAGAGTTCAAAGAAAAGACAGACCCAATATAGAGACAAGTGGACATGATCCAATGCTGGGCAGTCCCTGGTCCTTCAGGGCCTCTGGTCTGTGGGTTTTCTTTGCTATTTTCTCAGTTATTTGGTCAGAGCCTGGTTTGTGATTTGAGCTCCTGAAACACCCAGTAATGGAGACCCGAGGTGGAATGAACCCATGCAGCACTAAAGGATCAGGGATGCCCACCGCTGATCTTTTCTCTCAAAGACAGGGCTACACAGGGCTACATTTTAAGGCCACAGTAGTGTATGGTTCCCAATCAGTAAACTTCGTGCTGGATTCCAAGTGCTTGTTATTGGCAGCCATTGGCGCTTTAGAGTTTCAGTGGCTGCCGAACTGTGCTGGCGTTCTTGATTACAGTGGACGCACATGGCTTGAGGTCTGAGGTCTTAATGACCTCTGAAGTTGGAATGGGGGAATGGACGGTGCCAGTCTACCAAGTCTCCTCCACCCCTGAAACACCCTCCCCCGTGTTACGGGGATAATGTTTGCACCCCTTGCTGTCCCCTGCAGGACGTGATGGTGGTGGGTGAGCCCACTCTGATGGGAGGGGAGTTCGGGGACGAGGATGAGCGGCTGATCACGCGACTGGAGAATACGCAGTTTGATGCGGCCAATGGCATCGATGATGAGGACAGTTTCAGCAACTCCCCAGCTTTGGGCAACAACAGCCCTTGGAACAACAAAGCTCCCTCCAGCCAGGAAAGCAAGAGCGACAACCCCAGCTCCCAGTCAGCCCCGTAGACTACAATACTCACTGTGCATAGATAGGGAAAGGGCGATACCAAATGCCTGCTTTTGTTCAGAATGGCACTTGCGTTGTAGTAAAGCCAGCCTTCTTGTCACAGTGTTCTGCCCCGAGGAGTTCTCACTGGCCAGACTATGTTTTTCAACTTGTGAAATTGTGATTTGATGCATTCTGTAGGATGTAAATTTGATACAGTTAAATTTCATAATTGAATCATTTCTTTTAAAGGAGCTCACTGTGCATTTGTGCCTGAGAGAAATTCAGTGTTTGGTCCGTTTGAGTTCTCTGAGCCTCAGCAGAGTTAGTGAAGGCAGTCATGTATGTGGGTTCTTGTTCCAACCTCGGGTCTCAGTGGGTGCTGTGCTTAACTATGCATGGCGGTTTCTGTTGTGCTCACTTCACATGGAAGGCTTCTTTTATTGAATCATCTAATGATAACTATTATGTGCACCTCAGATTCAAAACCAACGCTAAATTATTTGTTTTGTAGGACCTGGTTGGAACAAAAACCTGTACAGTTCCGGAGCTTGAGGACCGGAGTTGAGAACCACTACGTAAAATCTCTTAATAAAGAAATAAATTAATAAAATAAGCAAATAAGTGAAAGCCTCGATGGTACTGGAGTTGTGGTCATGCTCAGTATGGTCATAAGCAGAAGTGGACCATGAAGCCAGACTCCAAAGAGGTGTTCGTTTTTCTCATTTGTTTTTGATTTGTTGTTTTTTATTTTTCTAGCAATTTGTAAGGGAAAATAATTATGAGCAAGTAAGAAATACCCTGAATATCCTTTGCACTGTTGCCACTCTATTTTTGATCTATTTTTCTTAAAAGAAAATTATAGAACCTTTTTTGTTCCTTTTTATCCTTCCCTCTTATTAATAAGTGAAATTTGATTAAATATGTAACTGAAGAATGGTAGATTTATATATGATCATTTGTATTATTAAAGTTATTACTTTGCGGTACAAGACTGAGGTCCTGTTAAATGTGTACTAAAGGGATTCATGGCATGTCTTTCTGGAATCTGCATGTTCCAGACATGAGACTCACATCAAGAGAAGCTAATCATTTACAGGATCTCCCCTTTTTATGTAAACATATTTTGAGGGATTTATCTCCATATGTACGGTACACACACATACTTTTTCTTTTGAGTTGATTTTCTCGTGAAAGAGATTTTTATTCTGTACAGGAAAGCAGTCAACTTGATACCTATTAAAGTCTTCATGGTACACTAACCATGCGATTTCAAATGCCTAAGCAAAGCACCTCTTCTCCTCAACAATAGAGTATGTGATTATTTAAGTCTCCCAAGAACTGTTTAGTTTTTTTTTTAGTTTTTTTTTATATATATATATGCTACAGACCAAGGAGCTAAGAGCAAGATAATTCAACTCAACTGTTGTGTATTTGATTCTACGAAGAATACTTTTCATCATTTTGTTTGTGTATTTGTGCTTGTATATTTAAGACTGTAGCTAAAGTCTGTATAAGTGTAATTGTATTTACTCGTCTTTAGAGCACCTCTGAGGACTTGCATTTTAATGTAAAGGAAAAAAAAAAAACAAAACTCATGCATTGTAGTCAGTGTTTTTTTTAGAGATATTAGTCATAGGTATCATTTATTTCTGGGATTAGCTTAAAGTTTTTCAGTGTACAATGTATTTATTTTTTTTTTGTTGCCATTACATCATGTGTGTATACATTACATTGTCAGTTTTCTGCCATTTTTAATGGAGAAAGATGGCACTGCCTTTTTTTATCATCACTTCATTTCATTTTGTCTGAACAATGAATTAAAAGTTACCTAAAACAGTCTTCAGCTTTTAAATCCTTTGGGGATATGAGATTAAAACACCAGAGGGCATTCGGCATTTTGTTTCTGTGTACTATATGGGGAAGGAGCTAAACTAATTCTGCTAGGTCCTGCTCAATTCTCTGGATGTTTTTATATTTGAAAAAAAAAATTACCTCCAGTAAAATTCTTGTTCAAATGCCTCCCAAATGTACGGTGTTTTTTGGGGGGTTTTCACCAAATTAACAGTAAAGGGTTAAACCCTTTGTCATATTCCTGTCAAGCCCCTTTGATAGTGGCTGTTTGATAAATCTATTGTTTTCTATTGTCTGCTATTGATGATTCATGTATGGTATAATAAAAACAATTTTCATGTAACTGTTTCGTCTTTGTGAAAGTACTCGTGTGATTATATCTACTTCTCCAGCCTCGCTCCTGTTTGAGTACTGAAGCCAGTGTGTTTACAGGTACAAAGGTTGAAGTGTTACAAGGAGACTTGGTCTTTTCTTTGCTCAGGCAGTGGACATATTAGTAGAAGTTTTGAGGTGTGGTTTATAGCCTTGTAGAGGAAACTGACATACTTTTCCCAAAATAAATCTAAAGGCTTCTATGTACTTTTCCATGAAATGCAAATGTTTTTTTTTTTTTTTATCATGTACATCAGACAACACATATATTGTATTATAAAGCAAGCCATTCATATGCACTGGGTGCATGTTGTAAGCAAGGATAATTTATCTATTCATCTGAACACATCGTGTATTGAGTTCAATGTTTTGAGTATGTAGCTGCTCCGTTGTTATTTTTGCAATCTAAAAAAAAATGAAAATTAAAACATGTTTACTTGTTTTTATGATTAGTTTAATGACTTAAGTTTAGAGTATTACATTATGTCTGAATCCACTAATACACCAAAATCCTACAATGTTCTCTTATGGTACTTGAATTAATTTCATAATGGTTGGTGGATGGTTTGCTCCTGGTTTTAAATCTAAACCTGCCAGCTTCCTGCATATTTGGACTATGCTGTTACATGTTTGTTCAGCTTCAGCATTGCAATATGTTCAGCAACAGTGCACACACTACATTTACTATGAAATTATTAACCTTGTTAACCTTCAAGCATTTCAATAATTAAATCTAAGTTAGTTAAAGTACTGTTTATTAGGCTAAAAAGGTGAGTAAAAAAATCTATAATGTTGTAGTTTCCTCAATCCTCCTTATCTTTATTCAAATTCCTTTTTCAACAAAGCCCTCCCCTTCACTCACTCCCATTTCTCCTCTTACCCTCTATTTGCGCCTGTGAAGTGCAGATCACAGCACGGCTTTCCTCTGGACTTACTCTGTTTGTTACATAGGAAAAACACTGCAAAACCCTCTTTCATGAAGGTGAAGGTAATGTCTGGGAACTTCTCTTTCTACTTGTTAGTAACATATTTAATCCTTGTTCTCCCACTCCTGGTTTACACTGTGTGTACACAGGGCAGTTTAGTTTGTTTAATGTTGCCTATTCTGTGCTAGTCGATTAAAGATATTTGATGCTGTATAACTTGGGGTGTGTCTAGGTCAATTGATCGTCATAAACCTTATAGCTTGTGATGCACAATTTCACAAGTTTCTGTGTAAGCATTTTGTAACACCCTGTAGTCATGAGGAACATTTTGAAACTTTAAGTAATTATTTTTTCCTTTCAGCTAGGGTGCAGTTTTGTTCACAGTCTACATTCGATTAAAAACCAACAACTTGTCTTTCTATTATATCCGTTTCATTCTCTGTCTCTCAGATCCAGAGGGAAGGTGGAAGATTAGTAACCATGAGTTAAAATACGGTTGCTTATTCACCCCTCACCAGAATGGGGACCAATATGAGGTTAATTTTTGGGATGGTGAGCTTACTGCTCTTTCTTCAGCCACATGTAAGCACGGAGCATTGTCCAGCCAGAATAATTTCTTCAGAACTGGACACACCTGAGTCTGGGTCTGTCCATGAACCTTTAGTTCACACAGGTTTTATGTCTTCTATCGTCCATTCCTTTTTGAGCTCTGTCCAACCAAACCCTTTCCCTAAAGGTAAGTTTATTTCTTATATTTGTACTAATATGAATTTGTTTTGTTCTGATGCACTTGTGTAAATATGGCACACAAGAAGCAGAGAAAGGCGAATGTAATTGTATTTACACTGCAAATAATCTGTATGAGGGGTAATGATACTTTGCATATAAGACTAAAATATTGGTGATGTACTGTATAGTGGGTGTGCTGTGTTGTTTATAATTCGTAATTAAGATTTATAAATTATTATCCAGCAGTTAAAGCTAAATTAGTACAGATGACCCAAACCAAGAAATACAGAATAAGTCTTGATGGAATAAAAAACATCTATTGCCCATTTACTTGTAAGCAGCTAATATTTAATAGTCTATAAATTATTACACCAATTCCCTTTAAGGGGTGTCTTTTTTTTTAAGCAAGGATGTAATTATAGAAAGAACATTAAAGTCTGTTAAATATATAAACCCTTATTCAAGCAGCTAGTTAATCTGTAGTTAGGCAGAAGTTAGGTGAATATTGATACCTTCTAAAGTTAAGGCTCTAAATTTTACAGGACTTCCCATACAGTAAAGCATCACAGTTTAAAAATGGCTATTCTCTGTCTTTGGTTGAACAAACTTCCTTAGTATCTGTGCAGCAGAATCACTTGCTGTCTTAAAATGCAGAATGAAGACATGCCTCTTTCTGCACCAACTCAGTTCAGGACTAACTCAATAGTACTTACCACTTACAACAGTTATTGTATTTACTGTCTTGGCATTTTCACAGGTTTTGCATAGTCTAGGAGTACTTACAGGTTATAAGTTTTGTATTGGGTACTGTATGTGGCAGTATCCTAGCTTCTGGCCTACCAGCACTAACTTTGGATATACAGAGTTAATCACCAAGTACTATTGTGGATAAGAGCGTCTGCTAAATGCCTTAAGTGAAAGGTGAAAGCTGATTTTACTAGTTCCACTACAGAGACTGTTTATGTGTTTCTAAAACACATAAACAAAATGATCAAATTTCTCTACAGGTTAGATAAAACAGATAAAAATATACTGATTCAAGTCCTTTATCTCTAAAGTCTCAGGGAAGAAGTATTACCTCATCTAGCTTTTTCGTCACAAACCGCAAAGTTGTTGGCAAAACATTTCTCATACTGGACCACCTTTTTACATCACTTACTAACGTCAGCTATGTGCATAACAAGTGACCTTGAAGTCAGGTTTTACTGAGCTGATAACAAAAAACAACCTACAACAGAAGGAAAACATTTAAATGTGGTCTTGTTCCGTATACAACGAGTAACCTTCAGGGTAACCTGGTAACATGATAACAATGACTTAAAATAGGTTTGAAAATTGGAACTTTTAACTATTTTAAATAAAACCCTCTTTGATTTAAGTTGATGAATTCAGACAAATAATGAAATGATTAGAGCTCATAATACAAAAATGACACAGTATTTAGATATTAGAGAGAACACACCTTTGGATGACTTGGAAAGTAAAAAAAAAAGGTTTCCATTTGATTGGGCATAGAAAATAGTTCTTTTTGCAAAACCCTGTTTCACCGTAATTAACAGTACCTCACTAATAACCATGTGTTTTTTTATATATGGAGTTTTGGATGTGACACAACCAAGATAGGCATGGCTCTCTTCTGCTCTGTGCCGGCACAGAAACCAGTTGGGACTACATTTGCTGTTCAGTAAATTATTATGAATGGATGACCACAAAACAATAACTAAAGATGTCAAGTTCTCTTTTAGACACAGATCTTAATATGGTGGTTCCTTTACATTTGACTGGAAGCAGAACTACAGAGAAGTTTGTTACAATTTTGCCAGATGAGAGCATTTTTCACAGTGAACATATTTGCCTATCTTGTGTGCAGTGTGTACAGAACATTATGAATTGTTACACACTTACTCATCCTGTACTTAATTACTGGAGCATGCTTTGTGCTTGGGTGCTTTTTGCACACTCAAAACAGTTGGAGCCCAAAATTAATTGTATATGTTTATATTTATGTATGAAAAGCTAAAGCTGAACGTGTTCTGAAGAAGTATGCAAAATGTTATATTTTTGATTATGCTTTAGATACTTAAAAGAAAACAGAGCAGGGAGCTATGCTAATATTGTAAGGATGTAAATATGTGTCAATGTGTTTTTTGACAGATCTTTTCATCAAAATTCTGAACTCTAGAAGTTTCGACAATAAAGAAACAATAAACGAGGTATGTAAAGAATGAACAGAAACATAACATTTCAGAAATAATGCACGATAGAAAAAAGTTTATACTATTCTAGCCAAATAGCTTGTGTGACTACAAGCACAAACACTTTTACTATAACAGCAGCACCTATGTACCTTCCCATTAATGTAGTTATTCAATTAGACAATCATGCAGATATAGATCAAAACATTTAGTTAATATTTAATATTTTAATATTAATATTTAGTGTGATCTTTAAAAAGTGGGATCAGATCAGCTGGTTTGAGTATATCAGAAACTAATGATCTTATTGGATTCTTACATAATTGCACACATGGAAAGCAGAAAAGCATCTCAGAACACTCAACACTTTGAGGTGGATGGGCTACAGGAGACAGTCAGCTGAGAACAGTAATCTGAGGATATTATGGGCACAGACTCACTGACACTAGACAGGTTTTTGTTCTAATTGTCAGCTGTTCAATGCCAGTCAGTCTGTACCCAGGATAACCTCAGATTCCTGTTTTTGACTGACAGGAATGGAACCTGATGTGGTCTTCTGCTGTTGTAGCCCATGCAAAGTTGAACTCTCTTATCAACAAGGCTCCCACTGAACACCCAGTGAACTGTTGTTTACTCAACAAGGCTTCCAACACCCACTGAACTGTTGTTTACTCAGTGCTTTTTTTTTTTGCAACATTTGCAAATTATCAATTTCTGGAAGTTCAAACCAGCCACCAGCAACCATGTCATGGTTAGAGTCAGAGAGATAATAATTTCCCCATACTGATGTTTGATGGGAACAGTAACCGATGCCTTTGACCTTATTGTACAAATCGTTATGTAAATATGTGTGTGGTACTGGTGATATCGCAAACATGGATATGTTTAAACAGTAGGAAATTACCCCTTCAGTCATGAGCTTGCACGTCATGTGTCATTGTTTTTAACTTCTCGAAATCATCACCAGTAAAATATATCGTTTATTGTCATAATAAAACATTTATATGATCTAGATATGAGTCAGTGTATATGTGTCTAGAATGTTCACATCCTATATAAGTAAACTATGTAACTTGTTTTTACCCATACCACCTTTACTCTTTCTGATGGTGAATGAAGTTTTTGCACTATGAAGTGGGATTTCTGGTGTGCCTGGCCATTGGGATTCTGTATATCATCCTCATGCCTATAATTGGGCTTTGTTTTGCTTGCTGCCGTTGCTGTGGGAATTGTGGAGGCTACATGTACCAAGAGCAGACCAATAACATCAACTGCAGACAATGGAGCTTTTACTGGGCCTCTTTTATAATCACCGTCCTTATATTGTAAGTGGAAAATGTTCCGGTAGAGCATTAAAACCTTATTACTTACCAGTATTACAGGTATTTCAGGTATAATCTTTAAAGGTAATTATTTTAGTCAGTCAATAGTACTTTCTTACAGTCTCATATAATTCTACAATGATCAGCCATAACATTGAATATCCCCTTACAATGACACCTGTCCAAACAAAGGGATACATTAAGTAGCAAGTGAGCAGACAGTTCTTAAAGCTGATATGTTGAAAGCAGAAAGAATAGGCAGGCATAAGGATTTGAATGACTTTGACAAGGGCCAAACTATGAAGACTAGAAGATTTTGTCAGCTACAGGGTCATGAATGCCCAGTGCTCACCAAGTGCAAGGGGGCATGAAGGCTAGCCTGTCAGATCTGATCCCACAGATGATCTGCAGAAGGATCTGTTGTTAACATCTTGGTTCCAGATACCACAGCACACCTTCAGACATCCTGTGGAGACTATGCCTCAACAAGTCAGAGCTGTTTTGCAGCTGTTTAGGCAGGCGGTTTTAATGTTATGGCTGATTGGTGTGTGACTCATTTTAGTAAAAAAAATAGTTTCTAAATCTGAGATTTTTTGTTGTCAGTGATTGTATACAATTTACTTATTTCACTTACTTAAGTATAGAGTCATGATTAAGTATGTAGTATGTGCTCTTGTACATCGTCAATAACAGTACGTCATTGATGTGTATGTCACTTCCTGTTGCTGTAGGATTGTAGGAAATAATAAATATTGTATCCTTAGGGCAGGGAATATTTGTATGTTCCTGAGCAATACTTACACCCATGAGAACGTGAACTCTGCTCCAGGTGAATTCAACAACACCTTAAAAAATCTACAGAGCTACATCACCACTATTCCCAAGGTAAATATGATCAGTAAAATGCCTACATTTGGGTTGGCCAATGCTTTTCCATTCAGAGCCAGGGCTTCTCTGTCCTAACAAGCTTATTTCACATCATGTTGAGACACTGCAAAAGGCAAATTACTTTGTGTACTATAGCCTCTGGTGTTTCTACCAGGAACATTTAGAGAGGTTTATGGGAAAGTTAAGAGGTGCTGCGCAACTTGACAGTTTTTGTCAAGTTGTATGGTTAATTGTTAGTTTTTTTTAAATAGAAATCCTTTAACATGCTGCATGTCTGTGTATTCGCTCAACAGCAATTAGACCAGGTGGTGAATGAGAGCTTGGTAGTTGTGGATAATATCACACATAGCATTAAAGGTGAGTCAAAGTGGCCACGCACAAGCAACTGTTGTATTTCTGTTATTAATATACATGAAAAACTGTCTGCTGGATTTTTTTTTTTTAAACTAAACCAGATATTTCTGTTTACATTCTGCAGACATTGGCCCTTTACTTGGCGGACAAATCCAAAGACAAATACAAGGCCCTATTAACCTAGCCCTGGACTCTGTCATGGTGATGGCACAAGGTAAAAAGAGTCTCCTAAAGAAAACACATTGAAATGAAATAATATTTCACCCACTGAAAGTTTCAATTCATGGACTAATCTTTTGTACATTTTATGTTTAAAATTCTATTAAAGATTAAAGATCTATTAAAGATCTATTTATTAAAAACACACATATCACATACTTGGATTGTTCAAATGCTACAGATGCAATTAACTCAGGCATGGTTGTGATAATGCACAGTGGTCATTCTCTCACACAGCATATTGTCATAATAATGTTATATTAGGGATTTTAATTTTTATATAACACTATGTCCAAGAAAATGACTGACAGCAGTAACCAAAAGAGTTCTAGGAACTTTTTATCTTTCAGTAAATAAGGTTTCTGTGAATATACTCTATAATATGGAGAGATTTACTGTCACCTGTTGAATTGAATATTATTCAAACAATACAACAAAATGTATAGCATGTGTATTAAACCTAGCCGCGTTCAAAGTTCACAAATATTAATATCAGTAACTGTGACATGGCACATGTGTTCATACTTCACTGTTTTTTTTGCATGTTAACATTTAACATTTTTATCTGAATGTTGTGTGTTCAGTTATTCAGAAAACCAGTTTGTTGCTGTACACAGTGAACACAACTCAGAAAGAGCTGGATATTCTCCAGTCGAACCTCACTGAAGTTAAAACACGCATCAACAAGACACTACTTGACCGCAACTGCAATCAGTGCCTTTCCGCACAGTCTGAACTGGACAAATTGTCCCTAGGCAGAAGCATTAATGTAAGTGTAATCTGACCTGTCATGTGGAACAACCAACAGAAATTTGACTAGGGAATTCAGTAACCACTGTTAAGTAAACCACATGGACTCTTGAGGCTCTTTATTCTGACCCTTTAATTTCCAGTCCTTGGGATTAGCAGTTTTAGCAGCTGCAAGCAGACAAAGGGAAATATATCACAGTTGTCTGACAGAAGCACAAAACATTTTGGAAACTTTTTATGCTGTGGAGCTTATTTAAATTTTCACAATCTCTTTTTACATTATTCATTCTGACCATGGACTTTCTCAGTCAACCCTGGAAGTCTGTGAAGCATAGTCAGGGGGACTGTAATTTTTTACATTTTATTATAGCTGTGATAATAATCTTAACCACTGTAGCTTAACCACAAACATATAACTATAAAATTATTTTAATTTGGACCTGTGATGTTTTGTTGCTGGAAAGTTCAGCAATAAAAAATTCTGGCTCTCATAAATCACCAAAATGTTGCTGCACATATTCATAAAGTAAATACACGCTAATTTGCGGGGTGTGTCTATGTAGGAAGGCTTTTTTTAATAGTTAAAGTGGTTCCTGGCTACAAAGGTGAGTTCCTGTACTACAGAGTGCAGGACAATGACAATGATCAGTGTTCTGTGCTTTAAGTAGGTAAAAACACACTGCTTGGGGTAATACAGTATTGTGCAAATGTCTTATGCCACCTGAAAAACAGTATTTGTGCTGCATACCTTATAACACACACCCATAGTACAGGGACGCGATGTTCAGGATAACTGTTTAGGGTATCTATTTTACACACCCCTAATGAAATATTTTCTCTTAAAACGTAATTGAATCTTTAATTCCTGTCCTTTATGTCATTCAAATCCAACCATCAATTTTTTCTCTTTAACCTTAAACAGGAGTGAATAGGATTTTAGCACAATCCAGCCAAAGTAAGTAATTAGTAGTTAGTTAAGTGTAATAATATAGCACCGTAGTGTATCAAGTAACATGGCTGCCTCGCAACTCTCGGGTCCCTGGTTCATTCCTAAACACAGGTTACTGTGTGTGGACTTTCTTTGCATGTTCTCCCCATGTTCATTCTGCTACCTTTAACTTGCTTTTAGGTGTAAACTAGTGTATAAATGTTTATGTACATGCTGTCTTGATGACCTTTGCTGTATTGTTGCGCCAAAAACAAATATGCATGTGTCACATGCAGGATGTTTCCCCACATCTGTTCTGTTTTTCACCCACAGTCCAACACATGCAGTCTGGTGAAATTTATCTCAGGTTTTGTGTGGAATAAAAGGCCTAAGGTTTAAAAAAAGTAGTCTTTCAGGGACCCTAAGGAAGGAAGGCAAATTTTCCTGTCTAGTAGTACTGGGCAGCACACATTCATTGTTCTCTGTTTTCATGTCTGGGGTGCCATGAAGACCGACTCCAATAGGTTTAGTCTCTCTTTACATATTTTTATCATATTCAAAATGTTACTTATTCAGGTTTTCATAGTTATTTCAGAAATACAAATTTTCTCATCAAGAAAGACTGCTTGATATATTTCAAAATGATCAAATTAGGAGGCACTTATTCAAAATAA
>JAOVVF010000039.1:16132521-16184247 GCA_028565595.1 Duopalatinus emarginatus | reverse complement strand
TTGGCATTAATCACCGTTGTTAACCTTTTACAGCATCACAATATAATCAATATACACTGAAGTGCCAGATATGGTATATATATGGTATATATATATATGCCATGACAGAATTTGAATTTGGTGTATTGGCATTTTACACCACAACCAGAAACTTATTTGGATAACAGAAATCTTCCTCTTGTTGTTGTTCTTCTGCTTTTTCTTTTTCTTCTTCGTCACTGTGTTATTTATAGTTTATCTTTATCTAGTTTATAATGTTATATAATATATTTTTGTGCTTGAACATAAAGTATTTGCAAGTACATGAAGTACTCTATAATAACTTTTTTCTTATTTTTTTCTTATACTGACTAATAATACCAAATATAATTCTTTACAGTATCATGCAATATTTAATAATGTTATTATAAACAAAGAAATACAAGAGTTTCTTCTGCTCTAGGCCACTGTAGAGAACGTTCTAGCGACCGTCAGTTCTGTTCAGAATGTTTTAAACAACAACATGACTCAAACAGTGAAATCAGTAAGTATGGTGAATATATACTGCTGAATACGTACTACAGTTAATTAAATAAGCCTTCTTAATCTAACATAGCTACATGAGTTGAAACAGCAGGATCATTAAGTGATGTTCTAATGTAAAAACAGAATAATCATGCACAATCTGTGTACTATTAATACTGTGGCTGTTAATACTCTTCCTAAATTCTTCTACAGAAACTGTTTGAATTTGTAGACTGTCAGATCAGAGACTTCACAATACTTGCTGACTGGGCCAATAAAACAGTGAGCATTTACTATACATTTCTTACCACACTACTATGATTATTTATACAAATACACTGTATGATGTGTACACATTGACCATGGTGGACTGATAAAAACTCTAGACTGAAACGAATGTTTGGTTGTACTGTGTGTGTCAGATTACAGAGCAGGTGGGACGCTGTGGGCCGGTTGCTGTTAGTGTCAATACTGTAGAAAATCTATTTTGCTCACAGCTAGTGGACTCTCTGGTAAGCATCTAGCTATCTATTTCTACTTCTCTTTATTTGAACACCCGTATATTAAAGTCATACCCCATAGGAAGAAAACTGTTTCTTAAGAAATTATTATGATATAAACCTATTATTAAATTAATTAATTCATTTACATATTTTCTGTGTCCAGAATGCTTTTTGGTTCAGTTTAGGCTGGTGCATGATCTTCCTCATTCCTAGCATTATTTTCTCTGTGAAACTGGCCAAGTTCTACCGTCGGATGAAATACAAGGATGAGTTTTTGTAAGTTTTCACTGCTGAATCCCAGACATATAAAAATGTACTGTGTCAGGCTGTTGGCATGGCTCACATTTTGTATTATTCCATTTTGAAGGGATAACTTCATGATGAATCCTATCCCACGAGTCCATCTGAAATGAGAGGAGAAAGAAGATGACAGTACTGTATAGTCATTGTTGCCATACTAAAGGACCTTGGCACAGCCTGAGGGGACATACACTGGATGCTGGGCGTAATAACTCAGAGCTTGGAAATCTTCTGCTTTTGTATAAAATTCATGCTACTGTAATTTTCATGCTACAGTATTTGGACCGCACACATTTCAGCCATGCTTCAGAGATTACTCTAAGTGGCATCTCCTGAGTTATGACTATGAATGCAAACAACCTATTACACTAAGGCTTCTGAGTTATTTTGGATCTCAACTTTATTTTTGCACTTTATCTCACAATGATTATGTATGTGTCTGGGATGCATATTGTTGGTTTTATTTTGTATTTTATTTTATTTTATTTACAAGTAATTATAATTAGTAACCAGAGTGAAAGCACTGCTTAATGCAGTGTTGTAATTTCACATCATTTCACAATGTTGTTGATTTCAAATGTGATGTCTTTAAGAAATCATGCTACTGAGATTGAAACTACCTGTTTCTTTTTTCACTCTTTACTGTACAATCAATACGAGCCCTTCCAGCTCCATTTCTGAGACTAATCATAGAAACAAAATCGATACACTAAGGCAGCACCAGTTGATGAAAAAACGGTCTTGTGAAGAAGCAGCTTTCAGAGTCTGTGGTTTTGCATTACTGGAGTTAAGTAAGATAGTATCTGACCACCGAGTCTGTCCTGTAAATGTAAAGCTGCATAATCATAGCCCTTCTGGAGCTGTCTGCTGTCTCCTATGATCTACTTTAATGCCCTTGCTTTCATTTAATCACAGCTTGGCTGGGATAGCAGAGGCCTTTCACACTGGTGTGCTGAACCTGTGTGTTTGGTGTAAAGCAGCTCTTACTGTGGTCCGTCTTCTGCAGCAGTACGGATGTCATTCTTAAGTCACGTAGCATGTCTGCTCGTACATGATCCTGCATATCAGTGAGCATTCCAAACATAACCATGCTGCTCAGGACAAAGGAGCAGAAAGACCCTATCTACACTCAACACTCTAACAAATAGAGATTTTTATGATTGTGTAAGGAAGTACCCAATGAACCTCTGCATGCTTTGATATTTAGGTTAATACTCATTATCTGGGTTAATAGTGGTCAATGGTATTTGATAAATCCACTATGTGTAATATGGCCTAATACTTATAATCTTTACGACACACTGAAGTGGTGCAAATTGAAAACTAACTTGAAAAATCCATATGCTATAGTTACATTCTATTATACATTTTTATATTGTGTATGGTTGCGTATTGCTTCTGCAAGTGATGTTTAATAGATTTGAATCTTTTAGGGATATTTTGCAGTCCACTCTTTATTAATTGATTTATTTATTTGTGGTAAATGACAGTTGTTCTAATGACAGTTTTTCTGTTCCCATAGCAAACAAAAAGGTCACCAAAAAAGCTTAAAAAAAAAGTCAACCTGCATCCAATTAAATAAAATACTAATATTAAGCATTGCTTTTTAATATGCGATGGAAAAAGGTGAGACAGAAAGGCAAAAAAAGCAGCACAAATTTAGCTGTGCTATATTACTACAGAGTCAAATACACCAGCTTGTGCAGCATGCTTCAATCTTGTGCTCTGCATAATAAAATTTACTTCAGATTCAATTTAAGGTAGGGTTGTGAATGCTGCTGATTCTGAACCACTAATTCTGAGTCTGACGTTGTAAAGCAGTCTGTGTTAGAGCTTCAATGCTGAATTCTTAGTTAACTTTATTATTAATAACTATGTAATGTAAAATGTAACGTGAGAATCAGCAATTATGTTTACCTCTGGATAGTGAGCAAAATAAAAATACACTTAGAAACTAACCTCTGTTGTTACAACAGACAAGACTATTAAATAGGTTTATATAGACAATTCTTTAATTATTTTCCATTATTTTACAACAGTGTCTGTAGAAGTATTTGTTCCTATATGATTCCAACAAAACAGCAAACCACATTTTTATGGCATATATGTGTACAATATATATAGATATAGATAGATAGATATACATGGATAGATATAGCTATATCAGCAAGGCAGTTAAATGCTTTCTCATGCATATCTAAAGTCACCTTTCGTACAGTATGGAGACTTGGAGCAAATTATGAAAATGTCAACATCGCTTTTGCTGCTTTAATTCAAGAACAAAGAGAAGCTTAAAAACGTACTTTTTTGTCCATTCAGGTGATGGACAAACAATGTCCTAGTAAGGTTTTGGCCACCATGAGCTGACATGTCTTTTACAAACCTCTAGAACTGTATTGAAGGGAACACTATTCCTCTAAAACATATTTGTGTTTTGATGATGGAGATAGAAAGCATAATCTTAACATCCACAACCCCACAACTCCACAACCTCCCATATCTGTCCAACTGGGTTGAGATCTGGATGCAAAGACATTTCCATACTTTGACCATTCAGTAAGCCCTGATGCCCTGGGGGATTCATGCTAGAGGAGACTAATCATATCAAGATAAAAATGTTTCATCTTAAGATAAATTAAGAGATCACTCACAATACGTTTATATTGATTTTTTTCTAGTGACAACACAAAACACAACCAGTGTTTAATCCTTTAATCCTTTCTATCTGTAGAAATTATGTTTTCTAGGTTTTGAGTAACTGTATTTACATTTTCTATAATAATAATAATAATTATTATTATTACTTTTATTATTATTATTATAAATTCATCACATTACTGACTAAAGTTAAGCCTAATTATTATGTACATTTAAATAACATCATCTGTAGTGTTATAGCAATCACATTTTCATTGTCAGAAACAGACAGCATGGCTCAGTGCAGCTCCACTTTAGGTGTCAATAGATTTTATTTCCTGTAATGACTGAACCTCAAACTGCTCCACTAGGCTACAACAGCACACCTTCACAACTATTAACCACTGAATAAGGCGAGATTTGTTCTATTACCAATGACCAAGTAACCAGTTTGACATTGTGTGACTTTGACTCCCATTACTCAGGTCAGTACAAATGCCTATACCTTTTTAATGCATGAATGTTTGGTGGAGCTTAAATAAAGACACATTCACATTAAATCAAAGAATTAGGTCTTTAAATAAAAAAACATAAATGATACGCCAAACAAGCCATTTAAAAAAGTAATAAAAAGATGCAAATCTGCATATCACTACAGACTAATCAAAATTTTAAAAGCCCTTCATATAGGCCCTATTAAGTCTCCTATGTCTCACTTTGGACAATCTGTTATCAGCGATAACGTTAAGGCCAACAGTGTCTGGCCTGTGCTAGAACCACAGTCAATGACAATACCGATATGATTTGTGTCTGGGAATGTCAGACAGAGGTGACTGGAGATCCAGGCACAGTCTTCTCTTTAAGGTCAATGTCCAGCTCAGCGCTGACCTGAGCCACATCTTCGACTGGACGTCGAGGTGTAGGGAGAGCAAGGGTGGGGGACTGGAGAATGTCTGCGTATCTCTGGCTAGATCGCGTTTCCCGCTGGAGAACTTTTTGTAGCAGAGGCTTCAGAAGCCCAATGGTGAGCTGACTCCCATGCAACTGTTCCTGGAATGGACCAGAAGACTGTGGGGTAGAGGGCAAATTTATCAGAACTAGGTCTAAAATTCCAGTAACAGTCATGTCTTCTGGACAAAGGGCCCAAAGTAAATCCAGGTAGGGGTCCAGATCTCTGTGCTGGGATACCTCAATAAGTAATGTGTTGAAAATCTCCTTATTGAGAAGAGGGCTTTGACGGCAGTGCATCTCCGCCACTTGGGTAACACGGTCCCACTGGCCTTGTCCTATGAGCATGCGGAGGGCTTGCATTACTGCATTAGGCCGCTGGCTACACAAAAGCAGCTCCACCTTCAAGTCTGGGCAGGCACTTTTACTGGGAAGGACAGCAAGGGCCCGTTTATATAAAGGTAGACTCTCAGAGTTCTCCTTTCCTAAACTCCAAGAAGTACTAGATGAAGAGCTGGACTGTTGCTGTGCCAGCTCCAGAAACTTGGGAAGCCAGCTGGGCTGGAATCTAAAGATGGACTGACACAGCAACTCGAAGACTGGCAATGTACCATTGGCTGGAGTGTTTTTCTGCTGACTGTTGTAGTAAGTAGGTGTTGTCTGGACAGTGCTTAGAACAATCTTCCATAATTCAGCAGGAGCTCTGGTAGATAATAAGCCCTCGCCGTTGCATCTGAGCTGGAGCACAGCCTGTAGGGCTTGCCAGGTCTCGGCAGGGAAGAGTTGGAACATGCTATTCAGATATTGTAGGTTTTCCCTATCGATTTCTGAGCTGAGTAGTCTGCAGAATTCTTGCTGAACTAGAGTCTCACAATAACCCTGTAGATCTTTTTCTGAAGCTTTCACCACTGATGCCTTAATGTCCTCCAGCGCAAGGACACTCTTCAGCTCAGGGTCAAGACAGCTTAAGAGTTTCTCATGTCCTGAAGAATCTTTTGCTGTTGTTTTCATTGTACTGTTGCCCAGGTAATCCCTTAAGATATTTGCCAGTGTGATAGGTGCTTGAAACATCCCACCATTCTTGAGTTTTTCGACCGTTAGCTGTGTGGTACTAAGACTCCTCTGTTGGTAATATTTACAAGCCTCCTCAAACACAGCTTCAACCAGGACAGCACCGGAGTTAATATACTCTAAATGGGAACCTGATGGTTCGGCTTTTGCTTCAGTCTCTGTCTGGATTACCATATATAACCCAGACTCTGAGAACATCTGTGGGGAATACGTCTCTAAACAGTTCACAAAGAGGAGGCCCTCTGTTTTTAAAGGGATTCTGTCCAACTCCATGCCACATTTAATGTCAATCAGGTACATCACTCTTCCCACTGCTAGTGCAATAACATCACTGTACATGTTTAGGCTGTTTTGCGTCCCGCACGCAGGGACGCAGTTATCAGGCAATTTATAAATCTGTCGTAAAGTTCCACCTCTTTGCATAATGCAAACCCATCCAGAACTCAGCAGGAGCAGGATATCCCCATGTCCGACAGGACTAAAACCACAGATGTCAGGCGGGGTAATGGTGGCCAGATAGCTGATGCAGTCAGTGACCAACCTTTTAAAGTCTAACTGTTTGTTTGCTGTGGGATTTCTGATAAGGAGTGTCCCATTACTGGTACTGTGAACCTTGTAGACATCATTCTGAGGAGACCAGGATAAAAACACTTTTCTAACACTCATGCAGGAGCCTTCCTTCATATCTGGCAACAAATATACGAGATCTCCAGTACTGACAACCGAATAGCGAGGATTATTGTGCAGTGCGGTTTTCACTCCACCCAAGGAAATGCCTCGTTCATCGACCTCGAAAGTCCTTTTACAGATGCAGTAGGTGAAGTTTCTGTGATCCACACTGAAGACCGAAGAGCTGTCTGAGGAAGGTCTCTCCTCACACCATACCAGGAAATTCTGACTGACGCACACAGAGGCGATTTTGGCTCTGGGGCTGTTACACAGGTTCACAGTCTGAATCAAGCTCCATCCTGATTTCCGTTCAGAGAATTTCCATAACTCAGCTTTCCCATTCTCAAATATTATTCCAAGCAGAAGTCCTCCATCTTCAGAGTCTTTGAGCTGGAAGTACAGCAGGTCAACTATGGAGACACTGCGTGTAAGAGCTAAATCCAAATGCTCTCGGCTTTGTACTAGGTGGGATCTTTGATATCTATCATAGGTCATGAGACCAGTTCTGGGAGCTTGCTGGATAATGTGGATGTGTCTGCCATCTGGACTAATACGGATATTAGACAGACAGCTTTTTGAAGGATTTCTCGCATAGCACTGCTTTAGAAAGTCTCTCAGTTCTTTACCTTTTGTAAAATCTCCGAAATCTGTCACCTGCTCCAAAACATGTCGTGTCATATTAGCAGAAGGTGAAAAAAAAACCCGGACTAGGAAGCAAAACACAGCAGTTAGTCGATCCTCAGTTCCTGCACTTTACGGCTCTGTCAACATACAGCAGTGCAGCATATCCGTCTTCCGGCCTTTCAGCACATCCATTACAGCTAGCTGATGCTAACGTGATCAGAAATAACTACGATAAAATAACTACAACAGACTTTTCCTATGCTGAACAATTCAACCCTTTCTGCTCGCCTCCTGACATCACGAGTTTGTTCATTTCCGGAATTAAAGGCGCTGTTCCTGTAGGAGGGTCACCACCAACGCGTGCGTCGCTTTCGATTCCTGAAAATGACTCCACAAGAGAGTCGACTCCCTCTGATTCAGATTCGTGCTCCTGTGAACAGCTGAAAGAGCTTAATAAATTAGAGTGTGGAGTCGACTCTGATGCGCCGACTCCGATGATTCTGAGTCGACTCTCGATTTCTGATTGCATGTAAGTGATTCGGCAAGAAGAAGCCTTTTTTCTCGACATCATTTCTTAAAGTGAAGCATTATTAGTTAAAAATACTTATAAAAAAACACGAGATATAGTTTTTTATATAGTTTTATTATAAATACATGTGCTGTTTTGAACTACATGGCGTGATGGTTTATTTAGCCTTTATTCTAGATATAAGATGCATATTTCTGGTCCAGAAAATCTTTTAGGATCTTATAAATATTATAAATCTTACAAAATCAAAGCAAGCACGTTAAAATATTTTTTTTCTGGGCACATTTTTTATTTATATTACTACAATTTATAAATCCAGAAATTATTGTATCACTTATATTATATTATATTATATTATATTATATTATATTATATTATATTATATTATATTATATATACCTGGATATATAACTATTATATACCTGGATAATTATAATTTTTAAATAAATCTTTAAAGTTGCTTTCACATTCATGTAGTGTAACACCTAAAAAAACCCAAACAAACAAAGAACATAAAAGTTAGTGAATTATATAACCTAGTTACACCCCTGAACTTGTTGTTCTTTGTCAGAATAAAGCAGTGCTACTAAATATTAATAATAAAATACCAATATTCAGTAAAGGGTGTTCATGCTCCCCTGACTGTTCAGATCTTAAACTCGTATTTACGACTTTTATCTCGTTAGCACATAAAGGCAGCACAAGTCCTCCGGTCTAAAGGAGAAATGCAAAAAGCCGTAAAACAGAAACATAGAGCACTATATAAGGTATAGATAGCATTGTATTAGACCCTATGTAGTGCACTAAGGTAGGGAGTGTCTGGCTGTTTGGGATTCGGTCACGTATGCAAATCGTAAAGTAGTCCACTTCCGTGTTTTTTTTTTTCGCGCGAAGCTGTCCTTAAAGTGGTTTAAACCGGTGACCTGCAGGTTTTGTGAGTATTGTTAAGCTCCTGTATTATATTTGTAAATAATGATAAGTAAGTGATGTAGAATAAAGAGGTTGTGTGGTGTTTGGTGTGTGTTTTCAGTAATCTGAGGCAGTAGTAATGATGGCGAACACTAGTGGAACCTCAGTAGCTAAGGAAGCTGATTAACGGCCGCTAGCGTTTAAAAGCCCTCTAAATACTTTTAAAAATATATAAAAGTTTCAGTATAGGTGTCAAAAACACCATGTAAGCCCATGAGCATTACTGATCAGTACTGGTTATTAATGTCTGTGAAGTGCTGGACAGTCATGTTGTCTTTGTTTATTTCAGTAAAGTTTGACTAAACGTCCCCTGAGGTAAATCCACAATGTGTATATAGTTAACTATATCACAGTATTTATATTTATTTAGAGAGTTCCAGCAAAACAGGGATGCTCTGATTTAAAGTTTACAATAACAAATGTCTCACCATGAAAAAGGAGGACAAATAAGTTCAGTTATCTGCTTGTTACTCTCCTTTGTCAGTGGTCCATGTGATATCAGTACTGATCACTAGTATTAAAGTGGACTGAGGTGTCCTTTATTTATACTGTACTTGTATGCAGCACTATTACAATCTCAGATTAAATTAAGAACACATGTAAATGATAAAACACCCAAATAACGCACATGCTAGCTACATAATATTATGCATTATGGCCACCCACAGTATCATGAGCTGTATCCTGTGATTGTGACTTGACCAGCTGTAGGCTTGTGATTAAGGAACCAGCCTTGGGACCAAAATCCCCGCAACCGATAAGACTAGACTGAAGTGCCTTTGAGCAAGGCACCTAACCACCAACTGCTCCCCGGGTGATGCGGATAGGGGATGCCCACTGCACTCTCAGAGTGCTTTTTTCTTAATTTATATACGAGGGTTAGTTAGAAATTATCCACACTCTGGCTGTAGAATTTCTTTATTAACTTTCACAAAAAACAAATACATTATTTTTGTTTATGATCTCTTTGCTTTTCTGTACACTTTGTCCATCTGGCAACAAGCTTTCCTATTCCCTCATTAAAAGTGTTTTAGACTGAACTGCGAGTCACGAATGCACCACTGTCTTTGCCTTTTCATCAGATGTGAATGTTTGTCCTCTTAGGGCTTCTTTCAAAGGACCAAACAGGTGATGGTGCAAGATCAGTTCTATAGGGAGGATGCTTTAACACCTCAAAAGGAAGTTTTTTACGTATAATTACGTATTAGGCTTCAGTTCTTCAGTAAGATTCTCACTGTAATGAGCACTGTTGATTGTTGAACATCACTGTGCTGCTCATCTTTTATACAAATCACAAGTGGGGCAGACTTTTTTTTCTTTCACTGCAGTCACAAATGAACTGATGTAACACATTCTAACCTGCACAGTGGTGACTGTGGAGACAACGACCTAGTATAGACAGCATAAATAGGACAGTGCAGTCAACAGAAGTTTTGTATAACTGGAGTGCGGATCATCTTTGACTCACCTTCGTGTTTCCAAATATACCCATCTGACTGTATTTGCAATGATCTGTCAACCATATGTTTATTTATTTATTTTTTTTGTGATTTACATTTACATTTGCTCTTTAATCTATTTCATTTGCAGAAGTATAATTTCAAGCAGAAATACTTTTAAAGAGGGCCTTGTTTAAGATGTCCGAGCCGAGACGGAGGGCCAACAGAGGCAGTCAGGAGGAGGCTGCTGGTCATGGCAATGGAGTGGGTGGGCGCAGTAGACCAGAAAGAGCAGCAGATACAGCTGAAGAAGATGAAGGTGCAGGTCCATCAGGGATCCACGAGGAAGATGACGACCCTGCCAGGCGGAGGGAGATCAGAAGCCAGTACAGGGATCTTATCAACTCTGTTCAACGTGAGTTCCAGCAATAAGGCTTCTCAGTAATATTATCTTGAAATTACTGTTACAATCTTTAAATTGTATTTTAAATTTCATGAAGTAAATTAACTTTCTGTTTGTCTTTGCTTGCAGAAAACCGTGAGGACATGCTGAATCCTGCCAACAATAAATTGTTTGATGTGTTGGAGGAGGCCAACAGACTGTTTGCTAATGGTAGTATATTTGCTGTTTTTCTTTGGTTACATTGTTGTGACATTTCTTCCCAGCTCTGTAAATATATTTTTCAAAAATCACCCGCTTTAGTCTTCGTCACACTTGTGGTCTGAACATTTCCCCACAGTCAGACAGGCCCGAGAGGCTGCACTGGATGCACAGCTGCTTGTCCTAGCCACAGACCTGGGGAAAGAAAAGGCCAACCAGCTGCATGCTGAGGGTTCAGCTTTTGACCCATCTGCATTTGCAGAGCATTTGGTGAGTTGTGTGTGTGTGGGGTTTTTTTTTTTATCCTGTCAGAAAATATAAGCTAGCAAGTTCAGTTTCATAAAATCATCTTTTTGGCAAACCTAGCTGTCCTTCATGGGTTTCAATCGCTTAGAAGAGGAGGAGGATGGTGATGATGGTTTGGATGGGTATATGCCTCCAGATGCTTGGCAGCGGCTTTCCAAAAGAGCACAACATTGCTTCAAAACAGCCCCGTCATTCCACTACATGTGAGTTTTCCCCAAGTGTTTTCTAGAAGTCAGTTTCTATGAATAATAGATTGCACATTGACTAGTTACTGAAAGTGAGAGATCAATTTAAAATCTGCTTTCTTTTCGTTAAGGTTTGGCTCATTTTTGGCTGAACCACCACCACCAAGGCAGCGGACTGAGCGACAAAGAAAAGCCCCCAGTAAAGAAGCTATACGAATCATGCCCACTCAGGTCAGAGTTATTGTCTGTGTACTGCATTGCTCTGAATGCTTTGGATCAAAGCACCAATATGTTTATTTAAAATGTCCTTTCACATCACAGCTAAAGAAAATGGAAGAATCTCATCAGGAAGCTACAGAAAAAGAGGTGGAGAGGATTTTGGGTTGCCTTCAGGATTACTTTGCTGCTGACCGTTAGTACATATGTTTTGTTGTTTATCGTTGGCAGATACAGCTGCAATCAAAATGATTTAAACCTCATGCTAATTAGCTTTAAATGTTATTGAATATTAACTATGTTGTATATATTTTTGCTTTCATTATCTACAGCACAGTCCCCCATACTCTATTATGAGTTTGTTGTTGACCCTACCTCCTTTTCCCGGACAGTGGAGAACATTTTTCATACCTCTTTTCTTATCAGGGTGAGTTATTCTGAAATGGTTTTCTTTCTTTACTGTGATCCATGTAATGTTATATGTACAAGTAGAAAGTCACCCCCACTTGGTTCTGATTTCCATATTATACAATAATAATAATAATAATAATAATAATAGTAGTTTAGAAGTAATCTTTTAATAGGTAGAAGTAATCGTCAACTTCTTTGGAATATTCAATTACCATTCAAATTATACTCTTGTATTGAATCACATATATATTTATTTTCAGGACGGCCTGGCAAGGATATATCTAAACAATGACAAACTTCCTTGTATAGGTAAGATTGCTTGTCACTTGTCATCTCTTACAACTTAATTTTTTGTTACCTGGGATTTATTTGTTTCTAGAACGATCTGTTTTATTTTATTTACATTTGCATGAACCCTGCCAAGGAAGACACGTCAGAATGAACAGTTTTAAATCTAGCAAAAACACTGGTGTCCCACAGGGCTCTCTTGTCATCCTGTTCTCCATAAATGCAAATAAGATCACCTGCGATAGCAGCGAACTGTCACTGTCAAATATTTAATTCAGTTTATTTTAATTTAATAGCAGCAATTTAATTTAGATAGCAGCTTTACAGAAATATTTGATTTATTTGATCCGTGAGGAGCAAGCAAGAAGTGATAATGGCAAGGAAAAAAGTGCACCCATACTCATTTGGGTTACATGGATAGCACAATTGAATACAGTCTCCTGCTATAAAGACACTACATGCTATAACAACTATCATACATTTCGTAAAATTTGCTTAACTCCTCATGGGCCTGTCTGATGGCTAAGGTTGTACCTTAGTAACAGTAACAGTTGTACTTGGTAACAGTAATGCATGCTCAGTGCCACCTTTGAAAAGAGAACATATAAAAACACTTAATATAAAAACAAGACTAAAATAGGCTGTTACTACCTTTTAATTCTGCACTGCACACGTGTTCCTTTTTCTATGGAATTATTGGTCTTATGTAATTTGGTCTTAATGTAATTTTGAGTCTTTTATTGGTATTTCACTTTGCCTCATTAGCCCAAACCACACCACCAATGACAATAATGAATATATATCTGTTAATGTACATTTTAAATACATTAATGAATAACATTTGATTTTAGAATTTTGATTGTGGGCTGGTACACATACCTAAACTGTAGAATTTTTCCTCGTTTTACATGTTTTTTTTACCTGTATATAATGTGGTCACTTTCTGGTAACACTCGTGTATGTGTGCACGTGTCTGTGTGGCCTTCAGCGCTAGTTGAGGAGGGTGAGCTAGAGCCTGGTGGTGCCAACACCCGTCATCAGTGTGTCATCTCAATCAGTCCAACTAGCTGGAAGGTAAGCTCCTAATGCACATACATATGCCTGACTATAAGGTACTCTTGACCGCTTGACTGATGTTATGCCTTAGTTTAACTGGTTTATGTAGATATTCATTGTACAAAACTTCTGCATAGACATGCCTGTTCTGTTTGGTTTTATATATTATTTTTAAGTAATGTTCCCTCTATTTTGCAGGAGATTATTGAGGCTTTCAATATTAAGGAGGCTTTGATTCCCACACCACCAGCACCAGTATTGTCACAAGAAGGCTGATTTTAAACAGAAAAAAAAAATCAAGAAACAAACAAACAAAAAAAAGACAAAAAATGTTTATATAATTTTCATGACTTTCATTTTAGAAAACAGTTTTTAGTTTCATTCACAATTTTTAACTGTATATGTTGTATGTAAAATGCAATGATTGTTAACTTGGAGCTTTATAATATAAGAAAAGTGTATGTTATAATGTTAATATTATATAATAAAGTTTACATTGTCTTCAAAACCATAAAATGTTAAAAATGTTTTGTGCATATGTAACTGGACACAGTCTGTTAAGTGGCATCATTGGTGTTTCTTAGACTAAGTGCAATTTGTATACAGTGTTTGTCCATTGTCTATGATTAAGTGCCATCTGGTGGAGAAGAACTACATCACAGATTAATATTTTTTATATGTACTCTATAAAAAATTTAAATTAACTGCTGCACAGTAATCTATAATAACACAGCAAATATATTTTAAGAAATGTTAGCAAATTTAGTAGAAATAAAAACTGAAACTATATATTATATTTAATGTATGATGTAATAACATAGCCAAAGCATTAAACCCCCACGTAATATGGCTGGTGAAAAGCAGGTACTGCTGATTATTGAAGCAGTATCATGGGGTACTTCTCAGTGGCAGAGACAGGGAAACTAGTCAGAGCTAAATAAAGAATGAATGTAGCCAAATACAGACATGTTCTTGAAAAAAAAACTTCTCCAGAGGGCACATGACCTTAGACTGGTACAGTGACCTTAGACAAGGTTCAGTGACCCAAGTATACAGGGTGAGTCAAAAGTTGCAGGACACATGACCACCTTCCCATTGGAAAAACGTGCCCTTGATCCGATTTTGCGGCTTTCAAGGTGGCAGCCATGTACTGGACATAGCCTAAAAGATAGGCCCCCTCACCCATTACTTGCTGGAGTATTCAGATATGTAATGTCCCTATCATTTATGAAATAAAACATATCCTGAGTTCTAACTCACTCTGTACAGCCCAGACAATGCTGGAGTGGCTTTAGGAATGTCATGGAGTGACCTAACAAAAGCCTAAGCCCAACAAAAGCTATCCATTCCAACTGAGATTAAGAAGAACAGTGGCAAATCCAAGTGTGCTATTCAAGTGTGTTTTACTTAGGTGCTTGTATACGGTGCTGAATTAAGGCTCTTAATACTTATCTAAATGTGATCTCTAGAGATTGTGTCCTTAAGGGTTATTTTATGTGTTAATGACCAGAAAAGTACATTTAGTCCATTCTAAATTTCATGGTTAACACAGTGAAGTGTGCAACAACTGAATGGGCCTAAATAATTTTAATTTGCAGTCAATTTGAGAATGCTTCTTGCAATTGGTCAGTGGTCTGTCATTCAATTTCTAAATTGTATGTATGGTGAGAACTGTGGAGCATCACAGTAATCATTCCAAATCATTTGCATATGCATTGGTGTTCTGCTGTATAAAATAAAATAAAACAAAATTGGGCATATTCAGATTTTTGTTTGGTGGTTAAGGCAGCATCATTTTTTATGGTTGTGGTCCCTTTAAAATTTTCAGATGTACTCTCTTTTCACCTCTCCCCATCTCTGTCTGCTTCACTCGATTCTGTCCCCATCCTCCTCTTGCACTGCTTGTGTTTCTGTAGGAAAGAGAGGAGCTTTTAACACACTCACAGTGCTACAAGCCATTCCTGCATTCTCTCTTGCTCCTGAGGAATGCAGGAAAGGAAATCAAAGCTTTCTCTTCTCTCTTATATTGTTGCACTCTTATATAACACAGCATCAAGGAATTCACCACAACACTACTCTGATTAGTGCTGGCGATGAAGCTTATTAATCACACCTACCCTCACACACTTGCAAGTACAAGCCATTTGGGTTTTCTCACTCTTACACACATGCACTCAGTTGCTCACATGAATCGTAGCCAGCTCTGCAATGCCATGCCTCTGTAGTGGCAATGCAGTTCTGCAGAGACTATTTCTGCAAGCCGTGTAGCGCAGCCGTCACCTCCCCTCAGGAGGACATGGAATATAGGATGGGGAGCTGCATCGGAGTCGCACGCAACCAGGTAATATCTCCATCACTCTCTATGGACAAGAAAGCAACAGATGATATGCTAGGGAAAGAGGCATAGAGAGATGTGCAAAAGCTTGATGAGATATTGAGGGATACTTGTGATCGTGACCGTGCAAAGCAGGGTGGTGGTGGTGGGAGTTGCGGGGGTTGTTTGTGCTGGTGGTGTAGAGTGACGTCAGGAAAAGAGGGAAGGAGAGCAATCATGTAATTAGGGCTGCCACTGCCAGCACTGGAGAGATGGAGAGAAGAGGAGGAGAGGGCAGCAGAAAGAAGAAGGAAAAGGGGGAGGGGCTGAGAGAGCATGGGGAGATGGAAAAATGGAGCAGTCGAAGTGAGCGGATGAGTGTCACTGTACTGGTTTATCC
This sequence comes from Duopalatinus emarginatus, assembly GCA_028565595.1. Classification (NCBI taxonomy): domain Eukaryota; kingdom Metazoa; phylum Chordata; class Actinopteri; order Siluriformes; family Pimelodidae; genus Duopalatinus; species Duopalatinus emarginatus. Next base: position 16,168,277 of record JAOVVF010000039.1, on the reverse strand, counting down.
AAGAAGAGATGCTTCAGTATAATGACTTTAGAGTGACTGATGTGTCTGAGCTGATATCAGAACACAACAACCTTGCATAGCAACACGGATGAATGGTTTACACAGATGTGATTTGTGCATTGAGTGGGCAGGTTGTGCTAAAACCTTTCTTTCTCTCTCTCCATCTCTCTTCTTCTAACTGAGATTTTCATATTTACTTACAGACAAAATCAGACATTGTGTTATAATTATAATGCATTTTCTAGTGATACATTCACACAGATATACATTGCATGAACTATTTATAATCGCACTGTCCATGTCACCCAATTGAGAATGGGTTCCAATTTCAGTCTGGTTCCTCTGAAGGTTTCTTCCTCTTGTCACCTAAGGGAGTTTTTTTCTTGCCACTGTCACTACTGGCTTGCTTATGAAGGATAAAATGTATATAAATCTATAATCCAGGTCATATATTTCTGTAAATCTGCTATGGGACGATGTCCTTTGTTAAAAGCACTATAAAAACACAACTGAATCAAATTAAATTACTTGATAAACTGGGTCAAATGTCATTAAACAGAACAAAATGGTTCATATCTGTCATTGTTATACTTACATTATATAACTACATAAATATGTTTATATATACTACATTAGTAAAAAGGATTGTTAAATATACTATGTAGAAGTCTATGATGGCATTCAGTTTGAATGGCACTAGCTTATTAGTAATTTTTTACATCTTAACATATTATACATTTTAAATCAGTGTGGTGGTCTGGGATAACCTGTAGAATATTACTACTGTTTAAGAAATCATAAATATACACTATATTTCCACAGAAACAACGTGGACAGACTTCTTCCCCTGATATCTTGCTGCAAATGTTGGGTAGATAAAGAGCCAGAAAAAAGCTTAGATTTTAACTTACTACCCAAGAGTCCTTTCCTTTGTCATACTTTGATCAAGTTGTTGGTTATGTACTATAGTAAAATAGATCAATGCCAGCTGGATTGATTAGATATATTTGTCCCTGATGCACTTATACTGCCAGCTTATGCTACAGCTGTGACAGTTTCCATACAACCAGAAAAAAGGATATTCAGTGAATTGATGAATATTTCAGCACCAATGTACGGAGCTTTTGAGGTGCTGAAATATTCCGGGGTGTAGGATTACTGTGTTTCACAGCACACTGCATGGCATCCAAGATAGGTTTGATAACACTGAGATCTAGTGACTTAGATGAGAAAAGGCAAAGCCCCAAACTTAGATGAGTGATCCTCTAGAAATAATTTGCCGTCTATAAACGGTACATTGTCCTGTTAGAAGAGGCCAAACCCATTGGAATGAATGCAGGACATGAACGGGTGTATCTCATCAGAAAGGAGGCACACATAGTGTTCACCTGTCAGAGACCTTTGTAGACGTACCAGAGATACCATGCAACTCCATATCATTATGGAGCCACCACCAACCTGTCCCAATTTTTTTCAGTCTTTTCTAATTTTCTATATCTTCAGAATATATAGAAAAGTTCAGTTCAGGAAAACCTGTAGCTTTATAGTAGACTACTCCAACATATAATCATATAAAGGTTTTTTTTCCAGGCCACATACACAAATAGTACACTGCAGTATGCTTTAACCATTCAGGATTTCTTCATTTCCTCATGATCTTACATTAGTGCATAGCGAACACCTTACATACTTCACTTTTTAACCAGTATGCAGGGATCTGTTTCCTACTCACCAGTACTACTAATTGCAGAGTGATGTACTGGTTTGTTGGATAGTCACATTTAATAGAAGCAGGGATTCTTTACAGTGCTGGCTACAAAGAGTAGAGTAACTGTTCATGTGCAGAGCTTTGGCATGTTTCAATGACCAAACTTTGGTTTATGTGAAAGCAGAGCTGAACTGGAGACCTGTACAAATAAACTGTTCATTCTCTGCCCAGTTTTACATTGTTATTTATAACCACACATTCTTTTTTGCATCAAAAAGGATTATTGCAGTTGAAAATGATTCACAGTTTTAGTGTACTGGCACTAGGGTGAGGGTATCATGCTGTGTCACCTTTCAGCGCTTATACTGACAGCAGAGTGAGGTGAACTAGGGGTGAGATCCTGAACACCACACTGTGGCATGGTGTTTGTTTACATGTAACCTAGTGGTTGTCCTGTCCAGCTGACTACCCATGAGAGAAAATACCCCCCACCCAACACCCCCTCTGACATTGCCATTCTCAGCCCCTATTCTGCCCTCTTACTTTCCTTCCTCAGCTCTCTGTGCAGATATACTGCTTGTCTGGGAGAGGTTTTCTAGAAAGGACAAGTAGTGTTTAGATACAAGCGTAGTGTTATATTAATGGATCCAGACCTTGGGAGTGTATTTGCACCAGATGTATGGGAAAGTACAGACTGCGGGAAGAACTACTAAAGACTGTCTAGGGTGGGTGAGTATTTTTAAGCAAAGTGATTTACTATGTTTTTGACTGTCTACATAACAGTTACCTTTGTCTGCCTGTTGGATTTGTACGGCATGTTTCAGTGTTAAATAAAGCTGTCACTGAACTGATGATAATGATAACAATGCCATACACAGAAAAAGTTCTGTTCAGGGCCGGTTCTCACCAACGTCAGACCTGACAGGAGGTTTTTGATTTCATCTCTTATGGTGCAGAGGTTGTTTATGTTCTACATAAGGCATATAGAGGGTCGATATTGAACTAATATTGAATAAATATGAGTATTTGAGGACAGCTGAACATTACATTACACCACGGTCACTTTAATTTGACTGCAGGCTTGGTGTGTCTTTAGATTGGCGGATATGTGACCTCTTAGGGGCTTTTTGCAAACATGTTAAACCTGAGCTGTACACACATCACTGTTGTCATGCACGAGGAAATGATACTGTAGCTATTACTGAAAGCAGCTTGTTTAGGAATGAGATAAAAGCACATGACTGTGTTACAGAAGGAAAGAGTGTGGTTGACGCTAGTGTCGAGATGGCAGGAGAAGAGTCTATTTATAACATGCCTCATATTCACATCTGTGCTTGCTGGCAAGGGCTTGTCACATGACCATGCAGGCACACAAACAAAGTCTTGCGGACATGTGTAGTTATGCTCTTTTTGTCCCGAAGACTGCCTGCTGCACTGATATCACCTTTTAGAGGACGGAATAGATCTAAAGACATACATTCTACATTAACATGCTCTAGGAAAGTAAAACTTGCCAGGCTGTTTAGGAATCTCAGTAGGGGGAGACAGAGAGCAGCTCTTAAAGTTTGTGCTTTGTGTCACTCATTATAGACCACTTTTAGAGAAATATGTGGTGCTTACTCTGTGGTTAGATGAATGGCCTTCTGGGTAAACAGGCGTATGCTTTGGTTGTGTGGCTGAGAAGAGGGTAGGGTGAATGATGGTGTGTGGATCGTAGAATGTGTGTGAGGCTCAGGATACTTTAATTGAGTCATGAGTGTGTGGAGCTCTGCTGGTCAGAGGTCATTGGAGTTTGGGGGTGGGTGGGGGTGGAGGACGTAATAACTCACACACATTCAAACATTCAGCCCAGATGTGTAAACCTGCTTGTGTGCAACTATTTTCTCCTTCTATGTCTCATGCATTATATGTGGTTTTCCCATGTTAACCAGAACAGAATTGGCCACTGAAAGATTTGATGGTGGATTTGTGTGTGTCTAAACATGTACATCATGGTCTGAATGCTGGAAGAAAATTATGTATATAATATCATTTTTTGTTTGGATACTGAATAGATGACACATGCAGTGTAAGTGATAAGCTGTAAACTTTTAAAACATAAACCATATTTTCAATATAAAGGTCAGGATTTTTTTTTGTTCTTTATTATTACTATTATTATCATTATGTATCAGTATAGATGCTGATGGATGGTATTCTATCTAGACAGGATTTCTGAAGTTTTGACATATACACAAACACCTGCAGTACTGAAATATAGTATTTATTAATCAGGCCAGCACTGATCTGTGACATTAACACATAAAATCATTTTGCTATGCCATGCCATGTTTAGTCATGTTCTGTTTTGGTACTTTTTTATGTGTTTCAGTTCAGGAATTCTGAAATGTATTTTTATTTACACTCATGTAATCATGACATCTTTTTTACCCTATTTAGTTTTATGTGGTATACAGATTCTGGTAATAGGCAGCAAGTACATATACATACATTTCTACAATTGTAATAGAGCTATAATGATCTGTCTGAATGATTAGTAGCACAGACATGTCATGTGTAAGTGAAGCATGCCACAAATTCATCACTTAAGGGCGTGTTAGTGCTGTCTTAATAAATCATCCATTTCTTAGTATTTTTTTGGTAACATGTCGAGGGATTGCTATTAGCTTACCATTTTAGCTTTAGCTGAGGACAGAATCAGAAAGTGAAAGTTTACTTCACAACAACAAATCTGTACTTTACACTCTACCAGGACAAGACACTTGCATCAGGGCCCTGTAATCTCAACACATGACACTTTCAGAGGTGCACACAGGTTTTTTTTCTTCTTCTTATGTTTGCACAAAGCTCAAAACACCTTCAGACATTTGATAAGAGAGCAGAGTCTGGCACCAGCAGCTCATTTCTTTTCCATACTCATCATTCCTCGTGTTGGTCCTTCAGTCTGGCACTGCTGCTGGTGTGCGACAGTGGTGAGATTTGAGCCTGCTCACACTGCACCATGGGAAATGAGAACAGCTCTGAAGCCTTGCCGGTAAGGATGCTAGCAGGACCTGCTTTCTTGTGCTGCATAGTGATCCATAGTGCTATAGGGGGGTCTGCAGCAGACTGTTTTTTAAATGCTTATAGAGCACTAATAGCCATGCTTATCTTTTTGTAATACAGAGCCATGAAAACGTTTGTGGCATTTGGTGGTGGCTGTTTACATTCCCACACTAATATGCATTTTTGTGCTGGTTGTGCTGACCTTGAGATAACTGTGTGAGATGGGGACAGAGTGAGTGGCGCTATGCTGGAAAATATAGACTAATATTTGTCATAGATGGTGATTGTTTATGTTTAACATGAAGGGTTTATTGGTAATAGACATAGTTATATGCAGTTCTAATCTGTTAATATTCACTGACAGACAGCTTTTGCATTTGTGAATCCGTTGCTCATATGATTCCCTTTTCCCCGTGTAACTCTGAAACTGCATTTCGTTGCCTTGTACTTGTACTGAGCAATGACAATCAAGTTGAATCTATCTATTTTAGAAATTAACCCTCTCTCACTGTACACTGTTGTTTTTGATAGAAAAACATCTTATATCACTATCACATCAAAATTATTAAAGAGGAATTTGACATAGTAGGTTAGTTAAAAAAAGAAGAAGCACTTGAAACACTGGAAATTGAAGTCCTGAGTGTTTATTTTCATATGAGCCACTAAACATAAACCGTTACTACATGACTACTGTCAAGTGTAACGTCATACATAAATGCACTGCTGAACATGGATGGCCAAAAAAAAACAGGTGAAAATAAAATTTTTGGCTTTTAATAAAAAGATTTAATCAAAATCTATGCATAGTTTTTAAATAGACTAAAAAAGCTCCCTAGCATTATAGTAGGGATTATCTTATACTTTGTTATATAATAATTTATATATTTATTTATTACCTTTTTTTTATATACCTTTTTCTCAGTACCAACAATTCCGCAAACATACTTGTATATTGACCTAAAGCATGCAACCCTTTATTTCTTAAAGTATCTTTCACACACTTGTGTTTTCACCACAGGAGGGCGCAACAGACAATGTGGTGCTCTTTCCTCCTCAGGAAACAGTGTCTGACTCCACACATGAGGTACTAGATGGTTGCACTTGGCTGCATGGCCTGATAAGTGTGTGTGTGTGTGTGTGTGTGTGTGTGTGCATGTACATGTTCACGGTTTTATGGCCTGAATTGTTTTGAACAAACTGGGTTTGATGACAGTACGCGGGACGGTTAAACCGAACAAATAGCAACAATTACCACAACACAGCTTGGTTTTCAGGGTGTGCACTGGGTGAGATATTTTTGAGCTGCATTAGACTTCAGAGTCAGTGATGAGGAACACCATAAAGAGGGCAGGGGAATTATTAGGAACTTTAGCAATTATGGCTCTGGGAGTTTTATATATCAAATCTGGGAAACATGATCTAATTTGCGCTGTGTGTGCATGTGTGTGTATGTGTGTGTGAAACCTGATTCCCTCTAAGGAAACACTATAATTGTGACCTTTGGCCCATTTCCCAGCATTCACCTGCAACTCAGCAGGAAGAAACAGAAAAGGGCAGAATTGGAAGGAGGTAGAGAGAAAGAGAGAGAGGGAGGGGCTTAAGAAAGACAGGGGGAGGGATGAAAAAAGAGAGGAGTTCTATGTTGAAAGACTGTGAAAGAGGGGGAGGGCTTTTTCCTCAAGTTGCCTGTGTTTGCTACTGTGAGTCTAGTAGTACTTTACAAGAGCCGGCACCTTTCCTTTAACCTGTGTAGTGTTGTATGTTCTCTACTACACACACACACACACACACACACACACACACACACACACACACACACACAATCGTACACACTCTAGGAGTAGCTTGTGTACACACTTGCCCTCGGTAAGGGCAACAGGACAGGAGGAAGGAACTGAGTGAGGAACACTGGGTAGGACACGTGCTGCAGTCCCGGGTGGACTGCATCATAACACACAGCCTTGTCGCACACCTCTTCTGCATGTCTCCTCTAAGCCAAGGTGAGTGTGTTAATCAGTTCGTGTATGTGATCAGTGGAGCAAACCTCTATATGCTGTTTCAGTGTACTGTATATTTATTATAACCCGCATGCATTAGAAATCTCACTAGGTGTTCCAGCCGTGACAATATTTAAGACAGAATAACAACTTGGATGTTCTGTTCACTCAAAGGTGTTTGGCTTATTACTGTTGCTATAGTAACCAGTGTGTGGCTTGGGTTGTTGGCAAGGAACGACTTTAATGGAGGATAAACGGCTTATAGGCTACACATGCTATGGGAACCTGCATGGGGTCTGTTTTCAGATGAGTGTACAAAGCCTGGCACTGCCCCTAGTCAAGCTTTTACCTTAACTATACCTGCTGTATTAGACCAGGAGATGTTACCCTATTTGAGCGCTATACTGTATGTTATGTTGTGTGGTGAGAAAGAGCTGTACATGTTCACAGCTCAGACAGGAAACAGGAAGCTTTGAAGTTTCTATAATTCTGTGAGAAACACCGACATGCTCTGTGACTCTCTGAGAAGATGCTTTAACCCCTTACTTTCACACATTTGTGTGACTACTGAGCCTAAAGCATAAGATCCTGTAATTAAAGTGTAGAGGGAATAATGTGTTTATGATGTGAATGTAACTTTGGATTTGGAATGTTCAAAAAGTTAATCGTTTCAGAATTATGAGATGATGTTTAGTTATTTAGGATGGTTGGATAATCATATAAAATACTAATACACACTATAAGTAGTGTATGTTTGATGATTGAGCTTTAGCTGTGTTTGGGATGGTCTGACTACTGTTATATACTTGAATGATTTCTGTCTTTGTTAAGGTGTTTTGGTACTACAGGAAAAAGTTCGAAAAAGGACAAAAAAAGATTTCTTTTTTGGAGTCGAAACAGTTAATGGAGTTACACAAGTCTCCATTATACTATTTAACAGGTGTGTAAAAGGATCCTAGCTGTGTTAAGAATAGGCCTATAAAAGTATAGGAGACACAAGAGACTGACGTTGTGATTTTTAGAAAAAGACAGATTAGGAGTTTTGTGGTGTGGGGAATATTTTTACATCGTAAATGCTTTGTTCTGTACGAGTCTCAGTTTGAGATGAACATGACTAATATTTTCCTCTTGGATGCGAGTCTTAGTCAAACAAATGGAAACTTTTTTTTTTCACACCACATCCTTGATGTCAAGAGTTGCCATGGAAATGCAGCTCATTACAGCGACTTATCTTATATTTTACTAGACTTATATTTTTATTTCCACTTTTATTCACTGATGAATGCAAGTAATCTACATCCCAGTGTGAAAGGGGACTTTTATATATTTTTATATAGTTTTATATATTATAAATTATATATTTATGTTTTTTGTAATGACTTAACTTCAAAGCCTTTTGGCTTCCCTACTTCTGCTTTTGCTGGTAATCTTGAATAGACATGTAACTTGAGAAACCTAAGAGATATTAGTCAGGGGTTATTTTAGCAGGTGTTAAACAGGTGTCAAGTAAACTTGTTTGCAAGTAGGAGGTTATGCAAGTAATCTTTAATAAAGCATGGGTAAAGTTCCTACTGAAGGTAAATGCAGTATCTTTATTTGATTCATGCAGATTATGATTGAACCACTTGAAACAGCTCCAACAAAAATAAGTTTTTGAGCATTATAAAAAAATTATTTTCACGATAGGTGATTTATTATATCATTTAAACATTCATAAATAGTATAAGGAGAACTTTAATTAGAGCAAGAGGGCATTTTAATAGCCATTTTAATCATTGTCTTTGTACTCTCAAAGCAGCATGCTGTGACATAATTGACCCAAATGAAAATAGCATATTTTGTTATTGCACAATCATTCAGCATATCCCTCTCTGTGCCTTTATTGTGCTGTGGGAGCTCACATTAACTTGCCAAGCTTAACAGATGACAATAACGAAGTGTTTTGTGCACAAATATTAGTTAATCCACAGAGATTCCAACTGAAAGAGTCAGTAGTCAGTGTTGGGATGTTGGAGTACCATAACTCCAATGCATTAATAGCATGTTAGTAATCACATCCAGGATCCACCACCACTGCTGATGTAAACTTTGTTAGTTAATGATATTTGTTTATCTGTGTATGTGCGCAGTGATTTTAATTGCAGAGAGAGTCCTATTCCTGTGCTTTGCTCATTGCAGATTAGAAACTGTACTTATGGTCAGATTTACTCTGTCATTCACTAAATATTTCAGAGGGCCTCACCATTCACAGACCTCTGCAGTAGAATACTGACATATGATTAGATGCTTGTAAATGGCTCCATGGTTTCTGGCGTAGCTGCTTGGTTAGATGAGGCTGTTTTATAGCTTTGGGAAAGAGCAGAAAGGAAAGCAGTTGAACCGGCTCAGTCAGTATGCCTAATCATCTCAATCCCCCATTCAGTGGAAAAATAAAAACCTGAACTAGACAGTCTGGAACAAATAAAGCACGTGTTCTCTGTTGCCCCGGAATCGGTATGACTTGTCTGTGACACTAGTGCTAATGGTTAACAGTAGTAAACTGACTTTTACACCATGCTATAAGCTTGTACCTTAGAATTATATCTTGCTGCATGATGGAATGATGCCAAAAGATCAGGGTGTGTTATTAAACGATTTAGCTCAGTATTAAGTTGACATAGGGTGTGTTTGTCTATTAAGCTCAAATGTCAGAGCCTATGTGTGTAAAGATCACAAGGCATTCTTGTTTGGTTTGCATAATTAACCAGTTTGTGAGTGTATAGTGAACATCTCAACCATTCAGTGGGCAAAGTGAATAATTAAACTCGTTGACACAGGCAATTGAATGATCAGTCATAGATCTGAAATTCCTCTCACTATTCTTTGTCTGACAGGCTGAAGTTCACAGTGAGAAAGTCAGTCCAGAGGCTGAGAAATCCACCAGTGCAAACAATGGAGTAATCCAGACTCCAGTCCATGGTCTCAGTCCTGTGGTGGAGGAAGACACACATACTCACGAGGACGAGAGTGGAAAAGAAGAGGAACTTGAGTTTCCCCATGACCTGTTGCCAAGCATAGATCTGAGCACTGAGCTCAACCTCACATGGGGAGCATCACTCAGGTAAGTCTTCAGCTCCTTTTCACCCTATCTTTCTCTCTCTCTCTCTCTCTCTCTCTCTCTCTCTGTTATACTGTTGCGAACGTGGACACACAGATGCTGACTAATGTGTTTCGGACTGGTCCTGACAAGACATACTGATAACAAGAAATTAGAGGAAATGCTTGGCATGATGTAGTTATCATTGGGCAAGTTTCAGCATGCCACATCTTTGAAGACATCAGATGCAAATCCCTATCCCACGTTTGTTTTGCATGTGTAACTCACACAAACTAAAAGCGTTTTGTGCAACAATAGCCATGGGTTAGTCAATCCTGGTATGAGTTCCTCTTAAAAAACGCATATACACGTTCTGGATTTTTCTTTCATGCATGCGTAGTGCATTTCTGTTTTAAACCAAACTAAAAACTAAACTAAAAAAGGTTTGATAAAAAAGCTAAAAAAATATATAATTGCTACTGCTAGTGCTCTGCTCTTCTTTTCCTCACTTTTTGTGTTGTAAACACAAAAATGCAGTTCTGGCATGCAGTATTTACACAGTAAAAAGCCCTTAAAAAATGAGTTAAGCTGATACAAGCAAATATTTAAGTAAATTGAATGTTCAGGGATAAAAGTCTGATTGTTTTCATAAACAATTACATGTTGATCATTAATAAAGTATATATGTTACATTACTGATGTAATGCTCTAATATTTAAACCTAGTTAGCTAACTAGCAGCTAGCTAGCATTATTAAATTGTAGATTCTAGAACCAACTCATGAATTATTTTTTAAGGGAAAGGTGTTCCTAAATATAATTTTACATGCCACAGCTTTCTTATCAAATATTTCTTAAATATAAAAGTAAGATCGACAAAACAGCATGTTTGTAAAATTTTTAATTAATTTGTGTTTAATTTGTGACGTAAATTTCTACAATATACGAACCTACTACATTTTCTTAGTTCATTATACATTCTTACATTTGTTTAGTGAATTATTAATTAATTGGCTTTTTATATTGTATGAGTTTGATGTTACATTTAAAAAAAGAAAAACAAAAAAGTGCCTAAGACTCAGACTAGATCCATGTCTCTGTACATGGTTGTATGTCCTTGTGCTACTGATAAAGGAGTTCTTTTCTTATTATCATATTTGTGGAGTAAAACAGAAGACATTAAGTTAAAGGTCACATTTAATGTAATAGTAATAGTAGTAATTAGGTGTGAGACAGTTTGTTGTTTTGGCTCTGTGTTCAGATTTGATTTTACTCTGCAGCATTTATTTGTTGAACCATATTACACAAACCACAGTGCTATTTGTGTGTACTATCCTTCCTTTTTAGGTATCAGTATGTAAGTAGGCTATTGGCTGCTCGGTTGTTTTTTGGTCAGCTTTGTTTTTCAACTTGCACAAAAGAGCTAGGAAAAGATCTGGAGTTGATGATAGATGTGGTCTTTAGAGCCAAAAATGGTAATGTCACTGAAATAGGGAAAAGGGAACGCAAACAACAACAAAAACTCTTTCATAGCCAGTAATCACACACTGTATGTATATAAATACTATATTGTTGAAAAGTAAAAACTTACTCATGTAGTTAACACTAGCAAAGAAAAAAACTATTCCAGAATACAAGTAAGGTAAATATATACAACCGTTTCCATTAAGTTAATGATTTCAGTACATTCTCATATGACCTTGCAGTGTTTACCAAAACATGCAAATCATTGGTATGAACATTTGTACTGAATTGAGCTTTGTAACAAAGTTGTATAGACTGGTTAGATAGATAGTACGTACATTATGAACAAAAGGATAATACACATATATTTAGCATAGCACCTCATATATAAAACTTGGTGGCTTGTTCATTTTTGTCTGCCAGTGAAAACTGTAATTTGTAGATGTTGGAAAGTATAAATGGAAAGGCTGTGGCACTAGCACTAAACTTCCTTATGCTTATTCAGTGTCCAAGGTTTGAAGGTTGCCTGAAATGTGGGCATGTGTAAAAGCTCAGCAGTTTCTAATGTAAATACCCTCATGCTAAATGTGACTTTCTGAATGTATTGTTTCATCTGAAAACAGAGGTAAGATTGTCATGCCAGTTGTCGTTAGCTAAATTATTTACACATGACTGTGCTACAAGTTGAAAGTATTGCTTTATATCTCTCTGCGTCTGACGTGCAGTCTTTACCACACATGTGCAGAAGGAAAGCTAACACCTGACCGGCTTTACATCTGATCTGACAATTCCTTTGTCTTTAAAGGGCAGATTAACGCTGCACATGTTCAACAAGTTTCCAAAGTTGACTGACTGTTGTGGAAAATGTACCAGAAGCTGGTATTGGCAGGCGTGTGCATGAGCATGTGTGCAGCTGGTGGTAGTGCAGGAATAACAGGAACATTTATGATTTCACTTTTTAATAATTTTCAGAGTAATGTGATTAAAAGGCATGTGACATCTTACAGCCTTTTAAAAATAATTAAGGTATTTTTTCCTAATTTGATCGTTTGCCAATTCCCACCCACTAGCTTTTCTCTTATCACATGATAGTTAACAGCCAGGGCATGTGGAGGCTAGCAATTGCTTCATCTGAGACACACAAAGCTAACCACTGCATCTCTTCCAAGTGCTTTTTATGCTATGACACAAGACAGATTAAACCACTTAGAGGAAAGCATAAATTGCTCTTGTACGCATACATGAGCTCTGAAACGTCCATCAGTGTCACAGTCACGGTGATTTGACAGGGCAGTGTATAATGCCGTCCCTCATAAAGCAAATTGTGTTTCTTAGAGTCCTGGATGCAGATGGTTGTAATGTTCAGAACAGTGAGGGGTATAAGGAGATCAAATGAGCAAAAAAGCATGCGTGTGGGTGTGCTTGTGTATGCATGAGTTCACAGCTGCATGGGATCATTTAGTGGAAAATTCACACAGCTATTAAGGACAGGGTGAAATTCAGTATTTGTTCTTTCTTTTTCCAAGTTATAACGGTTGATAAATACACTGAAGTATAAGAAAAACTGGTACACCAGTCTAAAACTTGGTAGGCCCTCATGGGGCATGGACTTCATTAGCTTGCAGAAATATTCTGTAGGCAACGAGCACTATACTTCCTGCAGAACGGTCCACAATTACAGTCATCCCAGGTGTGTTTGATAACCTCGAGATCTGGTGACTTAGGTGTAAATGACAAAACCCCAAACTCAGACGAGTGTTCCAATAACTATAATTTGATGTCTGCAGATCTGTGTGGTAGTGCATTGTCCTGTTGGAAGAGGCCAAACCCATCAGAATAAATGCAGGACATGAATAATTGTAACTCATCAGAAAGGAGGCACATATAGTGTTGATTGTCAGAGAAATGTAGATGTAGATGTAGCAGGCGTCCCATGGAATGCCAGCTAAATGAACCCCATACCATTATGGAGCCACCATACAGTCTGTACCAGTTTTTCTGGCACTTCAGTGTATGGTAGGTCTACTGTGCAGCTTTCAGCATCTGGGTTGCTTGATAAACACCACATCTGAAGTATCATATATGAATAGTGCCCCACCCTCTTCTAAAACCACAACTACACCCTTGCAGACAAGTGTTTAATTATTAATGCAAAAACCTGATGGTTTGCAGGAAGCCTTTAGCCACCTCAGAACATTATGAAATGTGCTAGTCAATGACTGATTATTGATTATTGATCATATTGCATCAGCTATTTCAGGGCATGCTTTACAAAGAGAGCTCTTTCTTGTTCAAGCAAATCTCTGTGTTTCTGTTCATGTCTATAAATTGTGTGAATAAGTAGCAGTAAACCGGATGAGCAAGGAGATCCCCTGCTGGGAGAAGTACAGCATTACATGGAGGCCAGTCCACCAGTGGTGGTCAGTGTAACGAGGTAACCGATAGCAACATGTAGTCAGAGAGAAACCAGGCCCAAACCTGTGCAGCATTGTGATACAGCAGTGTGCATGTTCTGCATGATTTTTTCACTCCCACCTCCCCACACACAACACAAGGAATGAAAATGCATCCTCTCCTTAATATCTCATAAACATAATATCTCCAGGAATCCAGGAATCCTGCATTTGACACACATATCAGTACCACACCCACTGCCACAGCACTACCACTATGTCATTGCTACACATAGTGATCATGATTCACTACGAAAGTGGGCTGACATATTGTGCATCGCAACAGTGGGATTACAGTCAGTAACTGTATATACCTGTAGTGTGCCGGTATAGTGTGAGTTTGGGTACAAGGCAGGTAGATCTAATTTACAGGCCACTTAGTGTCTGTTTTCAAAAGTGATACAGACAGTTTTCATTTTGTCTTCACATTGCATTTAGTGAACTCACCTGATTTAATACCCACAATGAAAAAAAAAACAAAAAACAAATAAGAAACCCCCCAATATCAATGGATTATCGAAAATATGAAAAGGATTCTGTGTAAAGCACTGCATATCGCCTTTATCTTTTTAACTACAGTTGCTGAATAATTAATCACTTGCAGCCTCCTGTGCTTTTATTATACCTGAGAATTTACTACACTCCAAAGACAGAAAGCATTAGGAACATGCAGCATTAATTCCAGGATTATGAGCAGTGGAGATGTGTAAGGAGAAAACACAGAATGATTGGTTGCAGTGTAACAGGCAGGTGTGTGCCAAGCTAAACACAGGCATGCTTGCACACTCACTCACACTGGCATGCAGGCAAAGGCCTGCCATTCACACCCTGTTTCTCCTCTCACATCTGGCAGGGTGTGTTATTAGGATCTTTCTACTTGTAAGTTGAAACGACAGCTATTTTCCAACATAATTTCTATGAAAGACAGCAGTGCATAGTGTTGTTACCTTACGAAAGGCAGAAGACAACCTTCTGATTATCACTTATGATTATTATGTTAGTGTGTTTTTCTATTTGCGGTTGGGAATCATTGATTGCTATAGAGTTTCAGTTGGCAGAGAAAAAATTTGTTAGGTAAATATTAGTTTCATTCTGTGAATGTCTCTTTAAATTGAAAGCACAGAGGGAGAATTACTGAGGTTAAAAAAAAAACACAGAGGCAATGTGTCTGAACAAGCTGGTGCTATTGTACCGGCCAGTGACTCAGCAGCTGTTATTCAGAAGCAGGAGCATGCGGGTGGTTATAATGTACATCTCTCTCTGATGCTTGTTTCATGAGGCTGACAGCATCTGTATAACTGTGCTTTTGTTGGCAAATCAAAGGGCCTGTGCAAAAATAAATTGCTTTTTGTGGCCAAATAGTATCTGCTTGCTGCCACTTGGAGTGCTCAAAACAGCTTGTTGTGCTGTGTTTGTGCATGGGGTGTTCTCACACTGTGGAATGGTGTATGCTGATTTTAGGATTTCTGTGTGGAATAAAACTGATGGCATCTTATTTTAATCTCCAACATTTATCTTTATTAATCTCTGTTGCTGAATCACATATAGCCAAGATGGAGATGCAGTTTCCACACAGAGCTCATCTCTTGCCCAGCATCAGTCAGTTGGAATAATTCAGGAAAATGCACTTCATCAGTCCTCAGTAACACTGCTGGACCGTGAGCTCCAAGAAGCCTTTCAGGAATGTGAGGAACAAATAGCCTCTTTTGCCATGCCCTCATGCTCAATCACTTCCTGCAGTACAGATCAGACTGACAGCTGTCTGTCAGAGGCTGTGTCTACGAGTGATAATGAGGAACTCAAGAGTGCAAATATCAAGGAGGATCCTACGTCTCTGCCAGTTTCACTCACAGAATCTCAAACAGGATGCGACCAGGGTTGCTATGGAAATGTTGGAGCACAATCTACTGATTTAGCATCTTGTACAGAAGAGTACAAGGAGTCTGTGTTTTGCTTCAGAGACTACATACTAGGGAAAACACAGCCGGAGCAGGCCAGGGCTGAAGAGCCCGAAGAACATAGTGAGAAATTGCACAGTGAACCGAAGGAGGAGTTTCAGAAAGAGCCTGAAAGTCAAACAAACACTGACACAACAAAATCTGAAAGTGAGGTGAATAAAATATATGAAATACAGGAAATACCAGAAGGTATTAATGTAGTAGTTTACAAAGACAATCCAGATAAGGAGAGTAACACTATAACAGGTTCTGTGGAAAAGGCGAATATGACACCTGAAACAGACACACAAGTTATTACTCCTACAGTCATGGATAATAAATTATTAAAAGGAATTTCCACAGAAAATAAGAACTCTGATTGGACTGGGATACAACCAAACACACAGGCATCAGACACACAAATACAGATTATTACTCAAACAAAGGCTCAGTCAGAAACAAACCCTGATCCTAAGACAAAAGCAGATAATCAAATAAAGGTAGTAGACACCCATGGACAGCAGGGGCAACTCTGCTCCACACCTCCTGAGTCTTCATCTAATCAGGCTCATCTTACCCCACTGGAGGCTACATCTGCCCCCACACTGGACCATCTGCAGAGAACTGATCAACGTAGTGACCATATTGGGGTAGACAGACATTGTAAGTCTATACCAGAACATGAAACCCTAAACCTCAGTTCAACAAGAAATGCTGAACATGAGAAATGTGTATATAAGCAATCTCCTGAAAGCACTGTGATTGATTTTAGAGATGCTAAAGCAAATGGACATGAGCATGAAAAGGGATGCAGTTCAGAGGCATGCCCACTGGATGAGGAGGAGGAGGAGGAGGAGGAGGAGAGTGTGTTTTTTATAGGCAGTGAAGCTGGCACACACACAGTGGTGCGGGGGAAAACACACTCTCTGAGCAGAACTAGTACTATAGGGATAAAGACGGAGGAGGAGAGTGCCCATGAGGAGGCTTCAGCATCAGCTGTTGATTTCACACCGCTACTGACGACATCCACAATGCCAGAAATGGTAGAATGCGAGGGAGTGGGAGAGAAGGGAACTGGAGAGTCAGAAAGAGTGAAAATAACAGAGACAGGCTATTTAGATGGAAGCACAGAATTACAGGAAACAGATAAATCTCTGCATTCTGATGGAAAACAGAGTGAAACTATTGCAGCGGAGGAGCACTTATGTTCACTAAGCTTTCCAGAGACTAACTCACCTGCAAAGGAAGTTAAGGAGGTAGAAGCAGCATCTGAGGTGAGATGCAGCAGCAAAATGCTACAAAACTCTGAAGAGACTGAAGAGAAGGGAGGAGGTCTGCCAGCTGATTGCTCCCTGGGGATGGACTCTCTCGCTGCGGCTGGTGAGAAAGAGACAGGCACTGCTAGTGTCGAGGACATGACTGTGGTTGCTGCCTCCACACCAGAGTTTAACGACAGATGTGATTGGAAGAGAAAGAGCTCTGAGTCACTGGAGAAAAAGGGAAAGGGAGGAAAAGAGGAGGGGAGAGGGAAAGAAAGGGGTGGAGCAGAGACTTTATACAGACAGCAGGCACTGTCCTTGACAGTGACTAAATCTTATCCTCGTCATGACAACGGCGTGACACTGGTGGCACCACAGAAAAGGGATGAACTCGTCACTTTGGTCACAGCAGACATAGCTGACACAGCCTTACCTTTGTTGACCAGCAGCAAAACAGTCGCCAGCAGCGAAACAGAAACAGAGAGTGAGGGAGCACCAGAGAAAGGAGCTCGTCTGAATGAGAGTTTTAATGCATTGGGTGAAAAGCAGCTAACCGGCGATATTTCACACCTGCTAGCTGCTTTAGCAGATGGTAAAGATCTTACTGCGCAGACCAGCTATCAACAAGTACAAAATACTTTGTGGATTCAATCTGAAATTAACAGCAACCAAAATAAGGCAGAAAACGGAAAGGACACATGCCATAAGAGTGAAGACCAGCATCCGTCATCTATATTTCAGCTAGATATGAGGAGCAGCACCGGAAGCTTTAACAACGTGGATGACGGAACTGAGGGCTCTCAAGACAACATGCCACGCCAGGTGACTGAGTTTGCCTCTCTGCCACCGCTAACAGTTCATGAGAATCTGTGGCACCCTGTGAGTGAGGCAAGCTTTAGCTTTCAGGGGTTATTTGGCAACAGATTTCCAGACCCACCCCAAACAGGAGCTTATAGCACATGTGAAAGCATTCGTGAGGCTGAGGTGACACAGGAAAATGTGACTGTGAATGAAAAGCATGTTGATGGTAAAAAGGGAAATGGTTCAAATGATAAAACCACTCATAACATTACAATGATTGCTGAAGAATCAGTGAAGACTGTGAGTGCTACTGATATGAAGACCTCTGAGAACAATGCAATGAACCAAAATCCTGATGTGCTTCCAAAAAACAAAGAAGAGAATCAAGGAAAGGATGAAATTACAATACTTACCCAAAGCACTTTGGAGCGTGAACCTTTATTAATGGATACTAATGAGAAATTGCAGGATACTGTTACGAAAGTGGGCATAAATGATGATACAAGCCTCTTCAGTCTTATTGTGTCAGATGTAGAGAAAAAATCTGAGGCTATGCTCGCCACCAAAGATGTGGATGGAACGGAAAGTAAATCAGTGGAATATGATGAGAGAGAAACTTGTGAAGACAATGTCCAGAGCATTCAGAGTGAGCGCCCTATACATCAGGAGTCCATGTTAGTCTCACAAACGTCAGAAAATGTTTCTCAGGAACTTTGTAACAAATCTGAGGAAAAGTCTCTTCCCTGGTCAGATGGAGACAACATGCCGTCCAGCCACTCTATTGACAGTACAGGCATATTCCAGCAGGACCTAAAATCAAATACTGAACAACCCAGTGTAATTGGATTACAGCCCAGTGTAATCAGTGGATGTCCTGAAGCAAAATGTGAAGAGCACATGAGTGAGCTTCAATATCAGTTAGACTCCTGTCATGACACTGGGCCAGCTTCAGATGTTGCCATGGGTTTTGTGAGTACAAAAGATTCTATGCCTACTGCTGTAAATGTACCTAGTGCAGTGGAAGGGAGCCTTCCCTCTGCCAGAGCCAATATTCAAAGTGATACTAAAGTGCCTATTGTGCTCAGGCCTCCTGGCCCTATGATGAGTCACTGGGAGGTCATTAATGAATATAATGTTTCTCTCCCGGGAGAGGAAATGCAATGTAGCCAGGAGGTTAAAGCAGAGATGAGCAGTAAGATTGTAAAAAACAGTACTGTAGAAAAATCACAACCTGTGGAGACTACAGGAGAAAAAATAGAAAACAATGCTAGCGTTTTCTGTTTAAATGTGTTAATGCCAGATATAACAGTCACAGCTTCTTCCATGCAGGATGCCAAATTAGCATCTGAAGAAGTGGAAGGTACTAATTTGACTTCAGGCATCTTACATGGTGATGAAAATGTAAATGAAAAGATAGATGTTGTGGTGCTTGATAACTCTAAAGATGGAAAATCTGATATGGATGTTAAGCCTGGGGCACCCGAGAAACCATTAAGCACTGCCCTGGAAGAGTCTTGTTCTGTACCATCTGCTGCTAAATTCTCCAAAGCAGACAACATGCTGTCAAGCCAGTTTATTAACAGTACAGACATATGTCAACAGGACCAGATATCAAGTACTGTGATTATGGAAGCATGTTCTCAGGCAAAACCTGATGACAAAATGAGTGAGCTGCAAAACCAAACAGATTTAGGTCATGACACTGAAGCAGACTCCAAAGTTGCAATGATTGTTTTGTCTACAAATAACCTCGCTCCTTCTGAAATAGATGTATCTGGCTTGGGGGAAGGAGCAGTTTCATCTTCCAACGTTCAAAGTGATCCTAAAGTACCTATTGTGCTCAGGCCTCCTGGCCCTATGATGAGTCACTGGGAGGTCATTAATGATTATAATGTTTCTGTCTCAGAAGAGGAAACACAATGCGACTATAATAAAATCAACTCTCTGAGCAGTGGAAGTATTGGTGCAGCAGACATAAGTAATAAGTCTGAGAAAACTGTTGCTGTAGAGAAACCCAATGAGCATTATTTATCTTCGGAGATGAAGAGAGAGGAAAATGAAAATGATAACAGTGCTTCCAGTATGAATGTGTTAATCCCGGATATACTAACAGGTGCTGCTTCTTCTGAGCAGGATATGCAGTTACCTTCTAAAGAAGTGGAAGTTACTAGTTTGCCACCAGATAGCTTAGATTGTAATGAAAATGCAAATAAGATTAAATCAAGCCAGTCTATGAACAGTGCAGACATTTCTGTAACAGTTCAACAGAACCAGAAATCAAATACGATGATCTTGGAGGAATGTTCCCAGGTAAAACCTGAAGAGAACATGAGTAAGCCACAAAATCAAACAGATATAAATCATGACAGTGGAGCAGTCTCAGAAGTTGCCATGAGCACCTTGTCCACGAAAGACCTCACACCTTGTGATGCGGCTGTATCTGGCACGAAGGAAAGGGAGATAAGATCTTCCAATATTTTAGGTGATCCTGTAGAAACACCTAATGAACATTCTCAAACTGTACAGTATACCAAGGTGTCTTATAGAGAAGTGGAGAGTAGTAATTTGGCACTCGGCAGCCTAGGTACTGATGAAAAAGCAAATAAGGGGATTGATTTTGTGCTACAAGAGGACCCTGGAGATGATAAATCTAAAGTGGGTGTTCTAACAAGCAAAGCAGGAAGACAATTAAGTACTCCTCAGGAAAGGGATCAAATTACACATGCAAGTACTATAAGACAAGCCACTGAGCAAAACACGAAAACTCCGCCTCTGATTCCACAACACTGTGATGACAGCAAACTCTATGATGAATGTGCTGCTCTTTCTAAGCCAAATGTGTCAACCGAAGATGAAGTTTCATTTTCATCTGAATACGTTGGCTCTGAATCAGAGGACAGAATGACTAATATTCAGTCCCCACCATCTGCCTGTGAAAAAACAAATTCCTTGGTGGAAATAGATGCCTCTTTGGCCAAGGAATGCTGTGAGATTGAACCTTCCACTGTGACAACACAACAGTCAAGTCCCAAACCTGATGCTTCTGAAATCAGCCTTGTCCTAAATCAGGTGCTGATTGAGGATACAGCTAGCTTTGATAAAAATAATACAGAAGAAAAACAGGTCATTACAGTGCTGGAAGAACAACTGGAAGAACCAGAATGTGCAATTAATGCTAATCTATTAAAAGAACAAACGATTACAGATAAACATAATGTCTCTGTAGATAAAATGAAGTGTGAGCAGTCAATCAAAGCTGTGGGTACATTGGAGGATGGACTGTCTGGAGACCGTGAAGAAATAAGCCTTTCTGATGAACTACAGGAGAGCAATCAAATTTTAGAGACAGGAGTAGAAAAAGTACAAACCAGTGTTAAACAGGAGTTGATGAATGTGGATCACAGTGAGAGACCACAAGAAAAAAATGACAAGAAAGAAGATAAGCAGTTAGATGAAACAGTACCAGGAACAACTTTGAAGACTTGTATTCCTGAACCTGGCTTAATCCACGCAGGATTTGGAAAGGAAGTTGCGAGTTGCGGTAGGGATTTGATTGAAGCCACTCATCCATCCATAGATCAGGACCTGGTGCAGGTGACAAGCTGTAGGAGAGACCAGACACAAGATCAGACAGTGTTTAGTGAATTGGATTTGGCACCTGGTTTAAATATTATGTCCCATGGCACAGAGCTACAACAACCACAGGAATGCATTGAAGCCAGGGAAACTGTGGAAATTCAAGCTTCAGAAAGGTATGATGATGTTTCTCTTAAAGAACCCATGTTTAGTTGTCCTAATTATGAATTGCAGGCCAACGGGAGTTTGAAACGTAGAGATGAACCTGAGAAACACTGTAGTAGTTTTGGGGATTTGGAAAATATCACGTTGCTGATAGATCATGACAGTGTCATTACTGAGGGTGATGGGGGTCTTGATGGTAAGCAGAGTCAAAGTGAACCCAGTGTCAAAGCAACAGATTTTAGAGATGTCTCTACTATAATTAAAGACATGAATGAGAATAGTACAGAAGAAAGAAACCAAGCAAACCAGATTAAGTTGGTCAATCAGGAAAGTAAATTCCTGGGCATTTCAGCAGCAGCTCTTGAAAATACCGAGCTTAACACTGAGCTGAAGGAATCACCAATGTCTTCCATTCAATCATCAAAGGAAATTGAGAAAAAACCTGACTTGGGTCAAACAAGTGAATCACAGGTTAGTGTGGACAAACCTGGATGTCTGGAGGAAGTCATAAACGACCCTTGTAAGGCTGTAGATCTTGCCAATGATTTGCCAAAACTATGTGAGAATTCTAGCACCTCACAACTTGAACGCAAAACAGAGGATCAGTGTTTCAGTGCTGTCACCTTTGACAAGAACAAATGTACCGAGGTGGCCACAAGTGTTCAGGCTGAGGCTATACTACCATCTGTTTACAGAACTCCTGTTGAGAAAGTGGAGCGCGAGAGTGTTGCTGATGTCTCTCAAGACATGGACAATAAAGTGCTGACAAATAAAGCTCAACTTTACCAAACAGAACTCCCTTGTACACCCCCTCAGACAGAGACATTAGCTCTGGAGACGGAGGCGCATAAAGAGGCAGCTAAGGACCCCAAACATTCACAAAACAAAGAGTGGCAGGATGCAGTAGATCCTCAAGGACAGCATAGTGAGCTACTGGGTTTCACAACAAGTACAGGAACTGAAGAGGAGACCAAAAATAAGAAGACGCAAACAGCTATTTCAGGAGAGGTCAAGCAGATCGAGCACAGGAAGGAAGAGATAAGTGGATGCAAAGAAGAGGGAAGAGAGAATGAGGCAGCAGACAGCAGGAAACTCACAGAGAAGTCTGAAAAGCCTGAGACTGGGGATGTAGCATGTGATCTTAAAGACATAAAAGAAAGAAATGAGAGTAAATTGCCTGAACACAAAGAGGAGAACTTGCTTTCATCCACAGTCAGTGGTGGCACTGATGTCCTACAATCAAGTGTCAGTGATGGTTTGCAGACTGAACAGGAAAAAGAATTAAGCCCCAAACTCACTAGTGTTGTCATGGTGTCAAACTCACAGGACCCTTCCCAGACATTACTTAATGCTAATGCAGACTCGAGTCATAGGGCTGCCAATTCGTTTATTCAGACTATGCGTGAAAATGCTTCAGAAGTATTGGAAACAGATCATGGCTCACAATATGGAGAAGGCGACTTCACTTTCAGCAATGTTGTACAGAAGGCAAATGTTGATAGCAATGAATACACTGAACAAGTAGCCACAGACAAAGACATGTCAGTTACTTTGCATACTAGTATATTATCTGAGGAGGAGGTTTCAGGTGCAGCTTTTAGTCCTATACAGGATCAAAAAAATCTCAGCACAGAAGAACAATGCAAGAGCTCAGACTGGCTCCAAGCACTGAAAGAGGCGGCCTCTGTATCTCAGACACCTTGTGGATCTGCAGATAACAGGTACTTAAGAACTTCTAAGGAGAGAGTTTATATAGTGACTTCATAAAATAAAGTGTTTAGCAGATATATTAGTACATTTCAAGTTTTTTTTAAATCCTGTATATGAAGGTGGTAGTTCACATGACTTCCTGGGTCAAAAGAAGTCAGGATGCTTTTAATTAAAATAATTTCACATTTCCTATAATTTTAGGCAGGATTAATTTTTGAATGTCCATGTGCCTGATGTATTTTTTTTTATAGTTGGTCATGTTGTTAAGCATTTGTCAAGGTTGCAATCCGATCTGGGCTTTGTACTTCTGTGTATACGTACATCGGTATATTGTACATGTTTTTATCACTCTGAGTAAACATGGTATATAACAGGGTTGTACAACCCCAGTCCTGAACGGCCAGTAGCCAGCACAGCTTGGAGATTTCTCTTCCCAAACACACCTGATTGCTCTTACCAGTTAATCGACAGGGTTAGTGGGTGTGTTTGAGTACAGAAATGTCTAAGCTGTGCTGGACACTGGCCCTCTAGAACTAAAATTGTGCATGCCTGGTTTAAAATGTCAGTCGAATGACCTCTTCATGTGAAAATAGGCTGTTCTGGACTGTGTTTAGAGACAAATATTACCACATGCTCTGGCAAAGGCCATAGAAGTCTAGTTATACCCTAACCTACACTTTCAGAAATGTTTAATTTACCACTAATATCCATTAAGGGTCCATAAATGGGCTATGCAGAACTCCACAATGAGAATTTTCATTTCAGGAAAAATTCCCAGTTAATTTAAAGAACTCAAAAACAAGTATAAAGATATGTAAGATTCTGAGACTGTATAAATTATTGTGGTGGTTTAATTAAAGGTTTACACAATCTACTATGGCCTTTTATCTCCTGAAGGTGATCTCAGCAATGACATCATGTCATGCCCTTTGTGGCAAGAAAGAGCCTATTCATATAGACCCCCAAGGACACATCGCCCTCACAGAGACTATAAACAATTGGTCATGTGATGTTGGTATTCTGATGCACTCTTGGCCATCTCTTGACCTGTTTTCTATGCTTGTTATTTCCACCTAGACCTTTCGAGACTCTTGACGAACCTCAGGCTGAACTTGAGTCTTATTCCCCTGTGCAAGACAGTGACTCTGTAGTAAAGGAGCAGCCAGAGGAAGCACCAGATACCAGGTAGGACCTTTATTACACTAGATTACCACCTTGTAAAAAAGTTTTTTATCCTGTGAACTGTGGATTGTTTTGTTAGAGGTCAAAATTATATTCATATAGGATTTTACTGTGATTGAATCGCTCAGTTATCCGTACTACGTTTACTTTCTCTTGCTATAAAATGACATAGTCAAACCATAGAGCAAATGCTGCCTGTCAGTCATAGCCTCTGACCCAGAAGTTGAATCGGAGAGACAGCCTGGGGTCAGACAGGCTGACAGACTTTCTAACATCTTATGCCCTTTTGCTTCTTATAACACAAAGGTTAGCTCGTTATTTCATGCCAGTAATGATCGGTGTTGTGCTCTGGTGCCATAGCTTAAGAGTAGATGTAGATTCTCTGTGGTCCTCTTGTAGTTGTGGTCCACAAAGAATGTAGGCTACATGTGTGAGTGTTCTAGCAAATGTGAGTGCAAGAATGTGCAACCATGCATACATATATGTTTGCTATTTGTGCCAACACCCTCACATGAGGTCATTTATAGAGGCCTATCAGTGCAGAACAAAAGGGATGGAGCAGTGGCACTCGAGACCAGGGTGAATGAGTCAGAGTGCATGCTTGTGTGTGTGTGTGTGTGTGTGTGTGTGTGTGTGAGAGAGAGAGAGAGAAAGAGAGAGAGAGAGAGAGAGAGAGAGAGAGAGAGAGCAAAGTATCTTGAGGTATTTTGAGTGCAGCGCCTAAAGGGAATACCCTCCATTCTGTAGTGTGTAGTCTGCACTCACTCAGGCTAGTGGACTCAACACTGTGCGCTTCAACACTTGGTAAGTTCTGCACTCATTTCACTGTTCATGAAGTTTAGTTATATAACTTCTTTGATGTCGCTGATGCTCATGGGACCTTTAAGCATTAATAATTGTCAGGGCGCAACAGATGGAAAGTGGGAGGAACTTTATGCGCTACTGACAAGCATCTTGTTTCTATCTAATTGCTTCTATCTCTACTCCTGTCTCTCTTTCTCTCTCTCTCTCTCTCTCTCTCGCTCTCTCTCTCTCTCTCTCTCTCTCTCTCTCATATTCCTGATGTCAAACAGATGACTATGCTCAATATGCGTACCCCTTTGGAGTATTTTTAAGGATGATACTCTCAGTGAAATAAAGTTCAATAAATGTGAGACAAAGGTGTTTGCATGCTAATGTCTGGTCTGTTCAGCTCTTTCCACTCTGACTAACATAAACATGTGCTAACAAGCCACAAGTGGATCTGCACATGCTCACCATAACAGTAACAGACAGTGTTCACCTGCTTCTGGCCAGTTACTTTACTTTTTTACTTTTACCCCACTGACTAAACACATATGAGCTTTGACGGTTGTTGTGGATGAATATATATGTTTCACATTTATTTTAGTACATTATTTACCTGTATGCCATAGTATATTCTAATTCTGTACAATTAATACTTTCAATGCTGTTTACACCACTAAATGTCTGGGCTAAAAATCCTAATCCCACCTAAATGTTTGATGCTCTGGAAAGCTGAGCAGTAATGACAAAGTTAGAATAAATGAGTATGTGAAAGAATCAGAGGTATCATTGTAATTCATGCTCACCAGAAAAGTCTAGGAAGCAGTAGATTATAACCAACTTGGGGGAAAAAACAGAAAGTATGTAACCTTTTAACTCAACTATAATTAGCTGAAACTGCTTTTGGCTGACTGTAAAAAGGCGTGAAAACTACTTTAGGATACACTAGTTGCATTGTTATATGCCACCTCATTCACCTACTTTTATTTATTGCAGTCTGTTTGCTATTAAACCCTGTCTGGGCCTCTAGGACTATTTCAGAGAATACAGCTGCTCCAAAATGATGAGGCTATGTGTGAATGTATGTTAGTGTGTATTTGTGCATATGTGTCAGAGAGAGATAGCTGTGCTAATTTCATCTCTTTTCCAAATTTCTGTTGTTTGTGTTGTTCTCATGTCACTTTGGATAACTTAAATATCTATTATAAGATGAGCATATCTGAGTATGGGGTTTTGTTGATTAAAAGAGTTGGAAATACCAATGCTATGCTAAGCTATGCACAGTTGTTAAAGCAGTGTGGATGTCTGGAGGCTGAGATGCATAAGTGAGGTATATTTTTAGAGTGTGGTAGGACGCAGGCCCTCGCTATGAGCAGCTGGAGGACCGTCTGCTGTCTACCCTCTTGGGCTTTTGCCACCTTTCTGTGGCCAATACTAGTTATGATGTATGCCATTTTAGTGGTTTACATTTAATTTTGACTTTGGTGGTGAGGCAATGTATAACGAAATAATGTACCGTACCAAAATACATGGTTTTAATTGTATATTTTTAAATATGCTGAAAATTCAATTGTAATAACATTCTAAAACTATATTCCAGTATAGCATTACAAGCTAGACCAACAGAACTATTAAAAATATTAAATAGTATAAATAAATGTACTAGTATATACTGATTAACCACAACATTAAATGCAGAAAACTACATACAGATGAGGTAAATAAGAGTGATTATCTTATTTCACTTATTCTATAGCTCCTGTAAGGGGTATATTAGGCAGCAAGACTGTCTAGACTGTCTCTTCTCAAATCCTATCTGTTGGAAGCTGGAAAAATTGTCAAGTTTTAGGATTCTGACATGGACCAAAATTTGATGGCTAGATGATAAGTCAGAACATCTCCAAAACAGCAGGTCTTATGTGGTGTTTCTAGTATGCAGTGGTTAGTACCTACCAAAAGTGGTACAAAAAAGGACAACTGGTGGACCTGCAACCAGGTCATGCAAGGAGAGATGAAGGCTAGCCCATCCGGTCTGATCTCACAGATGATCCACAGAAGGATCAGTTGCTAATGTTGTGGTGCCAGATATGACAGCACATCTTTAGCAGTCTTGTGGAGTCCATGCTTCAGTCACTGCCCTCTGCAGCCTCAGAAGCTAGCTTTTGACTGACAAGAGTGGGACAATATGTAGTCTTATATATTTTTTTAAGGTTTACAAGTCTGACCATTCTCCTCTGACTTCTCTCATCACCCAAAGAACTTCTCCTCACTGGGTGTATTTTTATTTTTTGTACCATTCTGTGTGAGTCTAGAAACTCTAGTTGCGGGTGAAAATCCAAGGAGATCATCAGCGTCTGAAATGCTCACCAGTGCTTCTGCCCATGCCACGATCAAAGTCACTGAGATCCCATTTTTCCCCTGTTTAATATGAACACTAACTAAAGCTCTGAATCTGTATCTGTATGAGTTTATGCACTGAGCTGATGCCACCTGATTTAATAGTCACAATGTTCAGCAGGGATTACAGATTCATGTAGAAACCATATTACTCTGTATCCATGTACTGTGCATTAATAATGTATTTATCTGTCACTAACAAACCTTAGGCTAAACAAGCCTTCTGTCCAGCTCTCCTTAACCCTTTGTGTATTTGTGTGTCCAGGCCACTGCTGCCAGAATCAGCTGATGGGAGTGAGTCTGCCCTTTTCTTCCCCCCACCCCCAGAGGAGGACACATTGCTGCCTGCTCTCCCTACTCACCTGTTCTGTGACAGCTCTGAATTTCCCACTCCGCCACCCACACCCCCAGACAGCGCTTCTCTAGAGCTTGAACCTGAACCTGCACCTCCTGTTTCTCCCTCTGATTCGGATCAGGTCCCAGATGCTGAAGTCCACCTACCTCAGCTAGAGCAAGACCAGCAGCCAGGTCCTCCAGCCAGGTATCCTGCTCTTCCATTCAACAGTTCTTGTGTGAAATGTGCAGCTGTTTGTTCAGACACATTTAACCTTGATATAGGTATTCACCACATGTTTAACTTGAAAGGTAAGCTGGTAAACCACAACTGGGGAGTTTCCTGTTCTTCATGTAGACCTTAATGGATGCAACACACTACTAAAAGTGCTGATTCACTGCTAATGTTTTCTGTACCCTCTGACTGCCTGCCTTAATGAAGACCACACTTGCGTAGGTGGCCGCTCTGTGCTTCGTGTTATAGGCCTGTTACTGCCAAAAGACATCATTCATTTATAGCTATTTAATGCAAATTTTTCCTTGCGGATAATGGCAGCTTTTACTGAAGTGTTAATGCGACATGCTGAGATATACTGACCTGGCTAATGCTTCCTCAGCATTTTTCCCCTGCTGATTCTCATAAAGATGGCAGCACAGTAATGTATGTGACAAACGTTTACAGACCTCTAATTCGTAAGCACATTATACATTATTACAAGCTATAGGCATTTTAGCTTTTTCTAATATTCAGTGGGAATTTGAGAAGACCATTATATATTTTTTATGGCCTTCATGCCTTCTTTCTGCACTGACATCATGCCCTAAAATATGTGGTGCTCAGATGTGTTCTGTCATGTATATGTTTGCTCACACAGATATATTTGATCTATAATGTAACACTTGCCACAGATGAAGCATTTCACTAGCACTGCTTTGTTTGGATAGAGGACAGGATGACTCAGCCACGTTGACAGGCTGTGTGAATAGCATGCACTTTCCTTTTCTGATGTAGAGATTCAGTGTGCTGTGCTCAGGATCACTGCCTGACTCCATCTACACACTGCTGCCCACTACAGTATATAGTGAGGGAATGCATGTAGAAGCAGATAAATCTACAATATTAGTTGCTAAAATGTAAGAGATTTTGACAGCACACATTTTTCTCTTTATATATTTTGTAGATTATAATGTATTATTATAATGCATATTCATTACATAACGAATTTATAA
Organism: Duopalatinus emarginatus; assembly: GCA_028565595.1. NCBI lineage: Eukaryota > Metazoa > Chordata > Actinopteri > Siluriformes > Pimelodidae > Duopalatinus > Duopalatinus emarginatus. The sequence goes on along the minus strand of JAOVVF010000039.1, from coordinate 16,139,159 downwards.
CACATCAAAATTTTAGGGGCTTTTCTATCTGCCTCATATTCATTTGTCAGAGCCCCGTGGACTGCCTATACAGAACCTATGCATTTTGTCCATGACATCACACATTTCTTTTAGCATAAAGTGCCATTAAATATAATAAAACACAAATACTTACCTTTGAAAGTATTATCAAAATGCTAAATCAAAGTTTACCATTCAAATTATTGTTTGTGGTTTTGCATATCATGTTTCATCCTGTACATATTTATTAATATCCAAAAAAACAACTAACATTGCCTAAGAGATAAGCATTGTATTACATTCACTATACTATTACTTTTGTTATACTCAGGGGTTATATTGGACTGGGGCCGCCCGGGGCTTAAACAATCTAAGCTACTTGTCAATAAATATTGAGCTTTAATCTTTTTAATGTTAATGCAGGATGCTAGCTGGCAAGTTCAAGCTAGCTAGAATGGTTTGAGCAAAATATAAGCGCTTGTTTGATCATTTCCTAGCTATAAACATAATTAATTAATGTCTGTGTATAATTTTATAATTGTAGAACATAAATTAATTCCCTTTTAATCTAATTACTTAACAGGTCCATATTAATGAATTGGTATTAATATACTTTCCTTTACCAGTAGCCCAAACACCACCATACCAATATTTGATGCTGATATGCAGAAGCAAGTGCCTTATTTTATGTACAGTGTGTCAAATGATATCAGTCATAGGCCTATTTAAAATGAGTAAAATGATACTTTAAAGTAAGATTTTTTTATTTAAAATAAAACCTGCATGTGCATCCATGTCGATCCTGAAATCACACAGCCATCGTACGTTTTAAATCCCACTTTAACCTAATAGACCACAGCCTTGTCTTTATAGGGTGTCTAGACTACAAGCATGTTTTACAGGGTGTTCCTGTAATTTGGCTAAACCTCTTTGTCACTGACTATAAACAAGCACGCCCCCTGTTTTTTCATTGGAGGGTTAGGTTGGAGGGCACTGTCTGTACTAAGGTGGGTGTGTCTGTGTGTCTGAGTGGCCTGTAAAACCACAGTTCTCACACTTCTTATTTAACCTAGTTACAAAATTTACAGTACTTTACAGTATTATGCAGAATTTATGTAGTAATACCTGTTTGAACCTTGTAACCATGTAAAAGCAAGTCTAATTATCATGCATTTACTGCAATTACTGACACTACTAATGAAACTGTATTGTAGGGTTAATTTCGTTAGTCAGAATTTGGGGTTTTAATAACCGAGTCTCAGTTTGCTTGTCAGATAAGCTAAATTATCTACCATACTAACTTAGCACCCATCGCCGCTTACCAACAGTTAGAATAGTTTTGTGTTAGAGAAAATGTCAGGTTAGGAAGTACCTTTGAGAACATTTTGTAAAACTTCAAATGTAAAATATCAGCTACCAAGCTCACAGGTGGCCTCCCAAATCAGGCAGATATCATGGCAGATATGCTAGCGTAAATTTGTTAAATCTAAAAGACAATTAAATTGGCTGAAAACACAAGAAAGTAAACTCTCCAGTTACCAAACTTGAGATTCACAGAAACAAGCAAATACACAAACAACAACAAAAACCTGCTTTCCAAGCTTTTTTAGTTGCCTTTGGAATGCAGATGTCTGCAATACATTAACTGAAGTCGCTGTTTGTTCATATATCAGGCTTTCAGACTTTTTTACTAACATTAATGCTTTACAGCCATCTCACAGGAAAGACACAGATAAATTTGTTTTCATAGTGAAACAGTAAATGTTTACTTTAATGTCAGCCTTTTCAACCACTGCTTCTATAAATTATATCATTAAGTTTGCTGTAATTTGAGGCTTGTAACATACTATATCACACTAGTACAGTTTGCATGTAAGAAATGACATGTAGAGTAAAATGGTTCTTCTGCAATTTTGTAGTTGTTGGCTGCATTGCTTTAAACTTTATATAGAAAAGATATAAATATAGTCTGTGGTACAGCATATGTAAAGCTCACTGCTTCTCCCTTCCTTTTGGAGTTACTTTGAGAGACTGCAGAAGCAGCATCTGTCTTTTTTATTAATGTATTCCAGATACAGTAGACATAGTCAAATTAAATTTGGCTAAGCTTTTCTTTTCTTTTAAAGCCCTGAATTATAAGCATATTGCTATTACTTTTACTCTATTGTTATTATTATCATTTAGCTTTATGGATGGCGGTGAAAGATATTAGTGTTTTCAGTGAGGACACAAATGGGGGATAAATTAACCATAATAAACCATTTGACCTTGGTGGTTGGTCAAGCTTTTAATGACTCTGATAGTGGCTTTAATATTGAGTGGCAGGAGCTTTAATCACAATCTGCTTGATTGGCTATGTTTTAATATACACAGTGTCAAATGTACATTTCTATATAGATTTATAGAAAACAATTCTGGTCAAAGTACACATTCTATAACTGTGATGTTCATATATTAGTGTGATTATGTAAGGAGAACTTACATAATCAAACTGTTAGCAAGAACAGCATCTCCACAACTACATAAAATTAAGGTTTTGTAAAGTTGCTATTTATAAAATGCTCATAACTGAGACGAATGCACATTTAATTCAGTTAAAAATCACAAGCACAGATCAGCAAACAATATTGCAAATAATACTGGATTTAAAGGTCATTTTTAACCTCTTGGAGATCCTAATACTACCTTAACAGGTACAAAAGCATTGCCACAAGAAAATTTTGGACCAAAAGGTTCAGTATTGTACCTCAACATGGTACAGCCCCAGCAACAAGCAGTTTTCTCTTCAGTAAAAAATCCATACTTAATGTTAGTGTGACTGGTAGGCAAAACAAAGGGTAAGGGCACGGCCTCATCAGTAGGATTAGCTCATGCTTGATGAGAAATCTATATAATAGCAACTGATGCATAGGCAGACCCATAACCTCTGGGTCCATCACAGATTTGGGTGAGGTGGGGAAAAAGTGATAAAGCAGTTTTCTGAAGTTGGAAATAACAAACAGAAACATCCTTATTAATATCTGATGATGTGAATGCCATCTCTATACAGACCAAAGTTGAAGGTTTGCAGGTTGTGTGTGTTTATTAAGGCATTTTTTGATGGCTCTCATAATGGCTCTCAGAAACCTTGCATCTAGCTGTTGCATTAATACAGTCTAGAGTTTTGGTATGCTGAATTTTCTAGTTACTTGTTTTACCCGAAGCTATGCTATCGTCAGCAATTGATACTTCATTTTACACAAGAGAGCCAATGTATATGTAGAGTATGTTACTATATATTTTTTACTTCATTATTAGCTTATTACTGTTATTTTCAGCTGGGTCACATTATGACTTCATGATGATCAACTTGAATTAAAAGGTAACAATTTAAAGGAAAAAACATTAAATGCTGAGTGGCTCAAGATGGCAAAAGAAAACAATGTAGATGACTTTGAAAGAGGTTTCATTATTGGGACATGATTCAGGAGCTTTAGTTACAAAGACTGTCTGTGTTTCGACAGGACCAAATTGATCTCCATTTAAATCTATGGGAAGGACATCATTAAATAAACTGGGAAGTTGTGGTCAAAGTGTGGATTCAATTACAGTGATGGTTCATTTAACACACCAGAGCCAAGGACTAGCATGATTACCATTTAGTACATGAAGCATGAGAGATTTCTGGCATGTGTTTACATTGTTAGATCAGATTCAAATTATATAATTTATGATTTTCCTCATTACAGTTCAATATAGCAGAGTGCCAAAGCTGTGTCTATCCCCAGAGTAAGTAAAAGCTCACAGTTTTAAAAAGCAATAGATAGGGCCAGGCTTGTGTGAAAAGTTCTTTGTTCTGCTTTCCCATGAGCAGACAATAGGTTTATAATCCTCATGTTTCAGATCCCATCAGCCTCCCAGTTTCCCATATTCACCACTCCTCCATACTGTAAATCAATATGAATTGTGTGGACTGGGCAGACTAGCAAGATCTCCACTGTCTGCCCTGGAGGCATTTATACTGTATCTTTCTTTACCCTTTTATTCATTCCTATGCTTTCCCTTTCAACTTATGCAGTGTCATGTCAGGGGACATATTTCATTTTGGTATGGGTTCAAGTATTTAAATCTGAGATACAGTCTTCTTCAGCGTGGACAGAATTCATTTTGTGATGGCAGTTAGCACAAGCTTTTGCATTGGTAAGCCCATCTTTAATTGCGGAGAATTCAAGCCCTTTAAAAGGATAAAATGTGGTGTTATTTGGTGAAAATGTCATCTGTAAGTGATCAGGATTAGGATCAGGATTTAGTCATTTTGGCATTTTCACAGGTATCAAACAATATAAGTAATGAAAGTGTGATTATTACTTTAGAAACAGAAATCGGGTCAGTCTTCATGAATAAACTAAAACACGCACACACATTGAAAGGGATCTTTCTCAGGGTCTATTGTTGAACTCCTTTTTGTTTTCAGCCGCCTGTCCTCTCCTAATAGAAGTTTCTATTTTTTTCCATAAAAACTTACCAGCAGTTTCTTTATAATGCATGAAAAAATGTGCACAGAAGAAAAGCAGTAAAAAGAAGATAATGTTATGTTAAATTTTAAATGTCAGGTGCAGTTGTGCTTTGGATGGAAAGAGTGAAAGAATGAGAATGTGGTGGGGGATGTGTTACATAGCGTTGTGTGGGGGGTGCCCTATTGTTTACGTTCCAGTCGCAAATAGGGCACCAGAGGGCTGATAGACAGGGAAAAGCTGCTTGGTTGTTTATACCTAACTATCCCTGCGGGCTAAGAAAGAAAGAGAGAGAGAGAGAGAGAGAGAGAGAGAGAGAGAGAGAGAGAACAAGAGGGGAGGAAGATCACCAGCATTAGCTTCACTGAATGGTCCAGTGCTTCAGAGAGGGGAGGTACTAGTGTGGAGTAGCATCATCCTCCTTCCTCCTCTCTCTCTGTCTCTTATTCTCTCCATCTTTTATTTAATACCTCTGCACACTGTTTCGCTGTTGTACCCTTGAAGCTCTGCTGTTGTCACGGTTACAAGCAAGCCTCAGCCTCCTCCCACTACCAAGTAAAAACAGCATGAGAGAAGCGGATTATTGGATAGAGGAATCAGGAGACACTCCGATGGGTAGATGCTGAGTGTGGCCCTGCAGACTGCCCCTGATGCCATCTTATCCTGGTTCACTTGACAGCGACAAGCCGACTCTGCTCTCCCCTTCCCCATCGCTCGCCGTCTGGAGGAGGGGGGGAGGTGGAGAAGCAGGAGGAGCTGGAGGAGGACGGTGGAAGGGAGCAGGTGGAGGTGAAACTAGCCGAGAATGGGAGCAGTGGAGTCCAGCGAGCAAGGACAGGTTCCCTGTCTGTTTCAGGAGCGTCCCGAGAGCATGTGAGTGAGGACAGAAAAGGAGAGAGGGAAGGAGAGGAGGGGGAGTTTCTTGATGATCTCATTGTTGTCTCATGTTATTGTTGTCGTGAGAATGTGCTGCGTAATGTACAGCTCACCTGTTCGGTTTGTCTTGTGCAAATGCTGGCGTGATAGCCAAATGAGACGTGTAAATGGTTATCAGTCAGGCATTACTGACATAAGCATGCTATGTGAAACAGTGACAATAGATTATTATTGTTGGTGGATGACGTCATGTTTGTGCCAGTCATGTATGTGTTCACATCCAGGTGGAACACATATTGACTATAGAGTGAATGTGGTCAGAACTGGTGGGTAGGGGACTCTGTGTACCCTGGATTTTGAGTGTGTTTCTGTGGGGGATGGAGGACAGTGCTGCAGGGAAAATGAAAACTGAGTGAGCTGGTGCTCAGGCTAAAGTATCCCTGAGAAGAAGGGGGATGGTGACATAGCAGATGAGAGTTATTTATGTCTCATACAGCATTAAGTAATTATGAATAGATCAGTGGGGTGGCTGTCATATTTTTATATGAAGCAAAAATGTATGTTGAGAAAATATTGTGATTGTGAAAATAATATGATTGTTTAATGAGCTTACTTTATACATGCAAAAGCAGTTATGCTCATTTTTAGTGGTAATATAATACTAATAAAGGTTAGTAGTGAACATGTGATAAGTGTTATGGTCTATCACCGGTTTAACATGAGAATGTGGACGTTATAACTGTTAGCTTTTACGATACACATACTCACAGAATATAAATTTCTTGATGGAGTCAAAATCTGGTTGCTTTATGCCTTTATCTTATGTCTGATTATAATTTTGTGGAACGACAATGCCAAGAGAAATATTATTTAGACCTTATTGGTTTACGTTTATAGCTCTGAAGTATCCGATGGGTGGGTGGTAGGACTTTTGAAATCGTTTATTGGCACTCAGATGCCACTTCAAATCAGAGTTAAGCACACTGTTTTGCATCAGAGAGTACTGTTCATCATGCCATAACCAAGCTTTTTGTCCGCTTATGCAACCACTTCAAATATTCCCAAGTAATACTGGCACACCTAAAAATAAACTTAACCAGACTTTGTGCTGCAGTTCACTAGGACCTTTGGTCTGTGAATATTTGACACAATTTGTCAGTAGCACAGAATTAACATTATTATATGTAGATTATTACTGCTCCCACTACCAGTGGGCTATCTGCACTATCCCCTCCCTATATTTAGTGTTAATGTCTAGTGTATTTATTG
>JAOVVF010000039.1:16108840-16129082 GCA_028565595.1 Duopalatinus emarginatus | reverse complement strand
ATAGGATACAAATTATTGAGTAAACCTCAGAGTCATTAGTTTATATAAATTGTGTATTATTTCCAAGCATGTAGGTTTGTAACATATCTTTTTCTTTCCTCCTTTGTTCATGTAGTGCACTTATACACAGAAAAGATTGCCGTATGGCTGGGACACAGCTCTAGCTCTCTGGCAAGTACAGGGACTGTGATGAAGTATATTGTATGCATGCCAGGGATTCTGGTTGTTTCCATGCAGACAGCGCCGGCTGTATCTGTCTCCCTCCGTTTCCTTCCCTTTTGTCTCCCTCTGCCTGCTACTGATGCCTCCTTTCTTTTATCCTATATTTTTTGCTCATGTTCTTGACTGGGTCTTTGTCTTTAAGTGCAGCATTAGTCATTCAGTATCATTTATTCTGTTTAGAGCTATAGCAGGTATTTCTATTGCTTCCACATCAGCAGGAAAATCTTTTGTTCTCTGGTTTCTCCTCTATGCATTGCTTTGTTTGAGAATGCAGCACAGCACACAAATATCATCCTTTGGCAGTAAAACATCTCAAGGGATGCATGATTTTGATATTACCGCACTGCAATTTATATGTTTTGTTGAAATTTGCACTTTATATTGCCACACACGGACAAAACCACTGTCTGTGTATTCGTGTTTACGGTGATAAGTGTGACCCATTAGAGACGTGTGATTACATGTGTGCACGTTTGAGAAAGAAAAGGATAAGCCAAGATTTTGTGCAAGCTATCACTGTGTGCCCAGGGGAGCATATGGCCTGAGACATAGTTGCCATGGCAACAGTCTGTTTGCAAGGCTATGGTGGAATTACCCTGGAAAAAAAGAGAGATGCTTGGAATTGATGGATAACCCCATTAGGTTTGTTAGAACTTGTTATTAACATAATCTAGATTGGGGGGGGTTAGTAAACTGAAGGATGCATCAGGGTGTAAGTTTTTATTTTTATGGTTAATATGAGTTTAGTAATGTCACAAATAGTTATCTCCACTACAAAGAAAAATAGTTTGAGATGCATGAGAATGATTGACTACACAAACAGCACAATGACTCATGTAGGTATACAGAAAGCATCATATCTGATTCTGGATTTAGATCTTCACTCGTGCTTCTCCTCTACAGGCACTCAGCTTTGGCATTGACCACCCTCGGTGATGCTTAGCTCCCTATTCTATTCATTGATTTCTACCGTCAGTGATCCGGCATGTCACATTAGAACCACACTTAACCGAGCCATATTGTAAGTGGACACAGATGTTGCCAAATCCCCCATGGCTTTGTTCACACAGACAGAGTGCACACACAGCAGGTGGGCTTGTGCCATTGAACATGAGTGAGAGCCTTTGGCATGAGCTGGATCAATATACTTTTTTTTCTATGTAACTGCTTATAGGTTCAGTACTGTTTTTTTGTAAAGTGTAGCCACAGACTATAAGTCTGAAATTAAACCTGGTGTCTGTTCTCCTGTGTGCATAGAGTGTGGTTCTGCTCCCAATTTGGCTTATGAATGTACATTACAATAAGACTGCTTAAGACTTTTCCAGAATATAAATGGAAGATAAAGTCTAGATAAAGCTTTCTAGGTTAGCTTTGCAACAATGGCTAACAGTGGCTTTGTGCAAGAAGGAAATCAAGATGAATCAATTATTCAGCTAGTTTAGGAACAGAAGTTATTGTGCTTTTTTAAAAGTAATTTTTAGAATTTAGCATTTTGATTTACGAGAAAGTATTTCTTTAATACTTAATTATTTAAGGCTATATCTCTTCATATTGTGGCACAGAGGGTAGAGTTAAACCCTAACAGTTCCAGGGTCTGATCCTGAACTCAGGTTATTTTCTGGACATAGGTTTCTTCTGGATTTTTCAGTTTCCACCCCCTGTCTAATAACATGCAGGTAGATGGATTGACTATGCTAAATTGCCCAAAATTGGTGCCCAATGATTGTCAGATGTCCCATTCAGATTGTGGCCAGTGTTCCCAGGATAGGGTCCAGATCCTCCATGTCATGTCATAAGTGAATTTCTTAACATCTTTAAATGTGAATCACTTTACTGGGATCATGATTAAAGTATAATACATTATGCAGGTATAGATAGAAGGAGAAAACACACACACACACACAATGGAAATACATGTGCATGCCTTCTCTGTATGTTAGATCAGGGCCTTTGAGTATAATTTGAATGCATGTATTAGATTAAGTATAACAAGAAAGGATGGGGGAAGACACATGCAACATGACATCATGCAAAAGACACAGAAAGGACTCTATTACACAGACTGCTCAGACAGAAGCTCCCCTTTCTCTGCTGTTTGCAAATGTGTGAATTATTACAGTACATTTGCTGCAGATAGAACTGTGAGCTTGATTCACTGCTCAGCATGAAGGCAAAAAGGGGATGCAGAGAGAGAGAGAGGAGGGAGGAGGGAGGAGGGAGGAGGGAGGAGGGGGTGGGAAGCAAGGAGACGTGAGGAGTGCAGAGAAAGACAGAAACAGGCAGAGAGAGGCAGGCAGGGCGTCTGTAGGTGGTGATTATCTGCCACAAGAGTCTCTTGGAAACCCCCCACATAAGGAAATGCTATAGGATTATAGGGAGGAGATCCTATAAGCATAGGCAGTGTGTGAGTTGAGCTGGAGCAGAGAGGAGAATGGGAAGAAGGCTTGTTTGGTGCAGACCTGACTGACAGAACAGCCGGAGTGTTTCTGCATTTGCAAGGGCGCACTTGGTGGTGGTGATGGCGGTGAACGCATGGCAGGCTCTGTCCCCATTGCAGTGGGCACGATGGGGCTGGGATACATTGCTGGGGGGCTCTGGCAAAGGGGATGAGGGCGACCCTACTGTTGGACTTATGCAGCACCTCTCCTGGAGCTCCAGAAGTGACTACATGATCAAGGCTAGTGGTGGGCCGGAGAGGCAGAGGTGAGAGTTGCTGTCAAGCACTGAGATGAATTAAGTCAGATATTGATGCAGGGAGATTGGGTGGGGTCTGCAAGTCAGGAAAAAAATGTTGCGCATCTGAATTATGGTCATTGTAGTTGAATTAATAAATCACTGGGAATTTGCAACTTCTCAGTCTGTGTATGCCTATGTATGTGTGTTTCTCATGTAATGTGCCTGCATGCTTTTGAGCAGGTTAAACCTTATTGTGGCTTATTTTATATGTGAAGGTGGTTAGAGTATGTTTATGAATCGACTGTTTATAGAGGAAAAAAGAAAGAGGGAGGCAGAGGCAGGGCTGCATGTCAGAGCCATGGTGTCCATCGTCTTGCAGCAGATTCAGCAGATTGACTTCCAGCTGAATTTTCCAGGAATAGAAAATATATCCTGCAAAGTGTGCGCTTCATGAATTAACCAGCCATAAAATGCCTTCTAATGTCTCTACATATGCTATCAGAGTGTGACAGTAATGAGAGTAATCCTGCTGTCCTGCAGTGCTACTGGCTCATGATGTAAAATACAAAAAGCTTATAAATATAACTGAAAACTATATGTATCATATATCTGTTTTTTGATTTTCCATGTTTAAAATGTGAATTTGTATTTCATAATCTGAAATGCTTCCTTAGTCCAATGGGGGTGCAGTTGTGATGTTTGTCTTACACAAATGTACTTATTTTAATAATGGGATTAAATCTAAATCATATGGACTCAACTGTATACACTGGGTTAATGAGGTTATTGCTATATCTAGATGCAGCATAACATTGTTATTGATTCTTTCGGTTTTTCCATTGACTTATGTTAGGAGCTCAGACTCTGATGGCACCTTTGAGACCCCTGAATCCACCACCCCGGTGAAGACTGCAGCCCCTCCAATTCCCTCAGTTGAGCAGCCAGAGCCTATTGCACAGCCTCTGAGCTCCAATGACACAGGTAAGTGACAAACACAATGACAGATAAGACACATAAGATGGAGACATACCTATCAACCTGATCATCTTTTTCTTTTTTTTTTGTCTTTGTTTTCTGCCTGTTTCTTAAGTGTGCACGGTTTCCTAGTACAGAAATGTAATGTTTACCTTTACAACCAGCAAAATTATATTTTACCATATTAAACTTTATTGTAGGTTATTCCATGCAAAAATACAGACACAGACACAATCCTAAACAGACCATAAGTGTTTACATGGATTAGAAAGAGAAGGTTTATCTTTGTAAAATATAAAATCTGTCTTAGTGGTTCTTTGTGTATTTTTTAAGACAAAGAGGTTGGTTAGTAACGCCCTCTAGAGGACATCAGGATCCACACATGGTAACATCAGTGTTCCTCTGGAGCTTGACTACATAAAATTAGTCCCCAGCATGGCTTTTGCTCTATAAGCAGAAATTATATTATAAAGTACAATATGAATGCAGATTTTCAATCAATTACAATCAGTAATGTAAAGTAACTAAGTACATATAATATAATACATGAAAAGTATATTAAACAAATACTGCACACACATGCACACAAATAAAATATCTATAAAATTAACGGGCAGTGCATGAAAAAAAAATCAGGTTTTGCAAAATACCAAAATGAGAATTGTCCGAATCATATGTAATATGTAAAAGCATTTTCTAAAATAAAATATTTGAAAAACAATTAAATGTTGTTGTTTTTTTGTTTTGTTTTTTTGTATTTTGCTTAATCTGCATCTTTATTTAAGGAAACACCAAACCAAGTCAAACCAAATTCTGTAGGCTGCTGGAAATGTGTAGATTCCATTCAGAATTAATTTAAAATAGCATTATTTTACTGTCACTCAATTCAACTAATATTTATTAGTCATTATTATAATCTATTAATAAATATTGTTTTTATATGCTTCTGTTTTCCAGACTCCTATCCTTTGCCTGCCTCAACAGTAGATGATTGTTCTAGTGAGGTGGTAAATACTCCTACTTTCCATCCTCCCCGTCGCTCTGTCTCCATTGTCTTTGATGAAGACAAGCCCATAGCAAGCAGCGGCACCTACAACCTCGACCACATCCTTACCACTGAGCCCTTATCAGCACCAGCACTTGATTCATCAGGGCTAGGCAGTCATACACCACTAACCCGCTCACTCAGCTTTCAGTCTGGGGAGTTAGACAGCTCTAGTCCTGGAGATAGAACTGCAGGGGGAGCCTCTAACAGATCCACTCAACCTCGTTCTGAGTCTTTCAGCATTGGTACAGAGAGTGCCCCTGGGACTCTACGACGAGTCAAAAAGCCTCGAGCAGGCTCTTTAAAGAAAAAGGCTCTTACAAGACAGAACTCAAACCCTGAGAGTGCCACGTCCAGGAGTGTTTCATCCAGCAGTACCCCAGAGGTGCAGAAAAAAGGGAAGCCTCTTGCAGAAAGTCCTGTACAAACACAAGAGGAGAAAGAGTGTCCCCCAACCTCACCCAGCCCCAGCCCAAGCCCTGCTGGCACCCTCAGGCGGACCAGAATCAAGTCTCGAGTAGAGAGTCCCCCACCTGTATTGGAAGAAAGCAGCCCTGCTCAAGCACCAGTTGCTGCAAAAGCAGACGAAGAGATTTTGCCGGTTCCTGAGGAGCACTCTCCCATTCCTCCCAGTGCCACTTACAAATGGGACCCAGATAATTTTGAAAACATTAACCCCTTTTGCACAGGCGGCAGTAAGATTGCCAACTCTCCTGTCTTGGGAAGGAAAGCAGACTTCCCTGCCCCTGTGACTGACCCCACCCCTATTCCTACAGAGGAGCCCCCTGCTGCTCCCTCACCTCCCTCAGAGAAAACCCTCAACACTGAGGAACAGCCAATCACCAAGCGGCAGTCTGTCAGACTGGAGTTTGATTACTCAGAGGAGAGTGGGGATACATCACAGAGCAGTCCTCTTCCTCCCAAAAAACTGGGCAAGAAGCAAGGTGCCAAGATGCCTCTTAGAAAACCAAAGCTTGGGATTAAGAAGCCTCCTCCACAAACTGAGCAGCTAGATAACACACCTCCTGCAGTCCATTTAAATGACAATGATGACATTCCCATTCCCAAAGCATCCTACAACTTCGATCCTAACAAATGGGATGCTGATAATTTTAACCCATTTTCTTCAGGGAAAGGCATTCCTAACTCCCCTCCTAAGTCCAGGGCAAGCTACAGTTTTGATCCAGACTCTTTTGATGACTCCATTGACCCCTTCAAGGCATCCAATAAGATGGGAAATTCTCCACCGAAAGCAACATCTTTGGAAATTTCCAGCAATGACAATGAAAATGACAATGACAATGTTGATGAGCTGCAGAATCAAAACCGGAATAAGCCAGCCAAAAACAAGAAAAAGCCCCTCAAATCGTAAGTGTGAGACTAGTATAAGAGTGATTGACTTGTCTATTGTAAGCATGTGTTCTGTGTGTGTGTGTGTGTGAGAGAGAGAGAGAGAGAGAGAGAGAGAGAGAGAGAGAGAGAGAGAGACAGCAGTCCAGTCTGTCTGTTACTTGTTCCCATGCCACTTTCCCATGTCACAGGAAGTCCAGTGGTTTTTCTTCTCTCTGTTGTCCCCTGTAAGTAAAAAGATAAAAGAATAAACCAGCATTATAAATGATAACACACATGACCATTTGCTTTCTGACCACACCATTGTCATCTTTTAATAGGATTTCATTTGCCATCACAGAGAACTGTTTCTCTTTAACTCAGACATTGGTCTAACTTTTAAATCATGTTCACACCATCTAGGCCTTGACACATCAGTGAGAAAGAGAGAAAGGAACATATATGAAACTACATATACAAATCATCTTTATTTAATGGTTTTGCTTCTGTTCTGTTATGTAAATCTGGTGTTTACTTTCCACCAGAAGTTACTTCACAGGTAAGCCCAAATTCAGAAGGCTACCAATATATAGTATTGGAACCTCCAGGTGAATACAGGGAAAAATAACACATCAGCTACCCATAATACACTAACAATAGCATCGAGTGGTTTACTAAAGCTTCACTTCTCGAATATGCACCAGTATTTCGATCTTGTTAAAGGTCAGTGATTTAGTCAGAACACTTGTGTAATATTTGGTTCTTTTCACATTATAACAGCTGTGAATAAAAGTCCAACCCAGATGAAACGCTCCAGTCTCAGACTGGTTTGACTATAAACCAAGTTGCACACGGCTACCTCACATGGTGCTGATGGTGCACTTGTATGTGGTTTGGAGGTGTAGCTTTAGGGGGAAGATACAGGGCTGTATTTGTGTAGAATTTGTGTTTTGAAACAACTTCATCTAACTAAATCTAAAATCACTAACTATACCTTTAGCTGTATGTGCTTAGACAATCTGTATAGAATTGTTAAATGCTGGCTGCTGAAAAGTAGGTTAGAAAAAGCAACACTGCAGGTATGTATTCAAAAAAAGTTTCATTTATTTTGCAGAAAACAAGACTGAATCATTTATGCCTTAAAGGTTGTACTAAAATTCAAGTATTCAAGCAGCATTAGTTCTGTTTTGTATTTGTCTTTGGAAAATGAGCTTCAATCCTCATAATATCTTTTTTGCTTTATTTCACAGTAACACATTTAGAGTGAAGAAGTCACCTAAGAGGTCACCTCTGTCTGAACAGGTCACACAGGTAAGGCTTATAAAGAAAACTGACTGACTTCAATCACTGACTCTTTTTCAATCAATGACAGGTCAAGTTCAAAAGTTGCATCTACTCCTTTACTGATGGATCAAATTATTACCCAGCATCATCTTAAACTCACAGAATTGTTCAACTGAACCTGTTATCAGTTGTTTTTCTTCAGGACAGTGTTGGGTTTTTGCATCCCTTCTTACTTAATATCACCCCCTGCAGGACTCATCTGGTGATGCCATGCCGGATCACCTGCAGGACCATGCCACAGATGAAGAGAAACTGGCCTCATCTACCAATCAGAAATGGGCAGCTCGGCATGACGTGCAAGTGGAGTTGACATCTGACGTCCAAGACTTTCCTCAGCCCTCTGACCTCACTGCCTTTGTCAATGAGAGCTGCTTACCAGCACAGAGCCATGGTGAGAGCTGGATACACACACAATATATATGTGGGTGTGTGTATGCATCTGTGTGTGTACTTTTTTTTATTGAATATGGAAAGCTTGGTCTTATATTTGTAGGAAAATGTCATGTTTATAAGTCTCTGTCTCTATAGTCTATGTAAAGTTTTTTTTTTGCTGTGTAAAATCGATTCAATCAAGTATTACTTCTAGATGCTGATGTACAGTGTGATGTGTGAAAATTAAACACGAAAAACATTTTCAGTAATTTACTATTCAGAGAGAGTACAGATGTTTTGACAAAAGATGGCAGGGTGGATTAGCATACTAATAGTGATAGCTCATCATACCAGATTCATAATCATATTCTATGATTGTTTTGTTACTATGATCATCTAGTGCTTTAAGCTTCTAACAAGAGCTAGCACTAGATAAAGATATGTTTGTGATAATTGCCAATAAACAAGCTTCTTATTAGTGAATGTGAATTTAACCCCTTACACTCTCAGCATCTGTCAGCAAGCACACGCTCACATTCCTTCCTCTCATGAGTACATTCTTCTAGTGTTCACTGTAGCTACTGAATCATGTGTTTTATGAGGAACAAATTAAACAAACAACCGATCGTTTCAACAGAAGACTACAAGTTAAAACCATAATGAATTCATAAATAACTCTGATGCTCATACCCATAAGTGGCTCATGAGCTCCTATTTACACACTCTTTTTGACGAGACAGTATACAGTTATAAAAGCAGAATGATTTATATTTACTATCTGGTGTCACCCAGATTAGGTTGAGTGCCCCTTTGAGTCTGGCTCCTTATGAGGTTTCTTCCACTTGTCTCTGCAGATGGTATTTCCTTGCCGTCATCACTTCTAGCTTGCTCATTAGGGATACATTTATAGATGTATAAATTTATGTCTATATGAAATGTATTTGTTTCTGTAAAAATGCTTTGTGGTAATGACTGTTGTTAAAAGTGCTATGCTAATACGGTTTATATGGTTTATACTAATACATTTAGATTAAATTGAAATAAATGGCAAGGCAGGAATTTAAAGGATTCATGCTTCAGTGTGGTAAATGAAATGTAAAATATACAGGATTGAATCCTTGCCTTGCAAAATTACATCATATGACTCATATTGTATGTGCTTCTCAGGAATCTCCAAACTCATGAAAACAGAATTTTGCACGTATGGCTCTGATCCAAATGTGATATGATGTTGCAAATACTAAGTTTAAAAGATATAGGTGGCAACCATCGTTCCCATTGAAATGCTCTAGTGTAGCTTGTTTCTACTAAAGGTACAGTAAAGTAATATTAACTGTCTCAGTGGTAACTGTTTGGACAATAGCACAGATAACCTCAGGTTGAAACTGCCTATTTAATTCTTATATACTCTTATCTGGGTCACTGTGTGTGTGTGTGTGTGTGTGTGTGTGTGTGTGTGTGTGTGTGTTTATCAGATGTGCTACAGTGTCCTGCTTATGCGTTCACTTCATTACTGTAAGGCCAGAGGCTAAATGAGTTTGTTGCAGTAAGGGTGTGTAGTGACTGCAGTGGTATTTTAATCCAGTTATTGCACAGGAGTTTAAACTCACTATCTATGTTGTTCTGTGTTTTCTGTTTATGTACAGATTATGAGATTGAATACATGGAGAAGATTGGAACATCCACCCCAGTAAGTATCTGTATTTTCATGGTTAGCTGAGAATACTGTACCAGGAAGAATAAAAAGACTTATTTTGTGTCCTACTTCAGTCAGTGTGTTTATTTATCTGGGTCTCTTTGTGTTTGCCAGCCTTTATCTGTGAAAAAGCCGTCCCTCTATCTAAATCTGGACTCAGTGACAGACAGTACAAACCAGGGATCCAGTATACACCCCTCAGGACCCAACTCCCCCTGTACTGGGTAAAACACACACACACACACACACACACACACACACACACACACACACACAGAGAACTATGCATACACATTTTGTCTCACTATTCTTGTGAGGACTATCTATCTGTCTGTCTGTCTGTCTGTCTGTCTATCTATCTATCTATCTATCTATCTGTCTATCCATCCATCCATCCATCCATCCACCCACCCACAAGGTCAAATGGTCAGATATTTTATCCATTTGGGTTTTTTCCATTAATATTCCATAGACATCAGTTTTTAACCTATTAACCTATTTATTTTGTAAAAAGCCACAGTAGAACAGTCCCCATGTATCAAAAATGTCACACACAAACACACACTTTTGTTACTGTCGTTGTAAAGGACCCTACTTTGACATAATTATTAATGCAGCTAATATCTACTACAGTATACCTGGGAACCAATTAAAACTGTCAAATATTCCTATCCTTGAAACACACATGGATGCACCCTGCTGAAAATCTGATGTTAATCCTTCATTAATCTAACCCACACATCTTCTGTAGGAGTTTTGAAGAAATGGAGGCTAAGATCTCAATGGAGGGAAAATCACCTGTGACGTCATCTTTTGGAGCTCCAGAGCCCGTAACACTGGAGAAGAGCAAAAAGAGGGAGGTCTGTCCCCAGAGCCAGGCACACAGCCGTGAGAGAGACGGAATGGTTAGTATGATTGATTAATCTTTAGCACTGCTGCCAGACCTTGTTAATAACATCATCACTGATTGAACAAAATATTGAATTCATATATATGTGCTGTAGGTCTGGTGTTTGGAAAGAACAGGATTTATACCATGTCATCTTTTTTTTTTTTTTTTTTTTTTTAGTTTTGCTGATCGAATGTGCTAGCAATTAAACTGCTATTTTAACTTCAACCTCTAGAGGGAGACAAAGACAGATATTTTATCTAAGGTATTTTTGATAATCTGGGTTTTTCAGCCTGTAAACATCCTGCTGTCATACTGGCATCATATCCACTTGCCATAACAGGACATAACATAGCCCACCAGAGAAACAAACTAAAATCCAGCTTAAAGTTTACATCCAGGTCATGTTTGTGAGACATCATGTGTGCTTGCTTCACATTTCTGACCCCCACACACCTTCCTCCTCCTCTTGTACTTCTCCTACTGTGACCTCTATAACAGTCCCCCACTCAAGGCCCTGGTGACCCTGCAGATCTGTCCCTCTTAGACAGGCTGAGTGACTCAGCCACCCCTCTCAGCTACCTGGATCCTGACCTGGCAGAGACCAACCCCACTGCCTTCGCCCACAAACTGCAGGTGTGTAGAAAGTGACATGCCTGCTGAGCCCCTTTACTCTCGTTCTCCCCCTTCAGACCTCTTATGCTGGACTGTGTGCTTGAATTGTGTGTGAGTGTTTTCATTCAGCTTATCATTTTGACATTTTATTTTAGTCATCTGTTTGCTGGTGTGTCTCTGTTGTCTATGTCTATCACATCTGTCTGTGTGGGTTGTTCTCAGGCTGAGGTCAAACCAACGACACATTTTTACCAGCGGTTAGTTCAGGTGTTAAAAACCTGTCTGTCTGTGCTATTTGCACATAATGTATGCAATGGATCAGGGGTGCTCAGTCCTGGTTCTGGAGATCTACCACCCTGCAGAGTTTAGCTGCAACCTGAATTTAACACACATGATACAGGTAATGAAAGCGTTCAGGTGCAACTGAACATTAGAGTCAGGTATATTGGATCTGAACTCTTTAGGATGGTAGATCTCCAGGACCAGAATGGAGCACCCCTGCTATAGATGATATGTATGATATATATGTATGAGAAAGAGAGAGAGAGAGATAATCTTGGTTGAGAAACCTCTAGAATATATCTTTGATTTTAACCATGATTGACTTTTATAATACATTTGATTTTAGTGATCATATCCAATTGGAATACCTGAACAACTGAGAAATGGACTTGACCTCAGCTTGGAAAATCACTGTGTCATTCAATTATATTTGTATGTGTAATACGGTATGTGTATCTATACTACGTTCATATAGGTGTGTGTATATGGGAGTGTTAATGTATACTGCTGAACTCAGTCAGTTCAAATAAGAGGTGAGAGTTTGAACTCTAACCACTCTCTCCCTCCTCGCCCAACACCCTTTCCCCTTTGCACTGCTGCTTTTCCTTTTTTCCTTCTCTTCCTCCTCCTCATTGTCCTCCTCCTGCGGCCCAGGAAGAGCTAGTCCTCGCAGCTCTGAGGATTGAGGCTTTGCAGGTAGCCCAAAACATCTCTCAGAGCCCTTCTCTATCCACTGTTTCCCCTCAGGTATTGCACTGTGCCATTGTGTGTGAGTGTGCTGGGGTGTGTTTGCTGGGTGTGTTTTCCATCTGCACTTGTGCAGTGCTATGTGTGGGAGCACGTGTGATACCCTTATCTGACTGCATCCCGGGGTGTGTGTGTGTGTGTGTGTGTGTGTGTGTGCATACCCACGTACTACCTCAACATATTGTGAGAGTGGCCCAACAGTCACATTCATCCCTAGTTCCTGTCATGTGACTTCTCTAACCTGGCTCCTGCTCCCTGACTGGTGCTGCTCTCTCCCAAACCGATATCATCTCTCTTTCTCGCTTGAGTGAAGTGTGTGCCTTTATAAGGGCTTTCTGACAATCCTGCATGTTTGCCTGGACAGGAGATGCATAGAGACAATGATCAATGTGACTTGGGATGCTATGCTGGGGTTTAGTTTTTAGTTTATGTAGCAGTCTTGTCCTAATACATCAAATTCACTGTGTAGTCTTAAAAACCTTTGAACTTCTTAGGTGCTTAAACATTTTTTTTTTCCCTTTGAGTATCAATTCTGTCACTAATTAACACTAACACACTGGGAAATAGTGAACATATGGGCAACATGTTTGTTCGCCCTGGACGCTCTTATTCTAATTTAACATATAATAATAATTACAATCATTCACAAACACATTTGTAATTTCTCTGGGTTGTCTCAAGTGGTGGGTGGGGCCAAACACTGTGTTGTATCTTGCAGAGACTGGGCTAGAGGAATGTGGTATGTGTTTGGTGCGAGCATACTGCCATAGATTTTTACCAGGGTCATATCCCAGAGAACGTTCACACCTCGAATTCTGGAGTAAGGCTCCAGTAATGCAGTGGCATATAACTGCTTGTCATTCTGATGCCATCTCAGCCAGATCTTCCAAAAGCAGTGTAACAAAGCAAAAGCAGCATGGCAAATTAAAATAGTCATGAGAGTAAGTAAGGCTGCCCGTCACTAATGCAGGATTAAATGAAGTTGGGTATCTTTGATTGAGATGGAAAGTTTTCCTGCTCTAACAAAAACCTTGCTGTTTGTGGGCAGAATAGCAAATAGTAATTGCAGTCCATTTTTTTATTTCATTCTCTATGATCAATAAGACAATTATTTCTCATATACACTCTGACAGATCTGCCATCTTTTTGTTTACAGTTCCCACTTGCCGCTGTCGGCAAAAATATTTCCCCATCCGTATGAATTATACATGCTTTTCTCACCGCTTGTCATAGCGGCTCACAAGCTGAAGCACAATAAGCACACTTCACTTTTTTTGTCATGGAAAAGCACACTTTTGATCTGTAATGACTAAAAACTAATCTGCTTCAAAAACATTTCATTAGCTCTTTTAATTTTTTTTTCTGAATGCAGATTTTGACATTAATTTCATATGCAATCTCTTGCAATTATTTGAGCAGATGTATAGCTAGTGCAGGGCCCTGAGCCGCTGTTTTCGCCCACTCGTTGAAACGGCCCTGTTCTCCCCACTCCATATTCAAGTCTTTTTTTTTTTTATGCACGCTTCACAATCTCGACTCAAGAAGCCCAGCCCACGCTGCTGAAATCTCGACAGTTCACCCACAGCTGAAGTAAGAGGATTCAGCCTAGAATAAGTTAACTCCCTCTCATTTTCACACCGGGTTAAAACCTTTCCTAAGCTAACACATCAATGTGAAATCAACCTTATATCCCACATACTTTCTGTCATTATGTTGCATACAAGCACCGCAGTTTCACTCCCTTAAAGATGCTGCCCACTCCATAAATCCATTTCCATAGACCAAAGCCATAGACGAAATCCATCAAAGAGATTTACAGTTCACACAGTTACAACATATAGTCCTCTACAAAATCTATGAATAATGAGCCATGTATCCACAAGCTGTTGTGTAGATGCTGTAGAGTGTGTGTAGCTCTTAGAGACATCATTATTTGGAAAACATACACATATAACATACACTATTTAACTCATTTGGAAATGATGTAACCACTATTTTCTAAAAAAAAAAAAATGCAATGCTTGGCAACATCCAAATTCAAGCGCACTACTGTGTTAACTATTTTAGCTGAGTGCTTCCACAATTATAATTTCCCATAAACCCCTTATCCAGGATTCATTGATATCCATAGACAAACATTGTCTAAATTAATACATTCAAACCCAGTTGCATATGATTTCTTTCCACAACAGCAATGAGCTTCAAGATGAAATAATGAAGTTATCATGGACAGACATGGTTGTATTTGTGTCTGTTCATGCCCTCTGTGCCCTCTGTAAATCTGGAATTTAGCCAAATAATCTCATAATCCTCCTCTTTTTGGATTTGTCCCAATCAGCAGATGGGTTTTAAGTGGAAACAAAATCATTGTGTTTACACTGTGCTTCCCCATTTAGGGCTATTAATGAATTGGAAAATCAAGAGCATAGAAAAAAGGTGATGTGGGTGTAGCCGTGGCAGTTTTCCTTTCCAGTTTGCTTCAAGGATACAATCTTTGAAACAGAGCTTTAAGACCTGCAGGAATATATGATCATTTTATCCCAAACTTTTTGGTCCCAGATTCCACGACTGCTTTTTTTCTGATTTAATGTGAATTAAAACTGACAAAAAGTGATTGCTGTTATCTTTAAAGTCAAGTCCTGGGATTTAAATGTGTCTCTGGTTATTACAAAGTTAGTTGTGGAGTTGATCCATGAATTTATTCAGAACATGTTGGTCATCTATGATACAGAAAATGTGCATCTCATACCTGTTTATTCATACTTGTGCAAATCATTATAATTAACACCTTTATTTACATGTTGCTCTTTTTAACTGCCCCAGCATGTCACTAACACATGGGTAATTCTTTGAGCCCTCCTGAATACCCTTCCTCCCTGGCCTGGGCCCAATCACAGTTATGCTCTTTCACAATGAGCAGCTGCTTCTACCCATCTTGCTTTGAGCCTATCACGGCCTCACAGCTGAAGCTCAACAGCAGATTGAAGCCTCATCCAACTGCGCAAAGCTTTAAATCTGAGCTAAAAAAAAATCCTGCTCTCATTGGCATTGTGGCTTTGCTGTGTAGAACCTGTAGACAATGTGCTGCCTCATGGCTTGGTTCAGAATCCCTCTAGTATGAGTGTATGACTGAAGAGTGTGAATCACTGAGGGTAGAGGTGTGCGCCGGACCAGATTTTAAATCCCACTCCTGCTCTCTTACAAAGCATTTTTGACCAATCCCTCTCACTCCGATGGACATTTTTGACCAGTCGCACCCTCCCCTGCAGTTATTTTTTGTTTGCTTAATTTTGTTTCTAAAAAATACAAGAAAAAATAATATTTTAACCCACAACAACCCTGACTAAAATCAAATAATAGCTAAAAATATAAGCACTCCAAAAACACCTAGGTTATATAATTGTGGAGTTTTACTGTCCCACATAATTCATATCTGACTGCCCAGTCCAGCCAGCATGAAAGTAAAAACCACCTGCTTCCACAATGTTTGGTAGGGGTCCTGGGGGTCCCATGTGATCCCAGTCCCGATGCACACCTCTAACTGAGGCTACAGACAGTAAACCTCAATTGCTGTGTCTGGTCTCCCTCCTAACATTTATCATCTTTCCAAATCAGGAGAGAGAGCTGACCTCCCCTGGAGATAGTGGTGTGTCCAAAAGCTCCCTTTACTCCCGGACGGGTTACAGTGAAGCCGAAAGCCCTTATCTCCCCCAAGAACTGGACCATTCACTGGGCATAGCGAGAGAAGAGGTATATAAGTGTCAAGTGTCTCAAGCTAGACTTATTACAAACTGTAAGTTTATATGATCAATAAGGCAGTCCTGCTTGTCTGGGAATTTGAGGTAAAACAGTGATGTATTACATAAATCAGTTTGGGACTATCCAGTCTGTTAATAATGCAGTTTTCCAATAAGCAACAGGATTAAGAATGCATGATGCTACACTTATTACCTATAAGAGCTTTGACCATTACTCAGCATTATACATTACAGTATGATCTGAAATTGCACATCATTCCTGTATGGAAAATATGCTGTTGCTTACATCATCAGATTGTTGCCAAGGAAAAAGAAGTGCTGGAATGGCAGAGAAAGTACGAGAGCAGTCGACAGGAACTGGAAGAGATGAAGTAAGAGAGCAATTTACTACATTATTTGATACAAATACTGTGGGAGCCAATTAGTGTTTCCAGGGTCCTATGTTCCCAGTACCCTAACCCTAAACCAGGGTCTTAACCCCAACCCTAGGATCGCTGGATACCACATATGTAGAACAAGTCATAGGCATAGGACTTTGTGTCATGTTTCCATTATGTGTCAAAACAATTTGGTGAACACAGGACCCTGGCTACATAGAAATATACTGCACATTGTTTGCTATCTTGATTCAAAATCCTTCTTCTATGCACTTTAAAAACCACATATGTGATGGAGTAAAGCAATCTGTACCCGTAAGTAGCAAACAAAATTGTACTTGTTACAGAATAGTCCTTAATTAGCATCATTGATCTTATTAGTTGCATACCTACTATAGTATGTATATGATGAAGTATTTAGCTTTGCTCTTGTTAATGCTGATTCCGTAGGTATTCAACTGTTTGTAGCTAAGCATGTTGGGCAATGTTATTTAATTAAAACTAAATGCTAGCAATTAGGCTAAGTGTATTGTGTAAACAATTATGCAGCTTGGCTAGTAAGGTAGTTGATTAGCTGGCAGGTCACCTGGCACCTCACACTCCAAAATCTGTGGCTGTCATGATCACAGAAGGTTTGTAGGGAGGCCATGCTGCTGGGTAGCAATTGGCTATAAATAAACTGGTGCAAATAGGACACATTTCTGTTTTTACGCAGGTGCAAATAATCTCTGCCCTAAAGGCTTACCTGTTTACTTTGACTGCACTGTAGACTACATGGTGTTGCCAACTGCTAATCCTTTTATGACCAACACGTCAGCTTTAGTGCATCTGCCAATCTGTTTATCTTTCTCCAATCTTTCCTCAAAGCTCAGGGCCCTGTATGAAGCAAATTAAAAAGGATTTAATGTGTGGGATGGGACAGACAAAGAAGGGGCATAAAGCAGGGAGGTACAGGGAATGACATACACTTACCTGCCACTTTAATAGGAACACCTGTATACTTGTATATTCATGGTATTTTGCAATTTAAAAATTATGCCGATACAAGTCAAGAGCTTTAGTTAAAGTTCAGATCAAAGAGTGGAAATGTGGAAAAATTTGGTCTTAGTGACTTTGACAGGTTTAAGTATTTCAAAAACTGATCTTCTGGGATTTTTATGTACAATGGAATGAAACCCAGTGTGTGGTCATCTGCTGTTGTAGTCAATTCACCCCAAGGTTCTGCAAGCTGTGCGTTCTGAGATGCTTTTCTGCTCACCACAGTTGTGAGCATGTACCTACTGAGCACTTTTTTTTTGGCCCAGGTATGTGCTGGAGGCTGACGGGGAGGGACAGGGAAAAAAGACAGCAGCTTACCTCATTAGAGTGATTGGGCTTAGCATAAGGAAGACTTAGCATAGAAAGCTAAGTGGAAGCATTGCTAATCCATCTGCTTACTGTGCTGGCAACCTGCTTTTCCCAAAATAAGCCGTCCCGAGGGCTTTTGTCAGCAAACAGCAGCCTTCCAAGCACTGCCTTTACCAGGGGAACTTCAGGAAAAAGTGGCACAGCCAGCCATTACTAGAAAGCACAATTAAAATGTGAGAAACAGCTGCACTGAATTAACAACTGCATATGCATAGAAAAAATATGCTGTTCCTGCTGGAAAATTGTGTACTGTGAATTAGATACTTATTAAGTTTATTTCAGTCCAAATCATTTTTAATGTATTTCCTACTTTCTCTGCAGGAAAATAGTTACCGAATATGAGAAGACCATTGCACAAATGATTGGTGAGTATGCAGCGTCTGCAATAAACCTGGAAGTCTTTGGTTTGTTATGTCTATATAGCATCTTTTCTGTTGTCTTTTTCTTCTTCTGTCATTCTTTCAATTTCTACAGATATTACTCACAACAAGACTGAATATCACACGCTTATCTCTGAGTCATGAAATATATCTACAGGTTCACGTCCCACTTTATTTTATTGAACTGAGGAGCTTTCTTACCATTCATTCCTCAACTTGCTCTTGTCTTGATGTACTCCAGTCACTATTTCTTGAACCCCTTAACGTTATACTATTTTCACCCTATTTTCTATTCTTTCAAGAAAATCTGTCTTTAACCCTAGATATATTTATGCTATGAAACATGATAGCTTCTTTATACCCTCTTTCTCACACATATTGTTTCAGGATTGTGTCAGCTGCAGTCTTGACATTTATTTCTCACTCAGTTCAGCTTCACTCATCTTCCCCTTTTCCACATCTAGACTCTTTCTTGCTTATCCTTCTTCCTTATTTTATTTCATTACTTTTCTCTCGCAGATATTCATTGATGTAAATCTGTTTCTGGTTATTTTGGGTTTTCTTGTGACAACTCAGTGGAAGGAAGAGGATTTCTTTTTATATATGTAACACACTTTCTCCCACGTAGCACTCCCAGCTGGCTTGTTTTTAACACAATCCCTTCTTTCTTTTTGCCTCCCTCCTTTGCCCATAAATACCTGATAAACCAATCAGGCATGCCGGGTAAGTAAAAAAAAAAAGGACTCTTTTTTTGTCTGTTTGTTTAGCATCCTGATGCATCTGGTTAATAAGACAAGGTGGAGTCTATCCATCTTTGTTTCTGTGTTTCATGTTTTTAATTTATGGTTGTATAGCTGTTTTTGTGATCCAGGGCATTGCACATTTATATACAAAACATAATGACCATACATGACGTGCAGTTTTGAATGTGTCATATTCTTCCTCTCTCTCCAAACATATAAATGGACCCTCCTTATGATAGTCTTTTGGTAGTCTTATGACAGTCAGAGATGTTTCTATAAGAGTCACTTGGGTAAAGGGAAGTTAGATGATCCTTTGTGGTGCTCCCATCTGTCACCCTGTGTCTCTTTGGTTGCCCATCATTTATTGTGTGTCTCGTCTGCATGCTTCACAGGGGAAATGCGGTTCAACAGAATGTCATCAAATATTAGTGATCATCATTAATGATGCAATGCGTATCATATTTTCTAATTCTGAGTCCATTTATAGTGACTCTATTGCTGGCCTTCCGTTTGTCAACTCAGTGGGGATCTGACTGTGTGGAATTGAGTGTGACTGTGTGTGTGAGATGCTTAATTATTTATCACATTTAGCAGTACTTTTTCACATCATTGTCAGTATTATGACAATAAAGCAGGGTTATTAGGCAGAGGTCTCATCACTGTGTCTCACTGTGTGTGTATCTTAGAGGATGAGCAAAGGGAGAAGTCTCTGTCCCATCACACCATCCAGCAGCTCATTTTGGAAAAGGACCAGGCACTAGCTGATCTCAACTCCGTGGAGAAATCTCTGGCTGATCTGTTCCGCCGCTATGAGAAAATGAAAGATGTTCTCGAAGGGTTTCGCAAGGTGAAGTCAAAAGTCTGCGGATAAGAACTTACTTAGGGACTTAAATATTCACACCAACACTGTGTCTAAATTCGCAAACTTATTCAGTTATTCCCTATTTACCCTATATAGACTTTTCTATAGTACACTACTGGGCAGCAGTAATGGGACACCAAACTGTGTTCAGTGTATTAACTGTTGTGAGTTGCACAGCAGAAAAAGATTCACCCTGATTGAAATTTCAGATCTCGATGATGCCACAGTTCAAATTTAGCTGTGCTCTCAGGGAGGGAGAGGTGGCATATCTATCTGATATCAATCACATTAACATTTGCCAATCATGGGTGTCTGTCTTTCCACCAAGTGTTAGACCACCCCAGACATTGTAGCAAATGTGAAGAGATGTGGTCAGCTGGTTTCACATGACTTGTGATAGCCTTTGGCCTTCCTGGTCAGTAGCTTTCATATGATAGGGGAGAGATACCTGATCTAAATTAGGTTGAACGTTGGGGAAATGCCATAACATAAACATATAACAATCATAACCCATTGTTATATA
>JAOVVF010000039.1:16098310-16108500 GCA_028565595.1 Duopalatinus emarginatus | reverse complement strand
AAATTATATATATAATACATAATATATGTAATATAACATCTAATTGCTGCCAATTTTTTCATCACACTTCTGTATGCAATTTATAGCCTACTTCATCCAGATACTTACTTAATACAAAAGACAAAATGTATTTAAAAAAATCTAATTTAATAACAAAAGACTTACCAAATGTACTGCCATAAGAAAACCAAGAAATTAGCTATTAATAAACATTCACAGAAGGTCTGTGCATTTAAACCATTAAGGATTCCTCTCTTACTCACACAATTCAATTTTCACTTCAGAATGAGGACGTGCTAAAGAAATGTGCACAGGAGTACCTGTCTCGAGTACGCAAAGAGGAACAGCGCTATCAGGCCCTGAAGATCCATGCTGAGGAGAAGCTGGATAAGTACGTGCGCTGCAGTGAGAAGTTTTAAATGCCTTATTGCAGCATTATTTTGATTTGTCTTGTCTACTGCTGCCTAATGCATGCACCTAATGGCTGTTAGTGAGTAAATGGGTTCTGTGGAAATAAAACCTGAATGTAACATGGAGTGGCAGTACCTGTGTATAAAGAGCTTTGTGGCATCCTGCAGGGCGAATTCAGAGATTGCTCAAGTGCGTGCCAAAGCTAAGCAGGAGCAGGCAGCGTACCAGGCCAGTCTGAGGAAAGAACAGATGAAAGTGGATTCACTGGAGCGCACACTGGATCAGAAGGTATGACTTTAATGTTGTGCATGTCTACACCACATTTTTAAAGGCATTTACCCAGTTTTATAATCCACAACTGACATAAGCAGCCATTATAGAAAAACAAGGACTGCAATTACCATGAAGTGTTTTACACTCTATTAGTCATGTGTCTATCAGTGTTGACAAATTTAACTAAATAGTAAAACCACTTCCTGATTATACTTTTGCACTTTTTTAGCTATACAGCTTGGTTTTAAAAGGGCTTAATCTGGTGTTTCTCAGGTTTAGCTGGATTGTCTTTTGAGTCCATGATTTCCTCCTCATGTCCTCATGGAGTTTTTCCTTGCCACTATCTACTTTGGATAAAATGTAATAAATGTAAAAGTAAAATGTATATCAGGAATTATATTTCTGTAAAGCTGTTTTAGGACAATATTCAATTTAGTTGCGCTTTTAACAATGGACACTGTCCTAAAGCAGCTTTACAGAAATAAAGGAACAGGTTATACATTTATAGACATTATATCCCTTATGAGCAAGCAGGTGGTGACACTGGCAAGGCAAAATTCCCTGAGATGACAAAAGGGAAGAAAACCTTGAAAGGAAACAGACTTATAAGGGAACCCATCCTCAATTGGTTTACAAGGATAGTGCAATTACACATAAAAAGTGCAAATAACAAGAGAATGAATTATAGTTAAGTTTGTAATCTGATTTTGTCAACTGTTCACTGATGGACATTGATCGACTGGTGGAGGGTAAATATGTTCATCCATAGCCATCCAGTGATGACTGCTACAATATCCATTGTTAACACAGTATATAAATAAAATTTTATTTCATTTCATTGAATGAATCCACAGCAACATGAATCAAAATCCAGACTACTTGTTTGACACAATATGTTTAATTGTTTTTTACAGAACAAAGAAATTGAAGAATTGACCAAGATCTGCGATGAGCTGATTGCTAAAATGGGGAAGAGCTAGCTGACTGTCATATGATCCATGTCCATATAGGACAACGTATGAACTGAAAGAGAGTTGTATAAACCATTATGCTGATTTTGTCCTTTTGACTGCTGGACAGAACCACAGACTGTCTCCCAAATCTTAAAACACTACTGACATTCTTCAAGAAACTGGGCTCCTATTGACTAGGAGGACACTCTGGTCACTCTATCACGCCACTGTATCTAATAAACCAAACATTTTGATGTTTTAATGTACACCAGTTTACCTGTAATAGGGGTCTTGTGGATATTTTTGAGATGTATTCCCCATCAGTACAGATATTTTATGAGAGTGTGTGTATGTCTGAAAGAAAGAGAGAGCGAGTGCAGTGAGGATGAGTTTAATTGCTATGATGCCATGACAGCCACTGATGGAGCTGACTGTTAAGTTAATTTCTGTGGTAAACTCTTTGAACTTGAAATCACAAGTGAGAAGAAAGATGTGTCTATATATATGATTATGAAACGATTATAAATATGCATGTGTTAATTTCGTTTTCTTTTGTGAATATGAGCTGAATATAGTATAGGAACACAACTGCAGGTTTTGATACGGTTTAATCAGCTTCCTCGTGTATCTTTGTAGATACTCCCTAGTTTTGTTGCCTCTTATCAAAACTGATGTGCAATTGTATTTTTGGGGGATTTTATTTTAATATGTTAATAAGCATAATGTCCTATGTCTCTGGTACTAAAATAGCTAAATTAAGTTGAATAGGATTGTCTCAGTCCTGCTCTGGTTGATGTGACCCAGTAGATGTTTCCCTAAAGTGGAGCTACTACTCGGCTACACAGCACCTGCTTACAAAGTGCAATAAAAGATGGCAATAAACTCTGGTGCCTTTTTGTTTAATTCTGCAAATGCCAACCTACACCAGAGCTAAAGAGATGAAGTGAATATAATATTTGCTCTGAGAATTAAAACAGAGTATCTTTCTTTGTATATGTCTGAATAAAGGTCCATTACTGCTTAGGCAGCAGACAGTTACTTACATCTGGGAGGCAATAATCTTTCTAGTGCTGAGCACAGATATAGTCTGTGTGAGAATCTGTTAAATCTGCACGTCATATGTAGTGTGATGATAATGAGTCAGTTTTTTTCCCCTCTTTAGTCTGGATTTACATTTAAAAGCTCAGGCCAACTGTTCACATTCTAAATCATCATGTAAAATAGTCTGTATGTTAGGAAGTTAAGCTAACCCTATAAAGTGCTCCAAATATTTATTTGTATTGTATCAGTCACTCATCCTCTAAGCCACTTTTTGTGCTGGAGTCTATCCTAACACTCATTGGGAAGATGAGAAACACACTGGACAGGACACCACATTACATTCACACACACCTTAGGGGCAAGTTTAGTATTTCCAGTTCACCTGACTGCATGTCTCTGGGCTGTGGGAGAAAACCAGATCTCCTGGAGAAAACCCACACAATTACAGGTTGAAAATACAAACTCCACAAAGAAAAGACCCTGAGAATCAAAGAATCAAAGACCCCGAGAATCAAATTCAGACCCTTCTTGCTGCCCACTGCACCACCACACCGCCCTGTATTGCATCAGTTTTTTTTTTCCAATTATATGCGTGTCCTACCATTATGGCCACCGTAACAATGAAAAACACTGAAAACTATCCACTATTTGGATCAGGATCCTCTAAGTAGACAATCTGGTAATCTGTTCAGTACTGGTGAGGTGTTAACTCTGTCTTAGGCTCTGAGGTTTAGACAAGAGCAACTGCTTTTCACTTGGTGGCCCAAGACCAACAGCAACATGAATGCTGCCCAGTGCTGCTTATTTGGACTTCTGCTTCTTCTCTGTTGTGTTCACAGTAAGTATCCATCCTCCTGTTTTGTGCTTTTTTTCTGCTGTTTTATGCTTAATGGAACACCAAAGTGGGCACTTCTATCTCATTGTCTTTGCAGCCTAGACCCCCATCTGTTGTTTTTCCTTAAGTGTACTGTCAGTTTCCTGTCTAGCCAACTTCCTTGATAAAAGTCCATTAATTGCATCTCATACAATGTTACTCTATCAGATAAGATTGTCTTTTGTCCATGTTTTCTTCTTTTGGACAAAGTGTTAATGGACTAATGGCAGCAGAAAAACCGCTGCTTTAAAAAGACTGTGACCACAGTGAGTCACAAAAGAGCTCAGGACTGTCTGTCTAGCGCAAACAAGACATTTTATTGATCACTCCAGTCGAGAACATATCTAGTTTAAAGATGTTAAATCAATCTGCTATGCATGGTGCGAGAACTGTCAGTTTCACCAGATGCCATAAGGATAGTGATTCTTTTAATTTTATATTTATAATAGATTATGTATTCATAGAAAGGTGTTTCAGTTTTGTGTGTTTTTTGTTGATTGACTCATGCACAATAAGTGCTTGAATTTTGATTTGAGTGTTAAGGGTGATAACAATGCATGAAGGGACCATGAAATTATTTGGGTGCTTTTCATGTAGCTATTTTACAGGCATTCTGCAACATGGACAGCATGTACAGCTAATAAAAAACACCTCTGGGGAAATTTGGGGAATTTTCAATCCTCAGTGATATCTATGGGCTCAACTACAGGCAGTTTGTTTTTTGTTGAATTACCGCTAAATGATAGCTGATTACTGAAAGATCTTATATTAATAACTGGTGGTGGGAGAATAATGTAAATATACTAATATATACAATATATTTATATTGTATATTTCAAATTAAAATATATGTACAACAAATATTTCAAAATGTATTTCAAGTTGAATACTTGCATCATCATCATCATCATCATCATCATCATCACCCACCTATTGAATTTTAGATCAATTCTCGTCTTCGGGAAGGATAAGTAAAATGTGCATAGTAGATAAATAAAGCATGAATGTCTTGTCTGTCTGACTAGGTGAGGCACTGCACTGTTACACCTGCATGGGCTCAACTGATGAGGACTGCAATCGCCAGGGATCCAAAGCATGTCCAATTTACTCAGATGCATGTGTTATTATCAGAGGAGATGGCAGTAGGTTTTCCATTTTAATTGACTGAGGGCAAGCATTATTGTGAAATCTGCAAAGAGGCAGATATTTAATTTGTCTCATTTAGCACTGGAGAGAAAAGCTGCACTGTTTGTGTGTGTGTGTGTGTGTGTGTGTGTGTGTGTGTGTGTGTGCGTGTGTGTGTGTGTGTGTGAGAGAGAGAGAGAGAGAGAGAGAGAGAGAGAGAGAAAGAGAGATTGCTCTATCCTCTAACCCACATTAATATAAGTAATTATGCTTGTATTTTATTGCTTATATTTTTAACACACCACACTGAATGTATCTCTTCTCATCATTTCTTATAGGAGGTGTGCTGAAGTCATGTTCCTACAAATCCTTCTGCAGTCAAGCTAACAGCCAAGGTGACAGAGTTGCAGAGGTGAAGGTTCACTGCTGCTACTCAGACGAATGTAACGTGATGGGACATGGCATCCGACTCAGCAGAGGGTTTAGCTTTTTCTTAGTCCTTCTGTCACTATTCTGGCATTTATTGTCAAGCTAAAATTGCCAGTATGAGCTTAAATGTGCTCAGGGCAGAGGACATCACATAATGAACTCAGTAGCCTTTATGTGTAAGAATGCCTCTGATCATACATATTAAAGTGAATAATACCACATTAATGGACTCCATTTTGTATATGGAGACTTCATGCAGATTCCATATTTACAAAATAGTAAAAGAACATAGAGATTTATTCCAGCAATAAAACATGCTATTAGAGACTCATGGTGCTATCTTTAATTCAAACTCTAAATAGCCAACAGCCTTAGACACTACAATTCTTTAAAGTCAGAGTAATTTAAATATAATAGTGTGAATAAGTGAAAATGCAGAAGACGTGTTGGAGAATATAGACTAAACTGAAGGTATTATCTCATGCATAATATTTTCATCATATATATTTCAGAAAGGAGACACACATAGTGTTTACCTGTCAGAGACATTTGTAGAGGTACCAGCAATATAAAATCAGGTTGAATGATCAGGATAATACATTCAGGATATTACTCTATATAAACACATATGAAAATGTACTATGTAAAAGCAACCAATAAATTGATTTTCTGTCTTTGGAAGGTAAATAGGTCAAATCCCAGCATCCCCAAGCTACCACTGTCTGACCCTCTACTATGGTCCCAGTTTCCTAGCTGCCATTTGCGAAGGAATTAATTTCTTTGTTGCATGCATAATGATAATAAAGGCTGCTATCTTCTTTTTTCAGCTAATCCCATCTGTAAATGTAACATTTAGCAGAAGAGTGAGGGATTTAAAGCATAGTGGCTTTATAAATCACTTGGCATAATTGTGTAATAGGTTTTGTTTTCATGCTCATATGTTTCAGTGTTTGCAGATATGATCTAGATATCAGTCTGATGCGAGGATTCAGAAATGTGAAAGTTGTTGAAGAGATTTTTGTAATGGCATAAACGTTTGACTGATAGACCTTATTATATCATTATATTCTTTTATTGGAAAATTATGGCACCTTTGGTGTGAATTACCAGCCATTAACCTGATTGTCAGTAATTTGTATGGCATTAACACTAGGGGTCAGTATAAATTCACAAATGTTATAAAAGTTCACAATGGTTATTGTGCAGCGTTCTGGTAAGTGAAAGAATGACCTTTTACTGGATCTGCTACTCTGTAAAGGAACAGCCATTATTCTGAACTGTCCTGTGGCAGCGCTTAGCTGGGCAGTTTGACACATGGTCTAATAACAGCAGTAAAAATCACAGGGTTTTGATGGTACTGTCAGCATAGGATTGGCCGTCAAGTGGGCAGTGTATTCAGTATATTTGTGGAGCTTGAAATTAGGGCAGTAAACATCCTACAGTAATATTTCAAAGTGCTTCCCTGTTTTGAGGCCTGCCTTGCTAAGACAAGCTCCTTACATACCTTTTAAAGCTGTAGCCTGTCATGTATGGGCTTCCCGAATGTGCAAGGAAGTCACGTGACTCCAGGCGCACACCTGAGCTGCTAATTACACAGACCATATAAGCCTGGAGCTGCTGCATGCATGTCGCGGCTGATAAAGACCTCTTGACCTGTTTACCATGACTCTGTGGATTACCCTGCTCTGACCTTGTTATGTGGATTACCCTGCTGGCGTTGACATTGTACCCTGTTTCGCTTTTGGTTTGTTTGGGTCTGTTTACTTTGGGTTATTAATAAAAGCATTCCCTTTGATTACATCCTTCCCCTGTGCTGTGAGTTTAAATGTGCACTGAGGAGGACGCCTCTGACTATGCTCCTTAATCGGCTCCTGAACATGATGAGGAAGCCTCCAAGTCTGCTCCTGACTCTGCTCCTGAACCTGAGAAGGATGCCTCCGACTCTGCTTCTAAATATGTTTACAAATCTGCTCCAGAAACTGAAGAGGACAAGTCCAAGTTTGCTCTAATACCTACTCCCGAACCTGAGGATACTGCTCCTGCTCCTAATCCTGAATCTGTGTCCACCTAAACCTGGTCCATGAGTGGACAGTTCCAGTGCCCTGATCCAATGTCCACATGATCTCATGCAGAGAGTGGGTGGTTCCAGTTCACTAAATAATGTCCACATGACCCAGGAACCTCCAAGTATGCCTCTGCCACACCCCCAAAGGGCTTGTTCCAAAGATGTCTTTGTCTGCCCACTGGCCCTCTTGGCCCTCTTAGGCGTGGCTTCTGGTGGAGGGGGGGCTTTGTTATGAATGGTGCACCCGGCTGTGTGAGGGAATCACGTGGCTCCAGGTGTGCCCTAATTATAGAGACGATAAAAGCCTGGCACTGCCGCATACATGTCAAGGCTTAAAAGGAGTTCCTGTTTACCCTGATTACACTGTCTCAGACTCTGACACTGCCCTATTCCTGTTTGTTTGTTTGCCCTGTTTCGGTTTCATTTTGGTTTAAGTTTGTCTGTGTTTCTGTTCATCATTAAAGCATTCCCTGTACTTAGAGCTGTCCCCTGTTTGAGTGAGTTTAAATATACACTCATCACACCCCGAGGTTACATAGCCTATACACACGTAACTCTCCAGTGCTATTAAACAGAGCATTGCCCTGGTAAAATGCTCATGAATTCAATACAGATCAGCAATATAAAACAATAATTATTTGTAAATGTTAAGCGTTGTGTAAGCCTTTGTAAAAAAAAAAAGCTTCTGCAAAATGAACAAACCCAAATATAATATGGTCCAGGGTCATAAACTGGTAGACCTCCATTCACATGCAGACCCAGCAATGTATTTCAGTGGATCATTCTGAGCACTCAAAAGTACTGGAGCAGAACCGATCAATGTGTCAGAAAAACCTGGCTGTAGTTCAGCAGCTCCAGTTTTTTGTTGATGAGATATAACAGCTTCTGTAGCAGAATCTTTGCTGAGGCTTGTTGCCACGAAATGCATACATTTATTTAAATAATTTACTGGAAGGAAGCTCACTGAGAAAGTAGATTTGAATAGCCCTTTATTCCATTTCACTTACCCTTTCTGATCTAATTACTGAAGTGACATCTGTGTTAAGTCGATGATGAACACAGGATTTTTAACGACAGCTGAAGTTATTTAAAAGAATAGATGTATGAATTTATTCAGAAGAGTTTAAAAGTTTAAAACTGACTTCTCATCTGTTCAGAGTCAATGACTGGAGTTTAAAGTGGTAACATGGAGCACACCTAAAAAGTAAATACAACCACTTCAAACGTCTTTTCATGTAGCTATCAACTAATCATTAATGGTTAAGCATTATTAGGTTACTCTTGATCACCATTCAGACAGGTTATGTGCTTATCCAGACTTTTCTAAACGAAGAATTTTATGCAACTTGACCTTTATACGTTTTATTTGAACCTATATGCTAGGCTATATACCTTTGACTGTATTTTTTAAAAATGCCTGTAGGGATCCTTGTGGGTATGGTGACCCAAGCAATGCTCTCCTTGTTGGATAGTTATTCAAGCTCAAGTTTTTACAAAATATGCTTCATCAAGCTAGTATTAGTTGCAACTACGTTATTAGTAGTTATCCATCTACAACACTACGGTGAAACAAAGGCACAATTTTTGTACTTTTATCCCAATATAAAATTTTCTATAATGCTTTCTGAAACTAAAACACTCATTCCAGTGGTTAAGGCTCTGTCAGTCATTTATTTTCTTAGAATTTTTTAGGATATTTCCCCTCCTTAAACCTGTATTTCTGTACTCTTCCCTGCGGTGAACCTTGCAGCTCTCTCCTTTGACAGGCAGGTGTGATAGTGTGAGTGGGCTGCCCTGAAGGGGGCTACAGACTGACCCCAAACTGTTACACTCCAGGCCCAAGAGTCTGAATGCTCGGCTTGCCAATATCAGAGCTCATCAGCTTTATTTGCAGCTCACACACATTAAGACAAAGGGCTCCATGCATGACTGCTGGGTGTTTGCATTAAAGAATTTTCAACTTTCAAGATGAATATGCACCGAATTATTAGTCACAGGATTTTAGTACACTTTTGTAAAAGTAGATATATTTTGTGAAAATGAATGAAGTGTAAATTTAGAAAAATAATAATCTCTTATAATCCATTATATAAAATTGTACTTATCTCATATGTGTGTAGGCTGTTTACAGTTTGTCCCTATTCTTTTATTTAGCACAATGAAGTAGACATAAATAGACATGAGACTGGCACATCATTATGCAGGGACACCCTCAACATCCATATTAGT
Organism: Duopalatinus emarginatus; assembly: GCA_028565595.1. Taxonomy (NCBI): domain Eukaryota; kingdom Metazoa; phylum Chordata; class Actinopteri; order Siluriformes; family Pimelodidae; genus Duopalatinus; species Duopalatinus emarginatus. The sequence continues at coordinate 16,099,100 of JAOVVF010000039.1, read as the reverse complement.
AAAATAGGGCAGAATAGTGTCACATGATGTTTCACACCTTAAACTTTATTATAATTCGCAATGTAAATCACTTACATTGTTGGCACTTCAAATCACATTGAGTAGGAGGTGAAACACTAGAATATTCTTCGGATCAGTTGGATGATAAATACATCTAAATGAGGCTTAAAGATTTGATGACTTTATCCGGATTTTGCTGATATATAAACTGTTTATTCACTGATTGCTGTCAGGTAAAAATGCATTGGAATATAGTGTATAGTGTATAGTGTATAGTGATGGTCATACAGTAATGTTGTAATAATGGGGTTAAAAAACTTGTGTGTGGTTCAAATGGGATTATTTATTATTTTACTTATGATCCTGCAGCTGTTCAAAATTTCATGCCCAATTAGAAGTTTAATTAAAACTGCAGATTTGCTCTGTCATAATGGCTTACAGTATGTGTCCACTTGCAATCAGTGGCATGTCCGTGTGCCACAATCTGGCCTGCATCAATGCAGTATAGCAAACAATGTTATACTGTACATAATCGTAGCTATGTAGGGGAGAGTGGGTGACTGAGACTGAGTCAACTCCTATATTGCCCATTTTGCCAAACAAACAACATTGATCAACAATGTCTTAACCAATGATGTAAAGTTTAAGATAGTTTGGTCATGTGGATGGCTAAGGGGTGTATATATATATATATATATACATTTTATCATCACAAACTACAAACCGGATTCCAAAAAAGTTGGGACACTAAACAAATTGTGAATAAAAACTGAATGCAATGATGTGGAGA